>JACYFF010019584.1:121160962-121209080 GCA_017589665.1 Selenicereus undatus | reverse complement strand
TTGTTGTTGTTGTTGTTGTTGTTGTTGTTGTTGTTGTTGTTGTTGTTATTATTATTATTATTATTATTATTATTATTATTATTTTAAAGAGTATCTGATAAACATCCGTTTGTTATATTCATTACTTTTCCCATGATTTGCTGCTTGATTACTAATTACTAACAATGTCATATTTATATTTTTTTTAGTCATCTGGTGACCTTTCGCTATACACTATTCTAGATGATTGTCAAGATAAATAATCGCTATTTATTATTGAACCTCTATAACATCATAAAATAAAAGCATCTATTACTCTTATTGCGTCGACTGACTAGGAGGAAGAAGTGTTATAGTTGAAGAATTAATCCAAAGACACCATCTAATTAAACATAGTATGCACACATAAACTTGGTTTATATCAATGTTCACAATAAAATGATTACTACAAAAATCTATTTTCTGCACAAGTACTCGACGATGAGGAGGAGTATTTGCCGTCTCACTCTACTCATTAACTTATCATCATGTCATTTATCATGATCTTTATCTGTCTATATATTATCATCAAATGTTTGCTATGTTATTAATGTCATTTGCAATATATGAAATTGATAACTTTTTATTTTTTCAGCAGTTACTTATCATCTTATCTTTTTAAAGTTATAATATCAATTATGTATGTAGCGATAATTTTATAATTTTTCAAAAGTACTTATGTTATACTGATTTATTTCATCATATACCGTGCATAGCACGGGTCTATACTAGTAATAATACGAGCAATGTAGGCGCCGAGGCGGTTTCACGAATTCGACGATGCGATTTGATTCTGGAGTATTCAGTCAATACTCCTATCTGCATAAATAAATCTCGCTAGAAAGCTCTTATTTAGGACCCCCCCCCCAATTCCGTACCCCCTTAAAATTTGTAAAATTTGTCTCAAACTCTCAATGAATATAAGTATGAGTATTGAAAATGAGAAAGAAATAAACATAGGATGGGTATTGTTAAAACAGGTACGAGTATAGGTATAAGTATGGGTATGGATATAGCTCCCAACCGCTACTTCCTCTCCCCATATAAAACCCATACCCATTTATTCGAAGCTCTAGTTTGTTGCTTTGACTTAGATATATTGCTAATTTCTTTGAGTTGCATTATGTTCAAGACTCCGATTAGGCATTTATTAGAAATTTTAACTATCGAGTGTTAGTTTTTTACTTGAATTTCAAAGTTGTATTTGGTGCACATGATATTTTGTTGGAAGTCTAATATTCATATAACATATTAGCCATCTGATGTTGAATATAGATATAAAATGAGTTTAATTCATTTTGTTCTATATGTACCAAATAAAATCCACATAACTGTTATACCCTGCAGGTATGGATATGAGTATCGTTTTACAATACCTAATTGGTATAAGTATTAATTTTAAAAATGGGTATGAGTGAGAGTACGGCTAAACCCGTCCTGCAACCGCCACATTGTCACCCCTGCTCGTATTAGGTGTAATCATTCTAAAAAAATTACAAAGTGATATATCTGGACTCCGGACACCAAAAAAAATCTTTTTTTTCCTTTTCTAAATAATTTGAGATTTTTTTGGTCCATATATTTGTGTAATGAATATTCTTTTACTATGGTTTTAAGGACAAGCCGACGAGATAGACTATCACCATACAAAGGATCAGCTAAGTGCCTAAATCACATGTGCGGGTTTTGGAAACCAAATAATTATAAAAATTAAAAGTTTCTAATACAAAATAGTAGAAGTTAAAAATTATTATTTTCATCCGCTCTAAATCGAAACATCTTATTAGATATTTTAACTAATAAAAAATTTAAAAGTTATTATCAAAAATTTAAATTAGATAATAAGTAAATTGGTAATTATAATATCACCTTGTACATATTATATTGTAATTAACTATATAAAATACGACCAAAACTATTAAAGATGGTCCATTATATGTATTATTTTAACTCTATAAATAATATTTACCAGAAATTTTGACAATTCTTCCTTTTTATATAATGATAGTGATGCATGAAATTTTTTGTATAATAATACATGATTAATTGATAATTAAAATATCACTTTTTTTTAAAAACGAACAAGTGACCGTAGTACCTCACAAGCAACCCCCCCCCCCCCCCGAGAGCAGAGGAGCAGTGGGGTGTACGATTAGGTATCCAAAAAATCTATTCCTAGAGTACTTAATCTGGTATTTTGCCGGGAAAGAAACGGCTGTCAACAAACCAGAGAGGGTTATCCAATGCGCAAATGGCCCAAACTCTGTGCTCAACCTTCTCTCTGTTGAGTTTATCCACGCCAGTGACTTCTGGGCGAAATTCAAGTCAGATTACGAAAACAATTTTCTTCTTCCCTCCTGAGAAGAAGAATCCCCCCCGATGGCGATGCAACGCGAGCAAGAAACCCAGCTTCATCGATCAAATTCTCGACTACATTGAAGGTATACCCACGTCTTAAAATCAAAAAGAAAAGGTGGGCAGGCATCATTTTAGCAAGAAAATCAAAACTTTGAAACTTTTACCATGAAATTAGCTTTATCAAAGTAAACGATCGAGAATTATTCTTTACAAGTTCTCCCCATTTTTAACGTAAGTTGAAAAGAGTCAGTGGTGGGCAATAGTTTATCTTGTGGGCCATGCTATCCTGTGGTTGTAATACAATCGATGCCTTTTCAATCAGTGGTTTGATGAAACAGCAAATCCATGGACCCCTTAATTTAGTTGCTGTTGGGTAGAATCAAGTCCTTTTTAGTAATGTTGGTATATTCTCATGTCAAATTTCTCACTTGATTCATGTGCCATTGTGGAGCTTACTATAGCTGCTATGTTTAAAATAAGTGAGCTGTCATCTCCAATATCCCTTACATGGATCTTCTGGAAATAGCCTTTCTGAAAGCTTCTGTCAGGGGCAACGTTGTGGATGTTTAAACCTCCCCAGATCCCCTAGTGCAAGATCCATATTGGCGGTGGACCCAATGAATGGTTATAACTTATAAGTCGGTGCCCATCTTGAAGTCCTGATTGCTGATACATAGATAATCAATTGGATGAGGGTTTTCACATATGCAGGAGGCCCTAAGCTAAGGAAATGGTATGGGGCACCTGATTTCCTCCCGAAAGATGGAGCAGTAGCCGAAGAACAGGATGATGCTGGTGTGACATGCTTCGTTGTATAATGAATTCAGATATGTCAATCACTCTGAATATTCTCTAAAAACTAAATATGTACCTTATACCTTTGGCATTCCTTATTCCTTATCCGAACAGATATAAAAGAAGCCAGGGATGCTGTTTTGGTGACTGATGGAGATGGTGACATTGGCCAGGTACGATGAGCATGCATGCCTTAATGTACAATTGGGGGTATGAATGGAATGACAATACTTTCTAGAAGTTTTTCTAGACTTGCCGTTGTGATCTTCTATTCCTAGCTTATTTAGAAGTTTACCAATGAAGACAGCTGCTGACAATGCCCTTTCTTTATTCGAAGAGCATTCTTTCTTGGTTAATTAATGTTATCTTGCTATGTATGAACCCTGAACCTTCTGATTTCTAGCTTATCTAGATGGTGATTTTGTCCTTGATTGTCAAACGAACACGAGTAAAAGCGCTAGTTAAAGATAAGCGGGCAGCTCTAGAAGCCTTTGGAACTTATGTTGAGGTGTGTGTGACTCCTTTTGTGCCGTAGATGTTCCAGTCAAATGTATTGACATATTCGTCTAATTTTTGCTGGTGCTAACTTGTGAAGTCATTAGCGGGAGATGCAAATAATAAGGTCTTCCTGAAGAAGGCTTTGAGAGGCGTTCGTGCAATTATATGCCCAAATGTAAGTATATTTTGATCTATTGTTCTCAGTTGTGAAGCATCTCATCGCCACCTTCGTTCTTGAGTTATTCTCTGCTCAGAATATTTCTTTTCATTTTGGAACTACTTGGAGCGATGAGGTGAGAGCAAGCACCTTCAAAGTAGGTATGGGGACCTGACCTAGACATTAGAGTTTAGACCCCAGCAGAGCAGGACAAGCAGAGTTCATTTTCATTGAATGGTGACGCATAGCTGCTGAGGTTCCCACTCTTGTTGTCTACTTTCTCCAGTTCTTCTGTTCTGATGTAATTTCAGATCACCAGACAAAGCAGTTGATGATGCTCTTAATGGTGTAGCTAAACATTTTCCTCAGCCACACAAGTACATACATACCAAGCTCATCTGGTTTTCTGAACAATTTAGCTTCTGATGCAGTCTTCATCTCTTGCAGCATATCACTTCACCCCTGGCAGGAGAAACAATTAATAGGTGTTGGACTTGCCCCTTCTGATTTAATAATGCCTATGGCCATTAAGTTCAGTGTTGGTGTGTCTGCTAGAAAAGAATGCCCTAAGTAGACCTGTCAAAGCTGCCATGCACCTGATTACTTGACCAAAAAAAACCAGAAACCAAGCTCAAGCAAATGAGGCAAACCTGACTTTACCCACCCCCCGAATCACTTGATTGAATTAAACTATCTCAAACTTCGCGTAAACAGATAACGTATTTTCTCAGTAAGTCTACTGCACAATCCAATGACAGACCCAAATATCATTTGAACCTAAACCTGAGTTGAATATTCCATCAGCCACTGTTGAAATTGATTCACAATACATTAGGCATCACTTGAATGACCATTCAGTACATCTGCTTATCATGTAATTGACAGATGACCAAAATCGAGCGGAACACACAGGGACCCATTTAGCCTATATAACAGTCTTCAATGTTTATACAATTGAAAGATATTCTGGCATAGTTATCTCCACTTGCTTATATTTATGTCTCCATAAATGCTTTAAGGAAGGATCCCAAGGGATTTGGTCTTCACTCGCTGTAGCTTTGACCCTAGACCCCTCTGCTGCCTCTGCAGGAAGGTTTTTTATCCGAAGTTGGGAGCCTACAAGGAGTAGAGCATGTTGTTCTATTATCCCAGGTAACTCTCTTGGCTTAACACAGTAGCAGGTGTCATGTGAGAATTATGGATGGAAAAATGTTTTCTCTGTCATGTTTGTTTGACAAGATAGCAGCTATCTGTCTTCAAAGGTGCTGATGGCATTCAAGCTCTCATGACAAGCAATGCAAGAAAATTAGCTGAGCAAGACGAATCAACCTTAATGATGTCAGGAATTCCATACACCATAATTAGAGTTGGCTCTCTGCAAAATACTCCAGGTGGAACTCATGGTTTTAGCTTTGAAGAGGTATATTAGGCGTAAATTTTCTTTCTATGGATCTCTTGTTTTGTTTCTTTCGAAATCTATAAAAAAAATTAGCATTTTGAATTCAAAAGCATCATAAATTTCAACAAATGATGCTCACTTAGCATCTGGAATTGACGTGCTATTACAGTCCTTGGAATGTAATGTGTTGGTTGCCTTGGTGAAGATGTATTTGCCAGTAATTCTAGAATAAACATAAGAATAAGCTGAGTAGTAGTGGCCTGTTTACAGGGTTGTGCAGCAAGAGGAAGTCTCAGCAAGGAAGACGCTGCCTTCATATGCGTGGAGGCACTTGAATCGGTGCCAGAGACTAGATTGATAATCGAGGTTTGTCAAAAATAAACTCCACATTATCATATGAACCCAGAAAACACCTTCTCCTAGTCTACATCCTTTTCCCTGGACTTCGTATTCAAAGAATTTCTCCTTTATTTTAGTTCCTGTCGTGTCCTGAGCACCCAGAGTTCATCATCTTATCTAAAATTTGCTGGTGATTATAGGTGGTGAATGGCAAGGAGAAGGTTTCAGACTGGAAACAATATTTTGCAGGGTTGATGCAGAAGCAAGGCCAAGTACAGGGCTGACTGTTTGCATGGCCAGTAATGAAATGCTTGAACATCAATTACTTCCACGATAACTGCTATGTTCTTGCTCAGTTGGTTCCTTTTTTTTTTTTTTTTTTTTGGTGTTTTGGGTGTAACAAGTTGCTAATACCATAACATTCCATTATAAGTGCTATTATACATAATATTGGTCGACCATGAATAGTATGACTCAATGTTGTCCACATTGATGTGAAATCATATTGGTTGAATAATCAATGTTGTTTAGATTTGAAACTGTTGCAAATTTGCAAACTATTAGACTTAATTTGAACTTCGCTAATCATACTCTGAAACTTTTTTGAACTGTTATTATGATTATATTTTTATGAAATGCACATATTTTAGTAAAAGGCATGCATATATTTTCATTTGCTGCAAGAGAGGGAACAGTTCTATGACCCCCGGGGAGGATGCCATTCAACTCTCACGAGTCCGAATAAACCCAAAAATTGGCACGAACTTTTTTACTCATATTTGCTGTATACAAACCATCGAAACATTTCATTTACAAAACAAATTAAATCTACCAACTCCCGCCTCTGCATTGCAGAGAATTTAATTTTATGATATCTATCATTGTCAACGTCCATCTCCTCCTGCGTCGAATGTGAGAATCATTTACAAAACAAATTAAATCTACCAACTCCCGCCTCTGCATTGCAGAGAATTTAATTTTATGATATCTATCATGGTCAACGTCCCTCTCCTCCTGCGTTGAATGTGAGAATCACTAAGAACGATTCCTACTGCTACTGTACAACATACATGACTTGAACCAACAGATCCGAAAAACAAACAAGGGCATTGACTGGATAAAAAATACAGAGGTGCATGGATCACACACAGCAACAACATGCCTCATTGTCATCGAGGTGCTTCCCTGTCCATCTCAACCTCTTTCCTCTGCAATCTGTTTCGCTTACACCAACACAAGAACTCGGGAAGTCGCCCTTCTTCCCCAATAACCCAAGGATTTTGAGCAACAACATCTAGCGTCATCCTTTGGTTAGGGTCTGCAACACAGGACAATCGTAAGCGTCAGAATCACAAACAGCAGGAATGGAGAAATTACAAAGACAACCAAGTGCGTGGCTCCACACAATGGTTCAAAGGGATTGGATTACAGAGCAAGAGATGACTACAAATAGATATAACAGGCGAACACAAGGGGGTCCAAAACGATTCCAGGGTGAAAACTCCAAACTGAAAATTACAGGAAGGAGCAAATTGCCATGATAGCCCAACGACCATGGCGGACCAATGCACAGGACACTATTGCAATGGGTCTTATGGCCTATAGCATTAGACGTATAACTTCATGAAAATAATGCTATGTCACTCAGGCTGACAGACTCTTTAGTTCAGCTCAATTTGTCTGGGATACTCAGCACTCTGCTCTGAGATAGAGGCGGAACGTGGATATTTGATACTTCAAACCAAAAACATGTAAAATGTTCACAAATGGGTCAGTTTGATAACTAGACACCACAAAGTTGTCGAACACATAGTGGCCAAGCAGCAAGTAGCAACACGACTACAATGCACAGAAATTATTTAAACAGATGAAGGGCATAAATATGGTGGACCCTAGGAATGCCCACGGTGTATCCCATCGCGGAAGAGGTGAGATGCATTATTTAGAGGGTGCTAAAGATCAAGATGGTTTTCCAAGAAGGGCAAAGATGTAGAAACATTAAAAAAGGCTACTACAGCAGCATGAACGATAAGTTTCTTGCACTGTTGGGAGGGCAACAACTTCCATTCATCGTGCTTTGAAGCTGTATGTTTGTAGATGGCTTTATCTAATAGGCTGTATTGTCATTGCTTACTCTGTCTCCTCTTGTTATTCATACATAATCTTTTTCCTTTTTAACAACCCCCTTGGGGCACCCCCGCGGCGGGTCACTGACCTTTGCACAGAAGTCCCTCCAGCAAGTCCCTCAGCTGAGGATTAAGACCATCAGGGAAACACAATGGATCATTAACAATCTGGGTCAAACAACACTTCCATTAGAACAGGAGACAAAAAGGCCATGATACTGAATTACTGATGCAAGGTGTGAAAGCAATTGCAAGATGAGGAATCGGCAGACCTTGTCATAGGTGTCCTGCAGCGTCTCTCCGATAAAGGGAAAGCTACCCATTACCATGCAATACAAGGTTACTCCCACAGCCCACGTGTCAGCAGCTTTGCCACGATAAGTTAGACCTGTTTGATTAGAAAGAGGCATGTACTGATAAAAAACATCTCTCTGCAGTCCCTGCTGCTGAAGTCAACCAAGGGATGGGAGTTATCTACAGTGAATTACTAACCTAAGCAACACTCAGGTGCAGTTATGACAGGAGTTCCAGGAGAACGCCGTAACTCATCATTATCACCCTGCAGGCAAAACAAAAAGATCGTATGAAAAAGAGGGTAGTCAACCACAGTTTACATCACGTATGCAGGGCCTTTGAGGTGTTGTGCATTAACTTATTATTATATCTACCATGTATTTGAGTTATTGACAGAATCAGATCAGGATGGGTTTCTCAAACTTCAATTGCTTTCGGCTTCCACCTTAATAATGCATAATAATACAAAACACTATTAGATTGAATAGTTTCATTAGGGGCTTGCAGTGAAGACCACATCGGTAACTATATTAGCTAAGGAAACAAGACAGGCAGAGACAAGTTTTTTTTTTTTTGGTTGGGGGCGGGGAGACTGAGAAAGTTTGTGGGTGTATAAGGGACCAATTGAATATCGAATTTACTATCTTGCTTCTTGGATGCATTGGGCCTTCTCAATCACACTAATGTGATGTTTGGTTGGATGCAATGTAATGACAATGTAATGCAATCAACTATGCAATGTAATCATGATTACTTAATTTGTAGTAATCATAATTACAAGATAGTTCTTATATTGCAATACTCTCATACAACCAAACAAGGTAGTGAAAACACAATTACAAGCTTGTTTGCATTACAAAGTTGATTACATCTAACCAAACATTACATAAGCGCTTTCATGAAAGTCTTAACCTTTCAGGATTTTAGTGCTTAAATGTCAATGCTGATACCTCATGCTAGCATTTTCTGGCAATAACGATTGCCCTAGAAGCTACCTTTCTCTCCACACAATTACCAGCTTTATCAGTGAAAAGCTTTTTGCTATAGTCTCCATCAAGCAGACACATCATCGTTGAAAGGGGATCCCTGAACTTCCCACCCATCAAAGTTATACAAAACATTGTTTGAAATGATTATAGTTACAGACCATCATGGAAGAATAAGACAGGCTGTTTTCTTGACACTAATCGTTTTATCAGTCCATAAATAGCGCATCATTCGGGCAGTTCACTCCAGCCACTTCATAGAACCCACAAATGCATTCACTTGCTTGATATCAATTTTTTCTTTTTGTCCAGTCCCCATTTAGACACCCAAGTTTATATTAGTAGCCTTGTTTACGATATGCATTGACAAATATTATGCAGGTCGTAATGTAAAGATTAGTTCTATAGCAGAAGAAACAAAAACAAAGATCCTTTAATAGCCCAAGTGCACCAGCAATTCATTACCTCAAATACTTGGCTGACACTGAAATCAGCTATTTTTACAGTGCCGTTCCGTGAAACCAAGAGATTCTGCGGCTTAATGTCCATATGCACTATATTCTGGTCATCCAAAGGAACACAAACTATAAGAACTTGATATATAACAACAACCCCATTTACACCAAGGAAAAGCAGATCAGACTGTGGGGTTAGGAGCTTTAAGTTTGCAAAGCACATACACTAGCTAGTCTCAAACGACTTCAGCCCTTAGTGATACCAAATGTGATAAGAAAGTCACTATTACCTTTCTCATTAAGCACCTCCCCCCCCCCCCCCAAAAAAAAGAAAAAAAGGAAAAGGAGGGGGGGGGGGGAAAGAAAAAGAACAACTTCAATCCTTATAATTTCATTATTTTGCAGAAACAGGAAGAAAGCACATAGATTCAAAAAAAGAAATTATGTATAACAACGAAGCTAAAGGCATCTTACATGTGAATGAAGATACATTAACCCAGAGACAATATCTCTAAAGTACTTTCTTGCTGTAGCTTCTCCTAATCCGCCTGGCGGCCCAGCGCCTTCACAGTCCCATTTGCCTTCCACATACTCAAGAACTGAACAGAAACATTGTGATTTCAATTAACAAGAGTCTGCACAGGTCAGATCTGAGTCTAGCTAATCTTCCCATATGTTTAATTCAAACAAGTTAATTGAGAAATATGAGGGCCAAACAAAATAGTCAGTGGCAATAAATACCCATGTAGAAGTGATCTGTGTTTGGGTCATCAATCACCTCAATGAGATTGACTATATTAGGATGGCTCAGGATTTTCATAATTAGCACCTGCACACATCAACATTTCAAACTTGAAACAAGCTGATGCCACTCATACCAACCAATTACCAAATTCATATCCTTTACAACAAAATTCATAATTATGTTAAAAATTCTAATGCTTTATTTAAGATTCAGAAGTAAGAATGCAGCAATTTGCTTCTTGTCACAATAAAATCTATATAATTCCCACCCCACCAACGCTCCCTCCCTGGCTTCATCCCCGCCCCCCCCCCCCCCCTCCTAAGCAGCAATTTACTTTTGAGGAGAAGAGGTCAGATTCGAGGATCGTCCATGACCTGCTTCTCCTCCTTCATTTCAAGGTCAGTGTGCAAAGGCGCCAAACTTTTGTCTAGAAGGATAATGCAGCCTAATTGCACCAGGTCATCAAAATATCTTACATAATTGCCAATTACAGAGGAAAGGATATGCTTTGGAGAGGCTTATCAGATACAACAGGAAAACCTTTGCAACAGCAGTAATCTTCAAATTGAGGTTTAAATACAAGGCCAGAACAGAATTGAGAGAACAAAACAGCATCCTATCCTTCCCCTTTCCGAAATAAAGAATACACACACGCATGCACACACACGCCCCTCGCATAGACACGCACACTCTTTATACATCAAACATCAGCTAGGTAGACAGATATGAGAATGCAAGAGGACAAGTTGTAAATTTTTTTAAAAAAAGGAAAGAAAGAAAAGAAAATACTAAAAGAAACACTAGAATATAAATAATAGTCCTCTAAAAACATTGTCAGCATGAAACACACTAACATCATAAGTAATAAGTCACAGTCAAAGGTAGTGTTCGGCTTATAACATTTCTCGCTTTCTTTTTCTTCATCCAGCATCAGAAGATCCCAAACACAGGGCATCAATGAGTCTCCTAGGCAAAAGCCAAACTGAATGTACAAGAGATAACTGGCTGAAAGTCCACTAGCTACACCCACACAATAAGGCACAATCGTGCATTACGAAAGGCATCAAAGACATAGTCTCCACTGGCGTATTTACCCACTAGTTGAACTTATTTCTAATCAATCAAATCATTACCCATCATACACCAAACACACAAACTAGAGCATAACGTCCCTTCCCACAATTGGACCTTCATCATTTTCCCCCAGTGAGTATGCCTTAACACAATGTCCAGCGTTCAAGATTCCCAATACTAGTTCATCCACCAAAAAAGCATTTTATTTTCTTTATTTTTACTTAGCAAACTCCTTAAGCTATTTATGAGAAGCAACAAAAACATCATCAACAATGTTGAGTAAAATCTAACATCCAAGTCCTACTTATCGCAACAGATAATCAACTTTCCCCACCAAAAACAAATGTAGAAGATAGGAGCGCCGCAAACTTGGCAGCAACATGGCTGGCCCATAACTGTAACATAAGGATATTTTATGGCAAGTCTTGCAGATATCAAGCTCAAAAGCAGACTAGTACTACACAAGAAGTTGTATTGCATGGTAATCAAATAACAAGCCATCCAACACCTTGAAATAAACTTCATACAAAACACACATTGAGACAAACAGAAAGCAGTGTGACTTCTGTTTTGGTGAATCACAGATAGGTTCTGAAATAATACATACCTCACGAAGAACGTCTGTCATAGCTGTCTCTGATGGTGCAACTCGTTGCTTTAGCAAATGAGACTTGTGAAATGCCTAAATAACAGGTATAAATAGACATTATCAATAGAAGAAATACTTGAATGCAATGAGATACACTGGTTCAGAGAAATAAATTACATAAAAGGTCAAATTCAACAAAATTCTACTAGTAAAAACATAGCGCTTTTGTTGCTAGCTAATACAATAAGCCTTTCTTCTTCGTAGAATTCACCTGCATGCATGTGGTTGAAGTTATGAATTAATTCACAATATCGGAACAGAAGCAGCATAAACCTCTTCTGTTTATTCCCCACCGCTCATTTCATACAGATATTTGTTTGACATAATATTGGATTAGGAACGGAAGGAGCATAAACCTCTGCTGTTTATTCCCCACGGCTCATTTCATACAGATATTTGGTTGACATAATGTTGGATTACAAATTTGAGGCTGTACTCAAGGAACGTATTTTGATAAATTAATATGTGAATGGCAGCTGAGTAGTGGCCCTAGAGCCTGTTCTTTTGAACAGAACAAACTGAAGTTTTAGTTTAGTTTAGTTTAGTCGGGAAACTGAAATTTTGGGGGGGGGGGTTGGAAGAAGCTTTAAGTTTAGTGTAATTGAATGTGGAAGAAACTTAAGTTAACTAGATAGTTAGAAAATTAAGTAGAAAAGACTAGTCCCTTAATATTGTTATCAACTTTCTTTCCTCAAAACTTTTTTGGAATTTCTTTTGTTTTGGGCACTCCGTTAATCAAACTCTCCCCTTGTAAAGTAAGGTAGTCTATATTTGGATCCTCATATGTGCTTAGGCCAAATCCACAATGTGGTGGTTGTTCCAATTGACACCAAGTATTTTGTCTCTAAGCTCCTTAAAGGAAAAAAGGTTGCTATAGGTTGCTATCGGTGTACTGCCTCCGTTCCTAAACTTAAAAAATAAACTATGAAAAACCATGAAACACTGCAGTAGTTTTCCACAACCTAAACTCAGATTTAAGCAGGAAAAAATGATCAAGGGCCATCTCCAGCTATTTTTCTCACTCAATGATAATACAGAAGAGTTGAAGATGCAGAACAAACTGAACGATTGATATGGATAGCTAAGATATAGAAAAAGGAGATCACCACATCAATCCAGACCAAATGTGCTAGCCTCTTTGGATGAGTTCACGAGTATTTTCATCAAACAGAGAAAACCAATGCAAGAACAGAACCATTAACATCTAATTAACCTAAACTATAACCAATTCCTTAACAGGTAAGGCTGAAGAGATGCCTGAAGAGGTAAGATTGTCTACATCTGGATCTCCCCAGACCCCATGAAAACGCGATCTACAATGGGAGTTGTTGTATAACCAATGCCAGAACAAGACGAAGAGATAGCTTGCCAAAACGCATTCCTGTTTCTCCTGTCTTCCGCAACACCAGAGGTAAGCAAAAATGTACCTCATGTAAGAGGGGATAATAAGGAGCTCAAAAAATACCCTTGAAAAGGGGGAAATTTTTGTTATAGTTGTATTCTCCTTTGCACCTTCAAGCATTCTTTCCTTGACCTACGACTTTCTGGATGGGATAGAACTTAGAAGCTGAAAATTGTTTCATCTGTTTAGAAAACCTTCCTCAACATGCACAAATATTTTACAAGATTTCATTGCGCACTTCAGTATCTCACGGAATTTAAATGAAGATGATCAGAAATGCCAGGTAAAGCAGGGGAGAAACCTTAATTGCATAATGCTGTCCATCGGTACTGCTCCGGTAAAGGACCTGGTAAATTCACAATTATTTAAAACAGTAAGGATCATACCATTATGGCATCAACAACAATAAGAGAAGATTTTTGTTTTTTTTTTTTGGGGGGGGGGGGGGCGGCCTTACCACTTTAGCATAACTTCCGGAACCAATTTTACACACCCGAACATACTCATTAATCTTCTTATTCCCGTTTTCATCCTAATGATAAAAAACTAGAATTAAAATCTACTTCAATACCCAAAACCAATATCAATAACAATAAACCAGCAATTTAGAGACTGTAATCTTCTATATTTAAAAAAATGAATGAGCATACATATGCACCAACATTGAAGTAGAATTCTCATGCCTAACAGACGAAATAGTCTCCCTCTAGAAGATGTTACTCATTTTCCTTAACAAAGTTCAAGCATTGACAACGATATGCTTGTTAGCAGAGTAACAAGGTCATCTCTAGTCACACAACAAATACATATATTTTTTTTTGGTCATTCCATTGCAATAAAAATTAAAAAAAAAAAGAAGGAGATACATCATACATTAAGATTCCAAAGTGTCAAATGACAATGGCATATTTTGGTATGCAAGCTATCTAGCCATCTTCTACAAAGGTTACATAAGCACCCATTATGGTGAATTTCGTCTATGCTTCAACACTTCACAGTATGGCATAAGATCTGGCAAGCATACAATCAAGAAAGCAAGTTCAATGGAGAGGCTTGATGCTCATTCCAAATACAGAAACCAAGTTCTGAAGAGTTTTGATGAGCAGTGGGCACAGCTTTAATGACATCAGAATCGGAAACAAACATTAAATCTCTACATTTCATAAGAACTGGTTAGGACTTAAGGTTGGAATTCGATGCATCTATAATAATAAGAATTTCCACTCAAAGTTTACACTGCAGATACAAACCCTCTCTTACACTGATTTTAATCATTAGCTTCTTTGAAGGAAATCACACCATAGATTTCTCCTAGAAGTCCTTCTTCGTAGGCCATGCCCCATGAAGGGTTAACTTGTATTCATATATTATTGTTGCACAATATACCAAAAGGTCTATAACAGATCAGACTCAGATTGTATCATCAAGGATCAGACAGACAGTACGCTGTGTCAAGCAATCTCACAGGGGATGTGATGCAGGATAAGAGTAAAGAATGGGTAAAAAGATTTAGGAAATTAGAATATTTTGATATTGGAGATCTTTTATATTTTTTTATTTTCGCATGTTATTTTGAAGCATATTTTACGATAGCCAAAATAAGGATATTTAGTGATATTTTATTAAGATTTAGTTTCCTAGTCTATTAGGATAATATTAGGTTATATATTTTTATCATTTTCTAGTTTATATCTTATTATTTAGGTTTCCTAATACTAGTTACCTTCTTGGTTATATGAACCCCTTTATGTAATTGAAGAAAACAGATTATGAATAAGAAATTAAGAATTGATATTGAATTCAAGTGAAAGTTCTTATGTGAATTTTTTCGGTGTGGGAATTGCTCTTAAAGCATCCTACATCAATTATTCCACTTTGTAGGAAGTGTTCTTAGAGCCTCCTACAGTCCTACATGAGGATGCCTCTCTTCTTTTTAGTTTGGTTCTCCTAAATGGATATAATAGCCTTATATGCTCTGGTCTCCACCATACAGACAGCTGGAAAAGTCACTTTTTTTGGAAATTTTTTCAGCTTCCATTGCAGCAGACTGCAGAACTTGCCTCATAAAACCATCTTTGAGTTCTTAGTGGAGCACCATGGAGTCAAAGTGTTTTTAATCAAGGGTCCAACAGATATAGCCCCTCCAGGGGGAAGGCTACTATTCTGGTGTCCCACACCTAACTTCAGCGGGAGTACAAGGTGTGGATTTCTTGAATACCATCAGACTTTCAATATGTTCAACAAGCACATAGGATTCAGGATTTTATTATGTGGGCGGATTCAGAATAACAAATGCAAAAGTCAGAAATAGCTGCTGAGATTGGATCTTGGAGGTTTTCAGAGCCAATGCTTGAGCCTGTGTTTTCTTTAGTGGGCTGTTCCAGAAGCATTAGCTTTCAGTAGTTGGAATGATTTATCTATTTTATATCATATGTGTTCAGTCATTCAATATGGGTCTTACTGTCCACTTTGCAGCTACTTCGACGGGCCCAATGAAGTGCACAAGTCAATTCTCTTGCAATATATGCAGACAGCCCCACACCATATCCGAGGCAAGTTTCCCCTATTTGCCACTAGAACTCTGAGGGCAGAAAATGAGTAGCTTATATGACATAACCAGCAACAGCCAAATTTCAACATAAAAGTCAAGGCTTCAATACATAATTGTCTCCCCTTCCCACTTGCAGAAGACATATCAACTTATCAAGACCAGATGCAGCCAACAGCCCAAAGCATGAGCATGAAAACACTGCCTATAACTACCAGAGTACGACATGAACTTTGTTCTCTTAAAGGAATAACAAATTAACTCCAAAGAACATGAGCATTTTTCCAAAAAGTAGACCCCTTTTTGCTTTCCGATCATACCAACAAACACAGTGAAAAGAGAACACGGTCGGACGACAATAATAGTCCAATTGCAAAAATAAAATTTCACTCAGCATGATTGACCAAGCATGAAAAAAAAAAACTCGTTTCAAAGCAAGAATCTTACTCTAAAGGCCAATCATGAGTTTCTATTTTTAACAGCAATCACGGGCATTTGGTGGCACATTAAATATAAGAATATGCTGATTTAAATTTCTACTCACTGATATTAGCCCAATCAAAACAAAAAAAGCCACATAATTAATCACTATGAGCCTGAGCCCAGTTTTCTCCCTTACCTCGTACCGCACAAGTTTGTGAGTTTCCTTGACCCGGTGTTGCCTACAAATTAACCCGTTTTGGAGTCTGAACATGAGAATCTCTTCCGAACGTTTGGCATTGTTGGGCATATCATGGCCATCCGCTTCTGTCATATCAGTAGCTTCTCCATCATATGAGCCATCATCTTCTTCTTCTACTTCTTCCTCCACTTCCTCTTCCAACAAATGTTGCTGCGAAGGATGACTGCTAAAGTTGCCAAATCTAGCTTTAGGCCTCGTGATCACTCTTTCCCTTCGCGAGAACCCAAAGCAACCACAGCAACCCATCTCCATCAGTCTAGAGAAGGCAGGACTCTTACTAAGCGCATTTCCGCAGAACATGATTTTTCATCGGATAAGTTCAGATATCTCGTTCTCGTTATCCGTCAATTCGTTGAACAGGAATCTGACTATCAAAGCAAAATGACAAATTTCCGAATACCAAATAAGACACGATGTGTGTGACCTACTCTGATAAGCACATAACCAATTGCCGCATAGAATCTGATCACGTCGTTGTCAAACAGAAGGTCAATTTCAAAAACAATGTAAAATTTCAGTTTCTTGAGTAGCAGTATCCCGCGCGAAACATGCACGAATATTGAGAAGTTAAACAACAACTGCAATTGATTTTCAGATCAAATGAATAATTTATTTCCAGACTAATTTACCAAAATTTGAAAACTTAAACAAGTTTTACGACTGAAAGTCGGATGAAGGGGAGGGGGGAACCGACCTGTCACCAATGAATCATAAGATTGAATGCAAAAACTCCATTAATCATCGGCTATTAGTTCTTAAGATTTCGGATAAGAAGCATGATGTTTAATAATATGAAAAAAGCATACGGGGCCGGATCCTCCACTCTCTGATTCTCTCCCGTCCAATTAGGGTTTGGAAAATCAGATGAGGGAGAATGGCCGGTAAGAACAACAGGGCGGACCCAAAGTTGGGTAGAGAGAGACGGGGACAAAACAAGGCTGACATTATATATTCCACACAACAGCTCGCGGTGAAATCATGTTACTTTAAAAAAGGCCGTTAGTAGTGATGTCATGTTAGGCGGACCCACTTACTTTCCTACTTATATATATATAGTTGACTCATGTAATCAAGTATGGACATTAGTAGTATCAATTTAGTTTTTTGTTAAGTCTTTTGTTGTTTAGAGTTTAGATGAGCCATAAAAGATTAGGGTCCTGTTTGGCAAAGAGTTTTTGGAAGAGTTTTTTGGTAAAAAAGAGCTTTTTTGACCAAGTAAAAAAACTAATTTGGGTGTTTGGTGAAAGAGTTTTTTGGGTCCAAAAAGCTAATTTCATGAGCTTTTTGGATGAGCTCTTTGAAGAATTAGCTTTTTGTCTCACAACTTTGTCAGAAACGGCTAATTTTACCAAACAGTTTTTCAACAAACAGCTAATTACTCCACTGCATTTATCCTCTCTCTTATCCTCCCTCACCACCTCACGTCCACCACTTCACCGCCCCCTAGCATCGGCGTCGGCAAATTCCACCGCTGTTGTCACTCAATAAGTCAGCTTATCTACAAATTCTTGTTTGAAACTCTTGCTTCAATGTCTAAAAACGAATTCGAGTCATTGAAATCCTCATTATTCATGGAAGAGTTTTCATCGTTGACATTTGAATCTTGCATCTTCTTTGCAAACACCGCTAACTCCACAATTCATTTAGTTGTCTGCTCCTCTAACAATTTGACTTGCTCTTCAAGCTGTTTTAGGTACCTAGAAACATCTCCATGAATATATGCCTTGTCCACCTGTAATTATATGGACAATCCTCCCCCAAACCTATAGACAATTTATGTTTGGCATCTTTGTCATTTGTGGCAATTGTTGTGTTTACAATTCGAGTAAGTAGTTCTCGTTAGTTATGTTTTAAATTGTCTGGCATTTTGAAACTTATTTGAGCGATAAACGAATAAAATGAGATAGAGCGCGTTTCATCTGCTTCACTCGTTTACCACCCGCTTCATTTGCGAGTGTGTGGATGGATTGGATGTGGGTGAGCGGTTGAGAGGGTGACTGGTGGATTGGGGGAATGGATGGATGCGGATGGAGGTTCACCCGCTCCATATCCGACCCGTTACCAAGCATATAAAGGATAATACAATATAATTATAATACAATGAAAAATAAGGAATTAAATCTAAAACCTAATGTAACAATGACTTCAGTCTTAATCACTATATAAGTCATCATTGGTTTTTTCCCCATTTTTTGGTGAATATAAATTGTCTATTCATATTATTTTGCAAATAAGGCCCGAGAGTCAATGTAGGTAGATTCGAACACAAATTTCTTGCAACAATTTATGAGAATTTTATCAGTTGAATTAATTAACACCCACAGTTTTTCTATATTATTGTGATATTCAATTTGATTGTTAAATACTTAAAAAGTCAGAAAACAACATGTAATTTCCTTTTACCATTATTTGTAGTTAACTTTTATCATAAATAATTATACTTATACTAAACTATGTTTCATCTTATTTGAAAATAGATAATGCAAACTATATTTTGTTTTGTCAACATGTATACATAGGTATGAAATTATTCATCATAAAACTTAATATTTATTATTTCTTTGTTTATTAAAATCGCATCAAATATCCATATTCTTCATACCAGCTAATACAAATTTATTTTGATCAAAATACTTTTATATTATTACATTATAAATTTCATCAATATATAAAATAAGAATTGAAAATCAAACTTAAAATTAAAAATATAAATTTAAAACTTCCGTGTGTGGAACGGTACCCAAATCCATTTACGGGCCATTTGGCAAAGAACCGAGCCGGTCTACACTTGACAAATTACCAATTTCTGGTTTTCTGGGTTCTTTGCACGAAGAAGCTTCAATGGCTTCCGAGTCTCCAAGCGATGTTCGCAAAGGTCAAATTTTCATCCATGGCCGATCAATGATCAATTCTGCTTTATATTCTTGCCTTGATTACGATTACTGATTGTTTTTGTTCCTGTTGATTTTCTTTTATGCAGTTGTGATTCATCTGAGAGCTATTGGTGATGCTCCGATTCTCAAACAACAAAAATTCAAGGTTGATACTTGATAATATTCTTCATCAGTTGTTGTTATATCATTATGGAAAAAGATTTTTAGGTTGATTTTGTTATTGACACATTCTTTATCACCTGAGTATCGTTTTTGTCAGTCTGCATTGATTTACCCTAATTGATAAATTGCCCTTGTCTTGTCATGCTGGTATATTGTGGAGGGAAACTACCTATTGCTTTTCTTGACATTTTCTTCGGGCATTGGGGTTTTCTTCTCAAAATACACCTTAATGAAGTTATGTGGTCCTATAGTCTCCGTATACTGTGTCATTGAAGATACTTGTGTATGCACTTTCTCTATATCACCAGTCCAATGCAAGAAATTGGCAAAAAATCGTCGTTGTCCCTTTAGTATCCTGCTGAAATGACTGCATTAATCTTAAGATGGCTTAAACTGTGGGTGATTTAGGATAAAGTGACCTAATTGTTAGTGGCTTCAGATAACGAAGACATGAGTCAACTGTGGTGTGCATCTTTTTGTCGCTGCAATAAGTTTCCTTCTAACCACGGGGATGAATTGATTACTTTTTGACCGTTACAAAATGAAACTATATGATTGGCTATTTCATCTAGTTGCGCTCTTACTCCCATCATTTTGATACGTATCCATATATCTGAATAGCTAATGACACACTGCATATTTTGTTTTTGCCAAAAAAAATCCTGCTCGGGCTTTCTGTTTCGTAGCAGTTTTTTTATAAGTTCTAGCTTGATTGCAGTCATTTAGGGTGCTTATGTAAGAGGAAGAAACATTTTCATAACAGCATTGCTGGTTAACAGCTGTTGCACTGCAGCTTTGTTAAGCCTTTCTTGCAAGTCATGGGTTAGCCCTACGTAAACTATGAGCTGATGTATAAGTATTGAATATTCTGAATTTGTCTTTAACTAATAACTATATTATTGCATTTGTACTTATATGCTAGCATTTTGGTTTGTTTGCAGTTAAGGCTCGTTGTTTTTGCAGAGGCTCTCTGTGCTGTCTTCAGTTTCATTAACCTGTTAACTTTTCTAGGTTGCTGGTACGGATAAATTCGCCACTGTCATTGATTTTCTACGACGGCAACTTCATAGGGATACTTTGGTGAGCTGACTTTACAGCCTTCTACTCTCTTCAACCTATGCCAATTTCTAATGTTGTTGCTATGGGGTGCTTGTGCTGCAGTTTGTGTATGTCAACAGTGCCTTTTCTCCTAATCCTGATGAATTGGTGATAGATCTGTACAATGTAAGTTGTCTTGTTCCTTCGTTGGGGGTCTTGGGGTTTGAGATCTCACTTTGCTGTACGGGTGTTTCATGATTGTATTTGTGAAACTTTTGGTAATGTGAAATTTACTCATGTTCAAAGACATTGAAAGATCAAAGAATTGGTAGGGCCAAAACCTCTGGGAAATATTTTATTCATTTTTCAACCTGACTAAAAGCAAGAGAGGGAATAGGCCTGCCCACTGCCGTTTAATTGTAAATTTGCTCGTAGAAAAAGGCAGCATACATATGAAACTCGCCCCTCCTTTGGCGGGAAAAATTGCATTGGGTTGTTTTTTATTGTTTTTGCAATTCAATGTAGAAGCATTCAACCTTAAGGCAGTGACCTCCCCAATAGCACTTAAGGCTGGCGTGGAATATGAAGTTCATCAGTATCGCTCAGTCACAAATTCCCATCATCCCTATCTCACAGGCATCATGTCCATTTGAATCACAACCCTAGGTTGAAAAAATTTTCCTCCTCATCTTTCATGCTAAAGTGTGTCACTGGTAATGTTGTATTGTCCCTGAATAGTTTTTCTCCAGTCTTGGTAAAATCATTTTGATTAGAGTAGCCATAAAACCCGGTCCTTCTCTAGTCTACTATTTGAGAGAGTTTTAGATGTCACCTTAGTAGGGACATTATCTACAAGCAGTTCCTGACTCTCATCTCAGAGAAGGATTGTCAACTTTAGGTTCCAAGATAACAGCATTAGATTTCAATTGTTTTAGGAGCTTATCTATTGGTTCTGACATACATCAGCTGCAAAATGCAGTGTCTCAATTTGAAGAAATCTGCTGACATGCCATCACTCCAAGTTTAAGAAAAGCATGTTTCCCTACCCATGAGGAACAGAAAAGATGGATCCCTCTGGCCTCCTGTGCTTGAAAAATGCATGAAACTGTGATATGTAATGTTAATCCGTGCATCCTATAGCTTTAGCAATCTGTTACACTGCTCAGTTCTCATACTGACTTAAGCATAGTAACTTGGCTGTACAACCTTTTTTCTATCACCTAGAGCCATATCGACATTCTGAAACAAATTAGTATAGTACTGCAGTAACTGCACTAGTTCTTCAATGGCTTCTGAAACTCTTCACCTAATTTCTGAATACTATTTGTGATATTATTTTACTGAGTTTCTTTCTTAGAAACTCTGCTAGAGGATCACTGCTTGGAGTGGTAAGTAATACGTACCCCCCCCCCCCCACTGTAGGAGAGCTTGGGGGTTTGAATGCCGCCAAATGCAAGGTTTGGAACCTTCCATTTGCAAGGCGCGTCCCCTTTACCCCCCACCCTTTTCTCTTCCCCCTTATCCCATTGGGTCCCTTAGCTCTGGCTGACTGCTTAAACCGCAGGGGGGGGGGGGGGGGCTAATGTGCCTAGTGTTTTTTGTATGCTTGTGAGTACTTGCTAAAGTAAAACAATGCTATCGACACTTTGTTTTATTTTCCCAGTGCTGTTTAACTTGCTTGATTTGACGGTATGAGTAGGATCCTTTAATAAAATGAGGTGTCCTGCTGTGCAACTGCATCTTCAAGTTCCTTTCCCCCCTTGGCCCCTTCCCAGCATGCCCACACCGGGGGGGGGGGTGGAGATTGTCAAATATCTTCGTTCTGCTGTGAATGGATGTTTCTCCAAACAGCTGACACTGCCGCCTTGTTATTGCAGAACTTTGGCATTGACGGTAAACTGGTTGTCAATTATGCTTGCTCAATGGCATGGGGTTGACTCAAATGCCATGTGTGATTGATGGTGCAGCTATGCCAATTTTAGCTGTAAGTTTTTGTTTTGCGTATTTACTTCTAAGAAAATATTTAGTATTTCATTTGATGCCTTCAATTATAAGCATGCACAAAATAATTTTGGGCACGATTAAGCCCAAATGCCCAATAGCCCACAACCATTGCCCGCTTCCCAGCTTCTTGCACTACTCTTGCCATAGAAAGCCAACATTTTACTTACAAGTTTGCTCTGTTGCCGTGTTTTAGTTCTCAAGTGGAACGGCAGTTGTAATGATAACTAGCTACCCTGTATTATTCTGTATCAATTACCTCCCCCCCCCCCCTCCCCTCGGGAGCTTAGAGCTCGGCTGCTCTTTGTTCTTTGCAGTAAATTACTTATTTTTTAAAATTTGTTTTCTTTTTGTTCTTCCTTGCCTTTGGTTGTTCATGTTTTTATGTTTGGGAAGTTGACTCCTTTTTTTGGTTTTTTTAATAGGATTCAACCAATGTACATTGAAGTTGTGATAAGTTCTTCACCTGTGTAAAGCCCTGGGATGAGGTAGTTGCAGATTAAAGACTTCTGAAGTTGACGTCTGCTAAGTTTCGGTCTCCTTCCCCCCCTCTGTAGTTAGAGGCAATGGAAAAACTTTTGTGCAATCCCTTAGTTTGGTTGAAGGAATGTGTCATCACTTACACGAGACTGAAACTGCATTTTATGATTTTCCTTGATCGATTGTAAATGAACGTGTAAAGTTCTCGGAATTTGTGTTGATGTATATACGTAGGCAACATCGCCAGACGGTCAGAAAAGTATCATTGTTCGTGCTTGCTTTCGTGCCATATCCTTCAATGAATTTGCTGATATCTTGGAACAATATAATTTTAGTCTTCTTAGACCAACCTTTAATGTTCAGGCTTTTTAGTGAAACTAGTTTCTTTCTATAGAGCTGCATATATGACCAACCTCCGCCGTAGGGGTGGCAATGGACCCGGTTCGGGTCAGGTGAACTATCTTCCATATCCATCACTCCCTTTAACCCGCTTCATCCAACCATCCATCATCCGTAAAAATCTAATCCAATCCATCCATCCACCATCCGCGAGTGAAAATTGGTGCATCCGATTGTAAACGGGTGATGAAAGTTCATATATAATATGTTAGCAAATTTATATAAAAAAAGTAAGTTTTGCCTTTTGAAAAGGTTGAAAAAGATATTTTAAGTATAAAGAACAAATAAATATCATATTCATTACATTAGTTTTGACGAAAATAATAGAATTAGCAATATAATTGTCTAAAGAATAAGTAAAATTTAAAGGTCAAAAACAAGAAGTAAACTAATTGCAAATAGGAGATAAACAAGTGGATGACTAAGTGGGTGATGGATTAGGTGACGAGTCGGATGGGGCATCACCCGGATCCAATCCAATCCGTCAAACGATCATCCATCATTCATATATTTTGAATTTTCACCCGCTTTTGCGGGTCGGATGAAATAGATATCTATTAGGTACGGATGAAATTACCACCCCTCCATGTGATACTTCGAACTAGTTGTCCTTTGCGAGTGGATTACTGACCTAACAATGTAAGCTTTAGACTACGTATCCTTATGCCCCCAAGCCCTCCCAACAGAGTGAAAATGATTGGTTTAAATAAGTAAGGCTATTTATTTCACAATTGTTGAATTTGTGAACCGTAGTTTACCATTCAGAAGAGAGCTATGTTACAATTTACGGCCTTTTCTTTTCATTGGAAAATACGGGTTGATAAATGGGTAAAGTTAGTTAAGATTGATAGAAGTAAGTTGAAGTGGGTATTTTTTTTTGTTGAAGTAAGTTGAAGTGTGTTAAAATTGGTTAAAGTTGGTATTTTTTTTATTGAAGTTCGTGAAGTGGGTTGAAGTGAGTTGATGTGAATTGAAGTTGAGTAAGGTCAATAAATTTAGATTTACCGACAAAAAAAACAGGGCCTCAGACTGAGGCATTTTACATAAAATTTCATAGTACATTACTAAAGAGTAGAGATGAGGCAGAAGATGAAAACAACAGGACAACAGCTTGAGTTCTTTTTGCATAGGAAAACATAGCATTGATGAAGCCTTGGGGCTCAAAAGTTCGACCTTCTTTCTAAGGCTTGTGACATTGGTGGACCACTCAGATAGCATTTGGGTCAGAGGTCACCTCTTCTTTGAAAGTTTGGAGCATGGGCTTTCTTGTTTTCCAATTAAAAAGAGAGTGTGATGGGCCAAGTTGCCCCATTTTGAAGGGGTCCACGTCGATATTCTGGGCTCCCACATGTGAGATTTCAAAATCTTAAACTACTTTTATTATCGTACAATTTACAAATTTCAATTCATAATGATGAGCTATTTGATTTGGATCTTAACGTAACTATCTATTGTCGTGTGAAAGTCTTTTATTCAAGACAGCATGTGAGAAAGGGTCTATAAGTGTACATTTTGGTCTTAAAGGACTATTATTATTATTATTTTTAATGTCAAATATCAATGTATTTGAATCTTGGTTGGATATAAAAACCAAATAGGAGTAATGAAAACTTCTTAATAATAAATCAAATACAAAGATCTAGAGTAATCTCCACTAAAAAAAAAAAAAGAAAAGGACCTAGAGTAATCTATGAGAGACTTATGGAATCTAAATTATTTATAGCAAACCCAAATTGAACGTATTCTTATATTGAGGCTTTGGATTTGGATCCTATTGAGCATTAACTTATTTTAGTAACTTCAATTGGAAATAATCAACTTTGTTAACATAATTTTTTTAATGTGAAAATAATTAACAGAAAAAGAAAATACCTACTGCCAAAAAGATGTGTGATGTCACAAATGTAGAGATTTTATTTTGCTAAAAAGAATTAAGTAGCGAGCAAAATTTTGTCTTTTTACTATTATCTTTTACTGCTTTCAAAATTTTATTTTCCTTTTTCAATATATAAAATGTACTTTTGGAGGAAGTTATTATTCTTTTTTCCATCAGATACTACTTAAGAAAGTTAAATGTTTACCAAAAAATTATCAATTTGATAAAAATGATGTCATTAATTAACATTATGAAAAAATAAAAATGAGACGAATGGTAGTTATCATTGACATCGAATAAATATATTCAAAATTTATAAGAAGAAGAAAAGAAGCCAGAAAATTACAAAAAGTGTGAAATTGGAATCCCCCAACTAGCACTCGACAAAGACAGCATGTAGTCAGTCTGGAAAGCGATCAAATTCACCCCCAAAATAACCCAACCGTTGCAACCCGCGTAATCTCTCTCCTCTTTTGTTTCTTCGCATGGTTAAACCCCCAATTTTCAACCTCTCTGATCATTGGAATCGATCATGTAGATCAACAATCTATGCATGACGAAACCCTCGAGCCCAGAATCGATGCCCTAACCCTAGATTCTGAACCCCCCATTTCTGAATTTGTTGATTCTGGAGGTTACGAACAACAGAATTTTCAAATTCGAATCAAACAAGAGCTGCCCATTTGATCGAATTTTCAAAAGAGGTTGGATTCTTCCATTGGATAGGGTGATTGTGGGGAAGACCCAGAAGAGAAAGAAAGAGGGATTGGTGGGCAATGCAAATTTGCGTTAATTTGGCCAAAAAATCATTGGGGTTTTAAAAAATAACACTTTTTTCATCCCCCAAATGGAGCCCAGGCCGCCATTAGCGACCTTGCTCTTTGTGAGTTTGGGGCTTTTGTTTGTTTTCTCTGCAATAGTTGTTGAGTCCCGACAACAAGAGAATAAATCAAAACCACCGCCACCACCTCCCCCGCCATTGCCCCCACCTCCTCCACCTCCACCACCACCTCCACCTCCGCCGCCGCCGCCGCCGCCTCCTCCTCCTCATTCACGGCCACCTCATCCAGGAACCCTTCAGGAGACCCACCAGAGCTCCATGGCCAATGAACAGAGGGTAGCTAAGAACCATGGAAAACTCAACATAGGGAAGAAACTTGGACTGTCATTTGTTGCCATTGCCGTGTTAATGCAGATTGGGGTGGCGGGTTTCTTGGCTTTTAAGAGGAGGCAGCTCTTGAAGATGCGTGATTGATGAATGTTGATGCATTCTTTGGAGTGTTTTGCTGATTCTTTGCCAGGTTAGAGGCTAAAAAGAGGAGATTGGATTGGACTGGATTGGTGGGTAATTTGGGTCGGAGATGCGGAGAAAGAGACTCGATCATGGGGTCTTGTTGAGGGGAATTTGATATTGGATTGGGGATAATTTCTTCGAGGAATTGGACACTTACTGTGAAGGGGGTATTGTCTTCTTATTGGGTTTCCTCTACTCCTTTGATTATTTATTCTTGACTCTTGAGTGTTGAAAATTTCATGTATACATTGTTTCCAACACATTGAATTATAAAATTCATGCTTGGGGAAATGGTGCTGTTTTGCTGTCTTCTGACCTCCATGTTCATATAGCTGGTTTCTGTTGGTTATTTTATTTTTACTGATTCCGGCTAATATTGGATGATGGCAAGTGCGAGGTTTTATCATAACTATTTTCTTAACGCTTACTTTTACACTTCGCTATTAGTCTTGAATGAATCGCTTTCTCTATTTGTACGCAGCCAATCCCAAAGTCCTCGTATGTGGACTTGTGATGACTGACTGTGATGAAATTTCAATATGAACAAGCATCTGGCTATGCACACGAAATCCACCTTTTGTATATTCTGTCATTTATGCTTTCCGAGTCCCTGTCCAAAGTCAGTTAATCTGAGGCTATTGAGTATTACAACTGTTTCTACATGCAGAGGTTGCACAGCCAACCTCGAGCTCTGTCGTTCACGTTGAGCTCTGAATCCTTATTCTGTGCAATACACGATGGCACATTCTCCTTTGGTATGTGCGTTCAAAAACATCAGTTATCTTCACTGGCAAAGATTTGGTAGATTGCATGAAGGATTTAGCCTTTAACCCTTCTTAGTATGCAATTATGACTTTTGTTGGGCATTCCCCATGAATTGTTTGTGCAGGATGCCACATGCCCTTCTTGCTGTAGTCCCATGTTAGTTTCTGATATCATATTACTGATTCACTATAGCAGGGTAAATTGCAGAACTAGGATCTGCAGTGGTTTGGGGATGGGGATGGGAGACGCTAACGACAAGGAGTATTGTTTAATCTTCTTGATTTAGTTACTATGACATTGTTGTTGGGAGTAGTGAAGTACAACCAGTCACGCTATTACAAGGGAAGAAAAATTTGCTGCATTATATAACCCTTAGATTAGGGAAGCCAACCCCACCACTTACAGGGATTTCAGTACTTCCACTTCTTATGAAGAAGTTCTTGTCACGAACTGTCAACGTTAAGGTTGGATAGAAGCGCAATCGTTACATGTAACCTAGTGCTAAATTAGATCAATGTAGCCTGTCTTATCGGGGACCCAGGGGGATCAAGGCATGTCATAATTCTGTTGCAACGCCATCTACCAGGAGTAAAGACCTACACCTAACAGTAAAATTTTAAATTAGCTACATAATTGGGTGTACAAATAAACCATTAGAAAAAATAAATAATTTGAAATTCCTGACATCGGAGTGTCTTTTGGCATGATTTTCTCCACTGGGTTGGGCCTTTGCTCTCTGTACTCCTATAAGTTGGTATGAATAAGATCCAACAAGTATAATGGGCTGGTACAATAGCGTGCAAAATGAGAATGGAGTTGGCAGCCCGTAGGCAGCCCTCGTGCATGAATCTAGATCTGGGTAGGGGTGGTAATGAAGCAGGTATGGGACAGGTTTAGCTGTATCCTCATCCATACTTATTTTTAAAATTAATATCCATACTCATACTCATATTTATTGGGTATTGTAAAACTATATCCATGCCCATATCCGTTAGGTATAGCGGGTATGCAGGTTTTATTTGGCTACATATAAAACAAAATAAATTAAACCCATTTTATACCCGCATTCAACATCAAATAGTCAATATGTCATATGAACGTCAAACTTCCAACAAAGTATCATATCCACCAAATACAACTTTCAAATTCAAGCAAAAAATTAATACTCGATAGTTATAGTTTCTAACTGAATATCCCATCGGAGCCTTGAATGTAATACAACTCAAAGCAACTTGTAAAATATCTATATACAAGCAACAAACTAGAACTTTGAATAAATGGATATGGGTTTTATATGGGAAGGATATAGAGCAGGTATAGGACAGATATTGATAAAATGGATATGATGCGTCAGATGCAAGTATAGGGTGGGTGGGAGCTATATCTATACCCATACTCATACCCATTTTATCAATATCCGTCATATACCCATTTTTTTTTCTCATTTTCAATACCCATACCTATATTCATTGGGGTGGATTTTAAATAGGTAAGGGTTTTTGCCGGCTCTAGTTTTGGCATGTGAACTTCAAGATGCTTCCAAGGATCAATACATGAAGGGCAATTAGGGGTGCATTTGCGGAATTTTACGTTACCCTTGGCTTTGGGGCATTGAAGGACTGAAGGAGTGTGAGGTACGCGACTGATACATTTTTTTTTTTAATCACAGGTAAAGGAAGAGAATATTAGACGCCTCTTCTCACAAGAGTGCGGCCAATACGATCCTCAGCAAGGATAGACCTAAACTGAGGTGAAATAGAAATGTCGACAAGAGCGATAATTCCAATTGGCATTACTGAATGCCCCATTTTGGCTAACCAGTCTGCAGCTTGGTTTGCCTCCCTAAAGACATGTTTGATGACGAAGTTGGTTGCTTGTGATAACCATACTTTGGTATCGTCCATTATATTTGCAATTTGCCATGGTGCCTGTAGTTTGCCTTGTAGTACGCGGATGACGGTGTTGTTGTCCCCTTCAATGATTATATTCCGGTAGCCTGCTTGGATGGCCTCAATTACTCCGTTTTTGAGCGCTCGGGCTTCAGCGACAAGGATGGACGTCTCGCCGTAATGAATGGTCCCGGCTTTAAGAGTCTTCCCTGTCCAGTCACGGATGATGAAGCCTCCAGCTGCCGACTTGTTGGTGAGTGAACCATCGAAGTTGAGTTTGATGTATTCGGCTGCGGGGGAATGCCACCGAACAAAGTGGTAAGATGTGCCCTTAGGTGTGGAAGAGGTGTCTTTCAAAGAATCATCCGTCCTTATAGAAGTTCTAATTTTCCATTCAGCATAGGCTTTTTTAGCTCGTATGAGACATAATAGTGGTTGAAATACCGTATTTTTAAAGATTGTTGCATTCCTCTGTTTCCAGATGCTCCATAGGAGGAATGTCATCCTATGGAGCACTCTCGGTTGATTAGTGCTTTTAACCATGCCTAACCATTGGTCAATGTTACTGGTACTTGAAGGTTGTACAAAGATAGGCAACCATTTATGATGGATGGCCGAGCGCCAAACGTTATTTGAAACAGGACAGTCCTTAAATAAGTGATCGTTTGTTTCGAGCTCATCTAGGCAGAGCGGGCATACGGGGTTGATATTCATACCTCGCCGAAAAAGTGTACCCCTAACAGGGAGACTGTTATGACAGAGTTGCCATAGAAAGATTTTGATCTTAGGCATGATGTCAAGGTGCCATATCCATTTAAATGGCCAATCTGTCTTCTGAAGAGGATGGGAATTATGCGCCAACCACGTAGCGGACTTTGTGTTGAATTCGCCAGTACTACTGAGCCCCCAACAAAAGGAATCATCAATGGGTTTACATGGTATATCAATTCCTAGTATTTTGTTGATTATGGGATGGTCATTAAGCGTACTAGACAATTTTCTGGTGTTCCATGTTCGATTTGGTAATATAAATTCTTGCACTTTGAAAGTTGGGTCTTCAATAGTGGCCTCTGGGATGTCCAAGATGTCGATAAGTGGTCTGTTGTCTATCCAGTTATCAAACCAAAATGAAATGCAGTCCCCTGTACCTACTTTCCACATGATACCCGATCTGACTAAATTTTTGATCTTCAAGATATTTTTCCAGACTGGAGAGTCCGTATTTTTCTGCGTGGCAGTAAAAAAATTGGTATTATTCGGAAGGTATTTTGCTTGCATTGCCTGGCCCCAAAGTCCACCAGTATTGGTGAGGATCTTCCATGCTAACTTGCATTGGTACGCTTTATTCGTTGCGTCTGTACGGTGGACCCCTAGCCCACCTTTACTTTTAGGCATACACGCCTTTTCCCAAGCTATAAGAGGGAGGCCTTTTTCTGTATTAGATTTTTTCCAAAAGAAATCACGGTGAATCCTATCGAGTTGGTCTGTCGTAAATTTTGGTAGTGTAAAACATTGCATTGTGTGGGCGGGCAGTGATTCCAAGTGCAATTGGATTAGGACTGTTCGTCCGGCTTTGGATAAACAGTTGGCTTTCCATCCGTTAAGTTTGTCTGTGGCTTTGCCAATAATATCTTTAAAGGTGTGTTTGGACGGTTTCCCTTGGAAAACTGGGCATCCAAGGTACTTCCCCAAGCCATTCGTGTGCGTGATATTGAAGATGCCTGTGGCCATCTGTTTTTGTGTGCTGGATGCATTTCTGGAAAAAGTCAGGGAAGACTTGTGAAAATTAATAAGCTGGCCTGAATCATTACAGAAGGACTCTAAAATATTTTTGAGCTGTGTGCAGGTCGCATGCTGCGTTTTGCAAAAGAGGAGGCAATCATCTGCAAATAGTAGACATGGGATATTGATGGTTCGTGGGCAGATTTTAACACCAATTCCCGATCTTCGGGTTGTGGCTTCTCTTATGAGTTTTTGTGTAAGTACTTCCATGCAAATGATGAATATGTACGGTGATAACGGGTCTCCCTGTCGGATTCCTCGGGATGGTTTTATCATCCCACTTGGTATGTTATTAATTAGTATGGAGTAAGAGACTGAGTTGATAGCTTCCATTACCCAATTGATCCATGTCGGGTGAAAACCTAGTTCTTGGAAGCATTTACGTATAAAGTCCCACTCTAGTCTGTCATAGGCTTTTTCCATATCCACCTTGATTGCTGTCCATGCTGTTTTTCCTACTTTGGTTCTGAATTTATGCACAATTTCATGAGTGAGCAGGATGTTGTCATGAATTGATCTACCAGGAATGAAGGCGCTTTGAAAGGGGGATATGATCTTTTTAAGAAGAGGCCTCAAGCGATTAACTAATATTTTCGATATGATTTTATAAACTGTAGAACATAAGCTGATTGGTCGAAAATGGTGCGTATGAGTGGGTGCGGTAACCTTTGGAATTAAGGTAATAAACGTATGGTTAAGTTCCTTGAGGAGCTTTCCTTTCGTAAAGAATTCTTGTATACACTGGATAAGATCTTTTTTGATAAGGTTCCAGTACTTTTTAAAAAACCCTGCACCAAACCCATCCGGACCTGGCGTTTTGGTTGAATCAATGTTGAATAGGGCTGCTTTTATTTCCTCGATGCTTGGAATTTGGATAAGTCGATAATTCTCATCCTCATTTATAATAGGATCCAGGCCTAGTGGTGGTAAGTGTCGCGTAGAATTGTGTGGTGATTTAAAGCGCTGTTCGTAGTCAGTTCTGAATATCTGTGCTATGTGGTTGGGATCGGTGATCCATCCCCCACATTCATCTTTGATTTTAATGATGGATTTTCGCTTACGTCTGGCATTAGCTGCGCGTTGAAAAAAATTGGAGTTCCTATCGCCATTAATAAGCCATTCTTTGCGATTAAGCTTTCCCCAATACTTTTGATTAAATAATGACATTTTCTCTCTTTGTTTGATTAATCGGGCATTCCAGGAACTAAACCTGTGGCTTGAGGGATTTTGCAGTAATTTTTCCTCAACATAGTCTATTCGTTCTGAGTTTTTGGTCAGTTTATCATGGAAGTTCCCAAAATGTTTCCTGGACCAGTCTTTAATATCATACTTGAGCGATTTCAATTTTTTGACAAGAACAAACATCTTGGTTCCCCTAAATTGACTGGGCCAATGCTTTCTGACAATGTTGTCCATTTGCTGGTATTGACTCCAGAAATTTTGAAATCTGAAAGGAACTGCTTTTGTGAAATGTAAGGGAGCCTTGGTACTTAGAATGATCGGGCAATGGTCGGAACATGTGAAGGGGCCATGTGTTTCTTGCGCATGTGGATATAGCTGAGCCCAATCTAGTCGGGCTAATGTTCTATCTAGTCTTTCATACACTAGATGGGTATGAATCCTTTTTTTCCACGTAAAAAATTTCCCATTGACATGGATTGCCTCTGCATTTGCATTAAGTAGAAAGGAATTAAGTCTAAGGGTTCGGTTGATATTTAACGCTTGTCCCCCCTGTTTTTCCCGGCAGTTGGCTAATTCATTGAAATCTCCTATTAGACACCATGGGAGATCAAAAGTCTGATGGAGTTCCATTAGGTGGTTCCAGAAATGATCCTTTTGATTAGCCTGTGCTGGGGCGTAGATGCCGGAGAGGATGGAATTTTTGGCTAATTCAGGGTCGTGTATAAGGAGATGAATAGCTCTTGCGTCCTTGCGGAGTATTGAAATATGAATGTTATCGTTGTTCCAGAGTACCGCAAGTCCACCAGAGTGATTAATTGGAGGTACATGTTCGAAATGATCAAAACCCATACGGGGGAGGATCTGGCTTATGTTTTGGTTATTCACCATTGTTTCAAGTAGGAAGACGATATCTGGTTTGTGGATTTTGTTCAGTAATCGTACTTCTTGAGTTACTTGGGCTTTTTCTGCACCTTGAACGTTCCAGCTAATAACTTTCATTAAATGAGTTTGGGATAACACTGGTGGAAATTAGCCCCTATACGGGCTATGCCTGCTGATTGTGTATACAAACAGGAACCTAGACAGGAGTCCTCCGAAACTAAGACAGGGACCTGCGTAGGCCGTTCGGAGGATTTCACCTTAGAGAACAAATTCACTACCAACCTTCGTGACTTAATACTCCCCGAAGCTACCATAATACATACAGAAGGACTTACACATTTATATGGTAAACAATGTATGCTACTGAACACAACAATTTTTCTGGGCCCGGAGGCGTTCTGTAAGCGGGTCTTGGGGATGCCGCAGGCCCACAGGACCTGTTGCCTCCCACTCACCATACATCTTAAAAAATAACAGTTGGCAATACCCACCACCCATGAGTGTAAGCGGTTACACCAATAATGCCTAGCGTTTGAAATGCTCGTCCTTTCCACCCCACTGCGTATCAGAAAAAATAAAGTGAGGTGCACAGGAATATAGCAGTAATGAACAGTAACCCATAGTAACATACAATGCAGAATGCCTAATAAGCCTAGTTGGTACTCTGTCTCAGAAACAATTTTCATCCTCGACATGTTCACGGGTGGCAGTAGGTACTGCACGGTGATAAGGCCAGGCTGCGCGCCCCCGCGGGGGGTAACTCTGGCAGTCTTACCAGACCGGAGCACTAACCGCCTACCTCTAGTCATCATGTAGGGTCGCAATTTAACCAACAAGTAATCTCCTCTGTTCGAGAAGGGAATTCCCTGCAAACCACAAGACACATAATTGTTGCGATAGGAATAATCAAATATCACCAACCCAGAATAATATATCATTTGGCGCACAGGCTGCCAAATACAAAAAGCTGAGGGTCGTCTAACATTACAATCCAGGCGACATCCCTTCACCATCGAGTGATACATAAACAACTGCTCTGTGCGACAAGCAGCTACCCGGTAAGCAACCCAAAACAGAGGCCATTGAAAAGTGGGCAGAACACCACTAGAATTAACCCCACAGAGGACTAACCCCACATACCTCAACACAGCCCTGAGGAGTAAACTATAAAATAAACTAAAGATACAAATAAAAGTAAAAGTAACATGATCATGGAAGCAAGGCTGACTGGTGCTCAAAAGCAGGAAGGAAACCCATGATTCATTCACCAAAAAAAGCATTCAGACCGCATCAGAATTACTTAGCCTGGGAGGTAGCTTTCTCCCCTTCCTTACACCTTTTCCTTTTGGAGGAGTCAGTGGACATTTCAATATCTTCAAAGTTGTGGAGATTAAGGTACATCTCTATGTCTTCATCCTCCTCCATGCCCTCATCAGTTGCCTGAATGGGCTCATCCTTATCACAATGCTCCTCAACCACATCCCTCAGTGGCTCAGGGATTACATGACTGGGAGAAGGTGGAGGTTCTTGACTGGGAATAATAGGTGGGTCCTGGTTATGAGTAATAGGTGACGCAAGGTGGTTCTTTTTGAGGCTTGTGGCGGTGGTTCTAAAATGTCGAGAGGAAACCATAGATTTGACTCTTTTTTTTGGGGCCACAGTAACCCAGTTCTCAGATTGGACGGGTTGGTTAGCATACTCTGCTGAAGTAGTTTTGTTTGCTGGCGCAAAGCCTTGGGCATCGAACTTCTCAACAAACACCTCGACTTTATTGGGAACAGGCAATTTAGGACATAATTCAAGTTGGTGGGAATCCCCCCCCCCCCACAGAGTGGGCAGACCTCATGAAGCCCCTCATAAATGATTGGCACCCTCATGGATAAATCCCCTGTTGTGATAGTTATACTCCCAGGTAAGGGCTTAGTGATGTCAAGATTGACACACACTCGGGCAAATTTACCTTTGAGTCGGAGAAGTGTGTTATGATCCACCCGGACTACTTTACCCACATGCTGGAGCAGCTCTTTGAGGCAATCCAGGTCCCAGAATTCCCAAGGCAGGCGTGGGATTCTGACCTATTGATCTACTTTGGTAATAGCAGTGTGGTAAGGGTCAAAGAAAGGGGCCCAGTTGGTGACAACAAAATTAAGACCATTAACAAACCAAGGTCTCTGATCAAAAACCAGCATTTTATACTGACAGTTAGCAAAGCGGATTAGCAGCCAATCATTACCAAGGTCAATGAATTCGATCTGGCCTTTCACAAACTTCCATTCGTTACGAGTACGGTGGATTATAGCTGGTAAAGGTAGAGGCTCCCCCCAGATTTTGCCTAACAGACAACAAGCATACAGTTCCTCAGTTGAGGGCAGGCAGGTCTTGTGAGGAGGCCGAATGGGGGGGCTGGTGTGTGGGTCTGCCGTGACCGGCTCAGTTACTGAAAGGATCCTTGGAGGTGAACATGTTCGAAGTTGAGTACTAGGTTCTGGCTTAGTTGGTTGCTGGTGATGACCACCACGGCTTCCCACTCCGAATTTGAGGGCATCGGAGTAGCAGGAGTGGGAGGGTTGGTGGAGTTCGCCACTATGGTCAAATCGGCTTCCATCCAGCAAAGGTGTGACTGGAGGTTGGGAAGCAGTATTAGGATTGGGAATAGGGTCTTGCTGGTCAGAACTACCATCCGGGTTGCTAGTGAGGTTCAGTGGGGACGGGTTAGACATAGAGTAGATAGAGTAGATGCAAAGCCAGATATGGGCCAAAGGGTGGTGATGGGTGTTCTGGTACCATGCCTTAAGGTGCTGAATATATAGGCGGGGTGTAATTTGCACATCATAAATGCAGATGCAGGCATTAAAAATAACTATAACAGGAAGGATCACACCTGACTGGGATCGTGAGATCTCGCTTAATCCATGCCTGATGAGCCAGTACGGGGCGGGGCTCAACCTCTTCTGGATAATAAATTTCTGAAACCACCATAAACGAAAGCAATGATTAATTATATGCAGAGTGGGTGAATGCGTGGGTAGGATTAGAACAACCACACCTGGGAGGGTAGATCTGAATCGGCCTCTCAGACTCTGTGTGTGCGTCCAATCTGTAAAGCATAGGTAGGTGGCCGTAGCCCCCTCCTTTTCCCCATAGCTAGCCGGCGATGGGACCTCGGAGTCCAGCCCAGAGTAATGACAGACAACGCAAATGGAGTATATATTCAGAACGGTGCGCAGCCTACACACAGGCCAAAGAGCATCTCGAGCATTAATTTCAGTTTTGACGCCGGTGTACCACGTCCTCTGACTCCGGGTAGTGGTCGTACAACCTTGTGCACCATGGCCGGTGGCTACCATCTGTAGGTGGTCATGATGCCTCGCAGGAGGGATGGTAAATAAGAGCGAGGCGGTAGATCTGTAGGTGGGTCGTCGAAGGCCAATCAAACCAGTAATAAATTCGTTGCTAGATTTGCCGAATTGCATTGAATCAGTTCTGTAGAGATGATGCAGAGCTATTAGGGCTTGATGGGATTGAGTGACTGGAGAGTTCTGGCCATCGAGTTGGCCAAAAGGCAAAGCGGCGGTGGAGACAGAAGCTTCGCCGCCCTGTCTTCGGTTTCTGTACTCTGGGTGGATGGGGAGGTGACATTGATACAGCTGGGCAAAGAGTGCCTGGGGCTGAAGGATGGCGGAAGGTCTTGAATGCTGGAAGCTACTGGGAAGGTGGGGAGGGTCAGGGGGTTTTTTCATTGCCAGTTGGTCAGCACTTCTCAAAAGTGGGCTGTATCTCTCTCTGGAGAAAACTCCTCTCTCTCTCTAGAGAAAACACATGTACGCGACTGATACATGTCCTCATAACTAAACCACTTTCTGAGCATGGAGGCAAGAACCCATGTTAAGTAGGGGCAAGCCAGGTTCTAGGATACTCTGAAACCTGTTCGAAATCAGTCAAACTGTTCCAGTTTCGATTCCTAAAAAAGAGAAATTGATCTAATGGGTTCCGATTTTCAAAAAAATATCCGAAATTGGAAATTGGAACTTTCTTAGAGAGATTAAAATGATTTTTTTTAATTACTCTTTTTTTTTCTCTATTCTTTTTCTATTTGATTTCTTTCTATACAAAAATTGACTCTTTAAATAGCAAATTTAGCACAATATCAGTTATTTTTCAACTGTTAATTGAAGGATGATTCATAATAATTTTCAAATAACTAAGATAAAAAAAATACAAATTCAATAAATTAACTTTCTTTTCTTCTGCAAAGATAGAAGATGCAGGTAGGAAAACATAAAGCATACCTCTTCCCTCCAAATAAATAAAAAATTTTAATTTATTGGGTCCTAAAATTTGAATATTAGGCGTAGCAAATGCCTTGAAATTGGAACTAGAACTTAAGGCTCCAATTTTGGTTCCCAAAAATTAGGAACCCATTTGACCGGTTCCGATTCCAATTTCACAATTTTTTAGGTGAGCACCTAAAACAGAGAGGGGGGAAGGGGAGACAATTATCACGCACTATAAGCATATTGAGAAACTTATCAATCACATTTCACCCCCCTAACCTGTTTTTCAGAGTTCGTATTATCTTAGTGAACATCTTGTAACAAGTTTCTGACTTAGTACCGGAAATCTACTCACACGAAGTATTCACAGAAAGCTTCCTCTTCCTAAGTTGCATCTAGGACTATTTACTGAATACTATACAAAACACCTCCTCAAGTCAAGAATCATATATCCTGACAGAAGTTCGGATTGCCTGCCTGCAAACTGGGCATTTTGGGGCCAAATCTCGCTCAACGAACAGGGCACAACGTTGACAGCAAACCAGGTGGCCGCAAGGTACAAATGCTGCTCGCCGTCTTCTCATTAGGCAGATTACACAGAACTGTCCATCAGGAACATCCCCCACCTCTTCGTCTTCGATAACTTCCAACTCCAAATTGTCGCCAGAGGCAGCAGCGGCAGCAGCAGCAGCGATTTCCTGCTGAGCCCTCCTTCGCTCCCTCCATTCCTTCCACTTATTCCAGTTCCTGACAGGTCAACAAGAATCAGCTAAAATCAGTCCATCCAAACATCTGCTAGTTTCAAGCTCAAGCTCGCTCCCTCACCTCTCCCTCTCACAAACACACTTGCACGCACTCGCACACAAAAATCATAATGTCAGCAATAATTATCTAAACAATGAAAATAAGGTTTATCAAAACAATGAAAAGAGGGGTCCATGGCAACTCATTCTCCATCATACTAACAGGGTTTTTGGTTGGACATAAAGCAATGGCGATTTGATGCAATCAACCATTTAATGCACTTATGATTACTTATAAGGGATTGTTATAGGTAATTGTGAATCCAAATCATAATGTTATAGCTCTCTCACACACCCCTGCACATGCGCGCACACACAAATCATAGTATCAGAAATAATTATCTAAACAATGAAAAATAAGGTTTATCTGGACAACGAAAAGAAGGGTCTCATGGCAACTCATCATATAAAATGGCGTTGGTTGGACATAAACCAATGGCGATGTGATACAATCAACCTTGTAATGCAAATATCATTACTTTAGATGTTATTTCTGATTCAAGGATAAAGCAGAGGTGTGCTTTCAGTTTGTATTAACTAGTTACAAATTGTTGCCACTCTAGCATTAAATTGCATTGGTCCCGCAATGAAAGTACTTGATTTAGCAATCAATAGCGGATCTCATAGCTTGAATCATGTTAAAGCGGAAGGTGAAACATGGGACACTGAATCAACTCTAAAGTTTCAACCCATATTGCTCGATATAGAAGCAGAATTCAAATTTTGCAAAATCAATGAACACATAAGAAAATTAGATTCCACCCTGTAGACATGAACTTCAATTTAGATCATATTAAAGGATAGCAACAGTAGAAAAACACCTCAATATTGCATAGCCCAGTATGCCAATCGACACTGAACCAACAATGATACCACTCCATAGTAAGATCTTCGCCTTGGAAGACAGCTCAAGTACCATCTGATCCTTCGTCATCTCAGACCTGTGAGATAATGAAGCAAGATACTCGATAATGTAGCAATAACAATATTCAAAATTCAAAACACAGAAAACACGGCTTGAAACACGGAATGATTTCTGCAATAAATCTAGGGGAAAAGAACGGCTTCAACAACCAAGTCATTGAATGCATTTCATAAAACATAAGGGGAAAGAAGTGTTTCAACACTAAATCTTCTGGGCCAGATGTTAGATGCAACCCCCCCCCCCCCAAAAAAAGGCCATTTGAAGATAACCTGCTCAATACAGCCACAACCCAACAAAATGGCAAAACTTCTCATCCCAGTTACTATAACAAAAAGGTTGGATTGTCCAACAAATGAAAAGAACACGAAAGCCCACTTCAGATTATTGGGCCTGAGCACGGAAAGCTCACAAATATAGAAACTATTTACAACAGTGGGTCTGCGAGACTCACAGAAAGTATGGAAGATCTCTGCAAGACTTGATCTCTGGTACCCCATCTTTTGAAGAGCAGATGCCAACTGCAGTGACATTCTTTCCAAGTGCAAGAATTTTCTCCTCATCAAGTAGGCCAACCTTCAAACAATTCACATTTTCCATTGAAAGGAAAGGAAGAAATATAACAAATCACTTTGTCATAGGTAAAGAGGCAAGAGTAATTTCCATGTGCAATAATTTTCTCCTCATCAAGCAGGCCAACCTTCAAACAATTCATATTTTCCATTGAAAGGAAAGGAAGAAATATAATAAATTACTTTGCCATAAGAGGCAAACAGTAACATTCTTTCTAAGTGCAAGGATTTTTGCCTAAGCAGGCCAACCTTAGAACAATTCACATTGTCCATTAAAAGAAACGGAAGAAATCTGACAAATCAGGGGCAAGAAGTTGATGAAGTCATGATATATAATAAATCATTTTGTCTTAAGTAATAAGGCAAGAAGTTGACGAAGTCAAAGGAAAAGCAAGAACCAAAAGAAATGCAGGGTCAGTGCAGACAAAAGGAAAAGCATCTTACTGGGTATTCATGTCCAAATAGTGCCTGGAGAAACGAATAGGGAGTTGCCTGAATAGGTTGCATTTTATGGAAGACTATTGTCAAAGGCAGGGGATGGTTTGATCCATCCAAGTCCACAACAACATAATCAGATTGTGGCTGTTGATGACCTTCAACTAAAACAAAAGGAACCTGCAAAAGAGTAGGGGACAAAATTCATGACTGCCATTAATGTAATTGTTACAACAAATCAACCAAATAAAGTTTGCATGATTTTTAAAAAATTAAAGACAAAAACCAAGAGTTGCATAACCAGTAACAAAGGCACCACCCAGAGAGTCATATATCATACAATTCTTGGGCATTTCTATGCTTATACTTGGTAGATTATTCTCAGTAACATTTTGTTCCCTACAAATCAGGGGCAAGAAGTTGATCAAATTGCAGACAAGTTGCTTCCTTTGAACCCAATATTTGAAAAGTATTAATCCTGGCCACTTCATAGGTGAAGATAAGAATACAACTTGGGGAGAAAACTTGCTTTAATAACTATAAACCAAAGTTGCAACTATCATCCAGCAGTGACTCTTTTAGCTCCCCACAAAAAGTGGATATATTTAGTTATCATCCAGTGACACTAAATTACGTTAAATCTTGGCTCCTTCCTAAGCCTCATTGCTCTCAAGGGGGTATACGATGTCAAATTACTAAGTGAAGCCAGACATAACAGCGAAGATTGCCACCAAACTGGTAAAAAGATGCCAGCGTAGATAGCCAACATCTGCGATATAAATCGTAAAACCAATCAAGGTTGAAGATATTGACCTAGAAGTCAGAGATTTGACTCCGAACCTTTTCATGGAAACAAAATTAAGCCTAAAGAATAAAAATACGCAAACATAATTGTAAGCCTAATTTCATGAAATTTTTGGACAAGAAACCCTCAAACCAGACTCCCCTTTTGATTTGTATTCATAAAAGTTTCAGCAAAATAGCCGATTTCTGCAGGCTAACATTTCTTAAATAAACATCATTGCAGATCACACTATTTGTAACTAACTATTAAGTGGACTGAGGAGCTAGATCCTTAGCAGTAGAGTTTTTCCATCACCACATAGCAATATAGCATACATACTACATTGCAATATATAAGCAACATTAATGACTTTCTTTGAAGGGGATTTCCCCCCCCCCCCCCAATCAGATCCATCATCACAAGAAAAGAAGACATCGAAAGGATTCACTGATATGAAACAACTAATCACAGATTCTGAACAATACCGTTCTGATGGAGGTAGAACCCTGTTCTCTCCAAGCTCTGGCCAAGACTGTACGTACATCAGGATACCATCCAAAAAATCCCCTCCATTCATTGTATATACACTTCACAACATTTACAAAAGAAAATTAGACAAATAGAAGCACCAAGTAAAAATGATTAGCAAAAACATATTATATACAAAACAGAAAATTAGGCAAATAGAGGCACCAAACGTAAAAATGATTACCAAAAACATATTACATACACAAAGAAATATTATACACACAAAGAACACCCCCAAGTTGCCTACATTTCAATCATAAACAAGAAGATGACCCTCATGCAGAGAAAAAAATGAGAGTAACAATCTAGTTCTCTCATCAAACAAGTGCGTGCTCAATTCTGACTCGTACTTAAGATAACAACACTTGCTGCATTTTATTATTTTACCAAACTAGCACTTTGACATGCCAAGGACTCCTCTTTCCTCAAAAAGAATCTATGTCAATCTAGGAATTTGATTTTATTCCAAAAGTTGATTTCATATCATTCCCAAAATAGGGGAATTCCAAAATTGTTGAATTCAATTAACAAGGTTCTCCAAAAACTAGATTTGAAACTCAATTAAAATATTTTACTTTCTAAGTTCAATTAACATATTCAAATCCATTCCATGGATACAGATGCAACCTAGATGAATCTCAAATCGTGATAATGCGGTGACAAATCTACAAAATCCACGATCAACTCGCAAATGATGAAATGAAAGCAATCCAAAAAGAATTTCTTTTGAATGTTTCGAATGCTTATATTCTTTCATTGAGCGCGACACCTCACAGACAACTTATTGAGAATGGACATGGCTCATACGTGCAGCAACCAAGAGCACAAGTGTTAAATTCATGCTGTAAAGGAAACTCATTCAACCCAGTGACATCCAAAGTACTCAAAATTTCAAACTTCAACCTGCTACTTCAAGATTGAAAGAGGCAAGAATTCATCCGTCTTCTTATGTGGCCATCCCACTTTCACCATCTACTTTCTTTGTTTATTCCTTCCCTCTCCAAATGCGCCCCCCCCCCCCCCGAAAACGCCTATTTCTCCCTGTCTTCAAAAACTGTTTTCGGAATCATCGGCAAGTCCACAAGCCAAATACTGAAACATGTGGAACAAGATACGATTGACAGTGAAGCTAAAGATGATTTCAGCACGCAAATTGAATTTGAACCAATCAGACCTTCACTTCCCACACACACAGGGTCATCACATACAGCAAACTAGACAGGAAGAACGTAAATGCTAGGTACTCGATTGTAATTCCATTCATACGTAAGCAGAGGATGAAATTAAGTTCACAAACTTTAATCTTTACCACAAACTCAACTCCATCAAATCCACAACCTCAATTTCCCAATGTTTAGGTCAATTCAAAGACCGGCAGCAAGAGCAAACTATAATTTCCGCAAATAATTCACAAAGCACCGTAGAAATTGACCTTCAACTTCCAAAATTGGACATCCTCCACAACAGATAGCATCAACAAAGTCTCAAAATTCCAATTCGAGCAACATCGTCAGAGAGAAAGAGATTACCTTTTGAGAGCGCTGAATAACGACAGCACGTTCGCCAGAATCATGAGAAACGAGGACATCATTCCACAAACTCTTCCAGCTACCATTGACGGCCGACTTCGACTCAACCGTTCCTCTCACAACAACCAGCCTTTCTCCACCGGCGTCGGCTTCGTCGCTGATGAGAGAGCGGAGATCGGAGACTCCGACGGAAGGAGCGTCGCTGATTCGCCGGAGAGCGGAGGAGGTTGCGGCGAACTTGATGAAGCTCCGAACCGCTACGTAGGCTAGGGCTACGCCCAGCACCGCTCCATCCGCCGCTAACGCCACCTGCGTCAGTATCGCCGCCGCCGCTTGGTCGCCCGCCGACATTCTTCCTTACATACGATATGCTCACGCACAGAGGGTCGAGAGAGAGAGAGAGGGCGGGGGATGGGCTTTGGAAATTGCTCGTCGGAGACGGAAGATAAAATGATAAATACGTACCGGTTGTGTTGACGGCGTCGCTGCGGTTGCCCCGTTTCTTTATTTCTTTGAAACGGTACATTGGGTTGTTTTTCCGAAAGAAAAATGGGTTGTTTTAGTAAAAAAAAAATAAAAAATCAGGGGATTTTCTATTTAAAAAAATAATTCAGGGGATTACATTAGCTTAGCGTCGATGTAAGAGATAATAATCATCCAATGTCCTGAAGGTATACCTTCAGACACATCATCCTTGTAAATAATACAATCAAAGTAAAATAGTTGTCAATAAATAATATCATAAGCAGTTTATTTACCACCTTTGTAACAAAGGATTAAGAGTAAAAACTATAAATTCACCCAATTTAAGACTCTGCTAAATTTATTTTTATATGCGACTTTCTACAAGGTTTTTTTTTTCTCCAAGTAAAAATAGACTACATTTGATGAATGAAAACCCTCCCTTTGTCCTACCCCCCCCCCAAAGAACCACAACATTATCATGCATCTTCCAATTCTTCGATATGATTTTTTTTTTCTTTTTGGTGAACAAAAAGAAAAGTGTAAATGTCATGTTATCAGAAATTAAACAAGACTCCAATAATTATTTCTTATTTTTATAAAATTTATCAATTTTGTTCATTGATATCCATGGTTACGTGTTGATTTTTTAATTAAATGTTTAGTTTTTTAAATGGATAGATTTTATAAAGATACACAGTCTAACTCATCGGCTCATCTATTAAGTTGAATGATTGGGTCTTTAAAATTATAAAGATATTTCTTATGAAAAATTATAGAGATTTATAATGTTTTTTCGTTTTTTGGTGAAACTTTGAATGTGTTTTCCTTAGTCTCTTTTCTTTTCTTTTTGGATAAAAAGACAAATTTTATAATCTATAGCCCATTTCATGATTTTCTAATAAAATAAATTACATTAAGAGGGATCATATCAATTTACAGTAAAATTAGTTATTTAACAAATAAAAATGTCAAGACATAACAGATAATAATGAAACAAGAATTATATCAATTGGTTCTCTTCTTTCCAATATAATTTCAGATTTGTGAGAAGTAAATAAATTAAGAGTGATCAACTTACATGTCACATGAGATTATCTCAACTACGAGTTTGGAAACACACATTTCACTTTGTTCTAGCTATATTAACTTGTATCACAACATTGTGAAAGATACAACAACAATAACAATTCCTTTTAGTGTGGATCCTGATTCCGTAGAGTTTGGGGGAGTTCCAGATGTAAATAATTGTACCTCTATATACATAACTATACATAGAGAAACATTTTGAAAGATAAAATTAGCAAATGCTCGTTGGTTGTATATGAGAATGTGAGATGCTAATGTGACATTGTTATAATACAGGATGTTTATGTAGGATGCTTGGGTAGGTCATGCATTCAATTAAACATTCACTATTTTTTAGCGAACTTGTATATTATAATTTATATGTTTAGTTATGTTGGATGTGTATCTCTAAGAGTAATTTGTTTTAATTTTGTGAAGAATATCCAACAATACTGTCAATTCGGATTAAATGTTGCCTTCACTTTTCATACATTTTTCTTTTAAACAATGGCATTTCAAAGCTTTGGATAAAAATAAGAAAACAAAAGGAAGAAATGAAAATTATGATTTTCTTGCTTGATGCCAATATTTGTGTTAATTGTTTGTTGTTGGCACAATTGCATAAGGTTTACTATTCACTTCATAAAGGGGGTATGAGGGCCACTGAGAGCTAGGGAACATTAGGGATGATGAAGGTTAAATATATGGCTTCAAAACTTTTTCAAATGCTGGTCAATAATTTGTACATCAAGTTAAATATACACATACATGCTGTTTAATTGCTTTGGAAAACGTTAATATGTGAATAACAATAAATTGATCTTTCACCTCATTGATATACACGATAATAAAAACACCCAAAAACGAGCAATTTATGCACATACAGCTAAAGAAAACTGCCATAGTACATTTTGTTTGACATGAACAATGTTTTTTTTTTTTTCCCCCGTTTTAGCTAGTGTGTGCCAATTCAATTCAATCATACATTTCAGCTAGGCACATTTTCATGCTCTTGTTCCCGGCTTCTCAAGTATAAATGAAATGATCAATTCATTGAGTTCTCTGGGTGAATCAACGTTTGCTGCATGTCCAGTTTCCTTCAACATCTCCAACTTTACTTTTGGTCCCAACATCCTACAAATTTAATTTTAGCGTTATGTATGTATATGATGAGCAAATAGCGATAGACATGAAGCTATTGATAATAGCAAATAATTTATACGACTAGCTTTACCAAGTACTACTGTGATTGGAAAAGAGCGAATTTTGACTTGCAATTTACCTTTGTAACTGATATGCAAAATGCTTGGGGAAGAAGAGGTCGTTTTCCCCCCATATAAGAAGTGTTTCCTTCCATAAATGTTCATCAAACATGTCAGGGGTTAGTAACTATTGTGCTGTTAGGCATTACATAGAACGTTTTCAAAAAATACTCATCAAATTCGCTAATCATCATATGTTTCTATGTTTTTGTACCTGTGAGAGGGTAGGGATCTGGGAGTCTCCATCCTCCAACATTACGTGTTCAATCAGCTCTTCCTTTTGTATCCTGTTCTTATTTTCCTTCGCCTGTACAATGTACTCAAAAAAATTACAAAGGAAATTAATCCACTTATTTAACTACATAGCCAGATTATAAGTAGAAAATCGAAGCGAATTGCCCTGTTAATTTGACATTATGTATGAACTAGATGATCTAAATTGGTTAACTACCCTTAGGTTTAATAGTTTGATTTACACAAAGAAAACAAGTATGCTAAACACATTAAACTCACCATAATTAAGTCCCAGAAAAAGCAGTCGGGTACGCGAGTAAGGTCATATTTGTGCACGGTAGATTTAACCAAAAACCTCAAAGCCTCAGGGTCCCTAGGGATTACAATATCCTGTACTCTCTTGTCCACCTTCTTAAGCTGCTCCAGCTTTTGAGCAGCGGTAGACCCTATACCAGTGCTGACAATCACAATCTTCTGCACCTCATCTGGGTACATCTCAGCCATCCAATATCCAACCCACCCTCCATAGCTGATGCAGAACACGGAGCACTTCTCCACACCGAATCCCCTCTTCAGCCCTTGCATTACACACTTGGCTTGGAAATTGGTGCTTCTGTCCTTGCACTTGGTGTAGGATTTCCCAAAGAATAGTAAGTCTGGTATGTACAAGTTGAACGATTTGGACAATGTCTTGGCCTGCACGCGCACGTAAGCGGATCAACTGCAAACATCAGCTAACTTAACTGATAGTCTTTGAAATTAAGGTTAACTTTTTTTATTAGAAGCTGAACAAACCATAACCAAATCGAAGTTAATTAACTGGAACAGATCAGGTACTCCAAAATGCTTTCTAAAAAAATGTTTTATAGATATCTTGAAATCGGTCTCTCTCCTTACAGAGACAAAACTGTCTACTTCTGAATCTCATCAGACTCCACTAAAGCAGGACATCCACTGAGTCATGTTATGGTTGCGTGTAAGATATTGAAGGAACAGAGTACGAAAAATGGAAATGGAAGCTAACTAAAGACATACCTGGAGAGAGAATTGAAAGGAGGCGTCGGCGCCACAGCCATGAATGATGACAAGATTAGGGCGATCATGGCGTCTGTGATTGGAGATCCAGAAGTTCATGGTGGTTTGATCATCCAAATCAACGGCACAAGGGGTGAGACCACAGTAGAAATAGTAGTACAAAAACACCAGAAAATCAACCACAGGCATAAAAACAGGGCCATCCTTAAGCTTTCTGATGTTCCACACAATTTGCCTTACTGCCATCAGCAACATAAACAGGTACTGCCCGATCAGCTTTGCATAACCCATTGAATAAAAAACAACAAGAACAAGATGAAGATCAAGCAGAGGGTTGAATATTTTTCTTTTTTCTTCTGATTTTTCTTCAGATCTGAATTTTTTTTCTTTTTTTTTGACAGAATTAATTAAGCGAAAATGGGTGATGAAGGGGATCACATGAATTTGGAGAGGTGGAAGTTTGGCATTGTTCTGTGCCGGTGTTTCAGGGAGGGGCAGAGGGACTCGGCCAAAGAGAGACGTTCTATACTTCTAGCGACGTCCCCAAACTGACCATTTGCACGTTTTAATTATTTTTTTGGTTTTTTGGGTGCAACGTAAGACAAAAGGATAGTGGTGCCACTGTCTTTTGCTTATTAACTTCTAGCGACGTCCCCAAATGACCATTTTCACTTGTTAATGATTTTTTTGGTTTTTTTGATGCAACGTAAGATAAAAGGAAGGTAAGATTCAACCGTAGGTATCTAATTATAATTTTCAAAGATTTTAATAATTGAGTTGAGTGAGACCCATGTATTTTTTTATAACAAATCAGTTTGTTAACAATGTTAGTCTACTATTAAAATTTATTAGAATAATTATCCAGTAACTCAACATTTTTAGTAAGACAAAGTTTCTAAGCATGAATAACGATAAGCACAAAATAAATTTAATTATAATTATAATTTTATATACGAAAGCAAGCTTTATAGATTTAAATTATGTTCATATATCATCTATGTTGGACCTTTTGGTCCATTGTTCAAAAGAAAAATAACTAAT
>JACYFF010019584.1:121142101-121160562 GCA_017589665.1 Selenicereus undatus | reverse complement strand
TCTTGTGGAAGTAGAGATAGCAGGAAATGAGAGAGCTTCATAGCTACTTCATTGGCTTCTCTGTATGTTGACATTCGCATATTTATTCTGGTTGGTCATTTAGGTATGTTCACTAATTACTATGTATGCCTTTTAGCCTTGTATAAATCTATACAAGTCCAAATTTTTCGGGCTGCACTGCACAGGTTCAAGTTATTACCTCTTTACTCTTTTCTTTTCCAGCACAATGGAAGTCCTAACCCTGAATGGAACGCAGCACCATGATTATCATTCTCGGGGTTTGTACTCTGAAGACAGTTCTTTTTTCCCCCTTTATTTTTGTTTTTTTGGGATTGGGGGGGGGGGGGTTGATTGGTGCATATCGATGCTGCAAATGCAGTACGAGAAAATGCATGTTTTCTTTTCATTTCCATTCTGCAGTTTGTCAGACAGAGCTAGCCAGAATCTATCGTACAAAGGCAGAAATTTCATTCTGTACAGATGCTTGTATCCTTATATACAGCTGATTATATTATTGAAGTTGCAAATCCAGGCTTTGGCCAAGCTAACCATTCTGTCTCAGGCTCTCCAGCCAACGACTGTGGCCGTGCTAGCAACAGACGTCGGGGTTGAAACAGAGAGGCCCCTGGTGTACATGCGTTGGATCTCTTCCCTGTACTCGGTGAGCGACTTGTCAGGTATGGCTGATGCCAACTCGATGACATCTCCCATCTTCAACTTGCAAGTTGGGTCGCTCAGCGGCTCATAGTTGAGCCGAGGCCTCAGTTCCTCCTTCAGGGGGAAGCCGTAAGGTGTCCAACCACGATAACCGTGGCCTGTTCTCTCTAACAGATCCAGCACAGAGGAATTTGCAGGGACCTCTTGGACAGACATCTGTAACGTAGAAGCAGTTCGCCTAAATTAAAATAGAATTCAAACTCGATTGCAAATATAGTGCTCAACTCTTTCTCAACACGAGGAGACGAAAGCCCTTACCTGTTTCTCTATAACAACACTCTTTCTAAGGCATCCAAGGGACCCACCACTTGTGGGTCACCTTGATTAGTTTGTGGGGAGTTTGGGGGGGACAGAAGGGACAGGAAGTACAAACCTCCCTCTCCCAATGCCTTTCCCTTGTACGGTAAGTTCAAAGTAACATCTGCTATGGAGGAAAGTGGGTTAGATATTACTATGGTATTACACACCATGCCTATGACAGTCTCACCAGAAATCAAATTTCAACAACGACTTGCCAGAAGCAACAGTTCAATTAATCACAAAGACCTACCATGCCCTCCTAATGTGCTTGCAATTTCCCTCAAATGGCAACTTTCATAGGATTCAAAAACAATAAGATAGAAGAAAAACACAATAACAAGTCTCAGTCAGAAGATGGAAGAGGCAGGATAACAAAAGACAAATAAGCTCCTACAGTGGTAGCTCTCTTCTGCCTCATGCAACTTAATCAGAGACCAAAAAAAATCCCAGAAAGAAGACACAGAATGTCCCAAAGTCTCATGAGCAGCAAACTCATTAAGTTTCCGACCAAAAGCTATAGAAGCCATGGCTCGGAGCCTGCATACATATCACCTTTAAGCCCATTTATCCATCCCCGAAACCACCTAATAAAATTCAGCACCATAAACCTATTACTATTGCTTTCTCATATTTATCCAACGTGCTCTTCAAAGAATAAAAGCACGCATAAAGAGTTTTTTGGTTTGGGGGGGGGGGGGCGCGATTGTTCTTCCAATTATATTTTGGTTGGGCTGAGGGAAGGAGAGGGGGTATACCACAGACTAACCTTGTCATTCTCCATCAATATGACAAATACTGGCCCATCCTGACAACACTGAGGCATGTATGAATACGAACACTCTTCAGAATGTGTTGGGAATATACAAGGTGGCTGGATGGAACCAGCACAAGCAACTGAAGATGACTTCTTATTCATCGCCTCACAATGCCAAGTGACAACCCATCTGGCCCACTCAACCATTTGAAGTACAAAAGATGAATGCTTACAATCTCCCTCTTTGTACCTCCAGTGTGCAGCAAATCCAAACTCTGCTTGCAAATGCATTTCCCTGGTGCGAATTTGAACTTCAAGTGGAACCATTCCGTCAACGACCACAACAGTATGAATAGATTGGTACCTAGGGTAATAACAGAAAGCAATCAATACCAGGAAACGCAGATCAACAGCCTGTAGGGTTTCCAAGTTAACATAACCTACCCATTAGGCTTTGGACAATGAATATAGTCCTTGAACTTCCCAGGAACTTCAGACCACAATTGATGAACAAGTTTTAGTGCTCTGAAACAGTCATCCTCATTCTCAACAATCAATCGAAGGCCATGAATATCATGAATCTGATCCATTGTTAGCTTTTTCCTACACATAGAGTTGTCCACAGTTAGGCTACAGGGGGGGGGGGGGCACCACTCAACTCTCCTAGCAATACAGTATAGTATACCACACCATATAAAAGGTCTCTTCACAACAATTTGACCAAACAAGCATAAAGCAAGAGAGGGAGAACATACTCCAGCATTTTGCGGTAAATGCTGTACAAGCTTTTGTGACGACCGGACAACTCACAATAAGATATGTCTTGATCCTTGAGAGCCTCTTCAAGTTTCTCTATTGCTCCTGTGGTCATTGCTTCATCAAATGACTTCACAAGTTTAGAAGACAGTTCATCATGTTCATTTGGGTATAAATGCTTAAAACACAAGTTCTCTAGTTGCTCTTTCCAAGTGGAGACACCAAGTCTGTTAGCCAATGGTGCAAATATTTCCAGAGTCTCTTTTGCAAATCTCTGCTGCTTATGAAAGGGCAGAGCTTCCAGCGTCATCATATTATGTAATCTATCGGCCAATTTTATTAGGACTGCTCTTGCGTCTACCATGGCAAGAAACATTGTATGGAGCCGATTTGCTTCAGTGGTCTTACTTGCTGTATCACTTTCACGGGCAAGCTTGCTCAAGTGGCTCAGTTTGGACACCTGACTCAATCCCATAAGACAGCAGCAGGCAAACAATGAACATGAGCTTCCAGTCACTCCCCAGTCACTAACAGCATATTATACTTAAGCATCATGACCCCGTAAGACATTTTTGGCTGAAGAACAGAGATAATAACAAATTCAAGACAACTATACCAAATAAAACTTGTTAACATATGAAACTCACTGCAAAATTGGAATAGAACATAATTATTAAGGAATCTTGGGTCATCAAGTAAGCTCCTAATTAGTTGACACTTCGAATAAACGATCAAAGACCATTGGAAGTTGGAGCTTGGAAGTTGGAACTATAAGGTCCATAAAAACATTTGAAACCCTCCCCATCCTGCACCCCTGAATTGCCCACATTTATAACGAACACATTTTTAAATCCGTTTATGATTGCCCACATTTTTAAATCCGTTTATAATTGCCTACATTTTTAAATCAACTATCAACTTGCAGCACCATCGCCCCAAATCCTGTAAAGAACTTACCCATTAACAGATCAGGTTATCCAACAACATATGGAAATATCAAGTATGCAATATGAAAACTTCAACAATTATTACCCTAGTCTTAAACTAGTGTGTGCAAAAATCTAAGCCCACCTCATAGCACCCATTAGTCCAAATAAATTAACAGCCTTACCCGTTGTTTGAGCTAGATCAAAAATATCAACTAGATGATAGCCATCACAATTTCACAAAAGCTGACGCAGTTTTGTGTGTCTTACCCCTTGTACCAAATCAGCTACCCCAGTTCCAAACATGCTGACTATGTAATCATACGTGACAAATGAATCGTCAATTGTATCATGCAACAAGCCAGCAGCAACGACGGTAGAATTCACTCCTATTGTAGCCAGCAGCACGGCAGTTTCCACACAGTGCTGCAAATATGGATGTCCACTTGCTCTCACCTACACAAGTACACCAAAATACAAGCTTCACAACAGAGTTTGACTAACATTTGATTCAATTTCTTTCTATTTTTTTCAGATAGATTTTATCCCTCCTAAATTAATAAGTGTGCAAGAATGAACCCCAATATGTTTCCAATCGAAAATCTTTAAGGAAATTCATTAGAACATTACCTGCCCTCTATGAGCCTTTTCAGCCTCATAAAAAGCCTTCACTACAACATCCTCATAGAAAATCTCATGCCTTCTCCTAGCACTTGCCAACAAATCCTCCACACCAATACCAACAACGAAATTATCCTCCATACTAAATGTGAGTTCCTCCACATCTAGCGAACGACTATTGAGCCGGAAACTTGACGAATCATGATCCAAACACGTCCCTAACCCAACACCGTTCCTCACAGACCCATTGAAGGGTCCATTTGTAGCATAGGCCCGAAAATATGCGGACCCTTCACCGCTTTTTTCATGGGAAATTCTCATAGGCGGACTTCTAGAGCAACTGACGATGCTGCTACAACTACCAGAAACCGAAACGGCGCCTTGTAGAACCGAAACGGGGCTCTGATCGCGTTTCGACAATGATGAGCTGAGAGGAGAGCAACTCGAATAGCGAAGGGAGCTGCTGAGATTGCTGTACTGATCATTCTCTCTCTCTTGCTCGCCAGAGTATCCCGGAGATGCCGAAGAGTGCTTCAGGAGGCACGTCAGACCGCCAACCGGAGCTCTCGCCGCCGCCGCCGGCGACGGTCCCGCCGGTGTGGATCTGCTGCTCAGGTCGAATTCGTAAGATGAGGAGAGAGAGCTGATCGAGCATGGATGAGGCGTCGAGCACAAGCTGCTCGGTGAACTCGCATACAGAGCAATCGTTGACATCGCCATCGATTCAGACACCAAATTAATCACGATTTTGGATGGAATTTCAACAGAATTAAGAACTTCTTTCTGCTAATCCCACGAATTTCAGTGAATTGATTCAAAAAGATGTAATTCGAATGAAATTCGAGGAGGAAATGTAGAAATTTGATTCTGGAGCCGTATATACAAAGGGAAGATTGGAATCAAGCAGATCTACAAGAATCTACGGCCTTTTTTGGAATTATTGAGGAAAACCTACAGAAAAAGACGTGGAGGAAGAGGAAAACGAAAACGTCAAATTACGAGTAATATTTACAAATCTGAGAAATCGGAATTTCAGTACACACCCAGAAATTAAGGGATTGAAAAGGCGAAATGCGCTAAGAAATTGACAACGAACAAACCCTAACCCTAACCCTAAACATTCAAGGTGGGAAGAAAATGGAGAAGGAAGGGTTTATTGTTGTTTTCCCCTCCGCAAAATTCAGAATCGTTGCTTGCTGCATCATCAGCTTCATCTTCTTTTCAATAGCAGCCAGGAAAGTCTTCGGTATAAAATGACCAAGTTGTCCTTGGAAGGTACCGGAAATAACGCGTGTCTTTTTTCTTTTTCTTTTTCTTTTGGATCCGGGAAGGCTGTCTTGCTGTCTGATTGTCGACCTGATTCAACTCTTTCCTTGCGAAATATAGGTTGAAAAATAGATAAATTTAATTAAAATTGATTAAAGTAAATATTTTTTGGATTAATATAAATTAAAGTAGGTATTTTTTTTAAAGTTTGTAAAGTAGATTAAAATTGATAAATTATGATTTATTAAGAAAAAGAACAGGCCTCAATCTTTGTTTTTTTACAAAAAAAGTCATATGATTTGCTATTTTCATATTTTTTAACAATGGTAATGGCAGACAAACTCTAGAGTTATAACATAACTAGTGCCAAACACTCATGGCTAAAGCCTAAAAGTTTATTAGTTATACATAAATGGTACAGGATTAGATAACATCTACTTTCTTCCCTTATCTCTCATCCCATTCGACATTCCTCTATTCTTATCTCTACATAATTGATTGTATAGTATGAAACATTGAAGAAATGTCCAAATATATTCAATTGACATCAAAAAATTCTTACTAAAAAGTCATTTCAGTCAAAAATTTAGATTAATATTAGAAATTACTTTTGTACCCCTAACACTAATACATACCCAAAGGTAGTTTTTATTTTATACCATACTCAAATGTTTGTAGTTAGGAGATTTTTGGTCATCTAGTAATTTCAAATGATATTTCTTCTCATCTACATTTTAATGATGTGTTACATATTTATATTAAATGAATGTAGTCTTGTTGTTTTCACGTATAAATGACTATGGGTTACTCTAGATTAAATTCTTATATCATTTTCAACGTCCCAAGTATAAAATTTAGTTAACACTATAAGATACAACAGTAATGAACCACAAACAATTGAAACAAATATAATCTGATTCCGGAAAGTCTTGGCCCTATGTTCTGTCAATGTCGACCCTGCAATGGGCCCCAGTAGGGAGACTCAATCAGGAAGCTCACACATCATACTGGGCTGAGAAAAGAGACCCAAATAGGTTAGAATAAAGGAAAACACGTAAAATGACCATACTTTCATTTAGTTACTCTTACTATAAATAAAGACCCTCATAATCTAAGGGGCGGATCTCCCGATGGTGAGAGCATATTTCTCTTCATTTATGTCATTGTCAAACATTGATATCTCATTTGTCCCTCAAAGATATCATCTTTAAAGTTTCAATCTTGGCTCTTCTTCTTGATCACTAACTTGATTGTTGAAGGGATGTCCATCAGGTCCACACTTGAGGTCTGCCTTTTTTGCAAGTTTAGAACTTGAGGCTGAGTTAACTTCGAAGATTGTCACACATAAGTTCACTCTTCAAACTCATCATAAAATTTTGTTTCTCCATAAACACAGCCAATTAATTAATTGTACAATTTAGGAGTGCATAGTTTGTTGCCCGTTTTGTTGATCTTCTTAAAACTTAATGAAATAGACGTCGGAGCCTTGGGAGGTTGGCAATGGCATTGCATTGAGCTCATGTTGGTTGGACTTGGATGTTGGTTTGTATTCTGCGTGGAGATACGGCAATCATTGATGATTCTAGCAAGGACTACCTGGCCCATGAAATACGATTCTTATTTCTGACTTTTCAAGAATCAGGTAGTTTGATTCCTCTCCTCCCACTAATTTAGAAATATCTATTTTTGGATTCAACAATGTGGATATGCATATGAGTTAATTAATTGGTAAAATATTTAAACTATTATATTAAAAACTTATTGATAAAGTACACATGTATTGGTATTTTGTTATAATGTATTTTTGGTGTAGGAAAAAAAAATTACGTCTTTAAAATGAATCTTATTTTTATCAGAGATTTTTTTACTGAGTGTTTTATTTGAAAATTGAATGTTCATATCTCAAAAAATTATGTTTTCTTTAGTTATTTATAAAACTAATAATATAAGTACAAAAAGAAAAATTAACAGTTTGGATTCATTGCCAAGATTTTAGCAAATGTGTAATTGAGACTTACAAACATAATGATTAGTCTCATTATCATCTAAGCTTTAATAAAAGTATAATAATGACAATAATTGAACCGCATAAAAAGGAGTACTAATGGAAAGAACTATCTCAAATGAATAGAATATATCTTAATTCTATCAGATTCTAGAATGGCCATGAACAAATTCACTTTTCTTTTTCTTTTTCCTTTTTTTGGGAAAGCCATGTACTGTTAACGAAAAGTTGTCTTATTAAGGTCATTTCCAATTAGAGTTTCAATTTTCGGAACTTAAACATGTTATGTCAGTAGGAGTTTCACAATTCTAAACTTGCATTTCATTTATTTTCCTAACTGATAGAACTCATTTTAGGACAATTAAATTAAATATTTATCATGGGGCTTACCATTAAATATGTTTTATTACTTTTACTTTTAATTTTGTGGTTGTATTTTAAACTTGTAACGAGCATGAATGTTTTTATTTTTGGAATTAAGGAATATTTATTTTATTGACTATGTAAATGGATAATTTATTTTAAATTTTCAAAAATTGACCACTTAATGTATATAAAATGGTGAAGGTATTTATATAGAAAACTTTTCAAACAAAAAAATAAATAAAATTAAAGTATATATCCATTGGGGCAACGGATATATACCCAACGGTTAAAAATGAATTCTCACACACTAAAAAGCACCATGCCAAACTCAAGATTCAATTTTTCTTTGTTTTCGTTAGTTCTCTCAAAAACGCACAGCATGCACATAAGACCCCCCCAAAAAAAGTACGCGGGATGGAACACTCCCCAATTCCATCCCCCGTTTTCTACCCTGCATGTCATTGGATGGGAAGGCTGCGTGTCGAACAATTTACCCGCTAGTGCCTCGCGTGTCAAGGGCTAGGATTGTCCTAATTGTCAACACGATTCAATGGTTTAATCTTTCATTTTTCGTTTTTATGTTTTTAGACTTTTTGATAATCGATTAGTCCATTTAATTGGAATCAAATTTCCATCAATTCCGTAAGATTGGAATTCTTTTATCATATATTTTTTCATTTGCAAGTATTTAAATATAAAATCTTATTTTTAAAAAGTAAGTATTAAATCACTTTTTTACTAATAGGACCATGTAAACAATTTTAAATTTGAAGCACAATAAGACACATTCATAAAATGATCTTATTTTTACTAAAAAGCTTGTTGCTTGTATTTCTCTTTTCTGCTCTCCATATATTGCTTGCTGATTGCCACTTGTTAGAGCGAAAAACAATTCTGCAATATTTGACCGTATTCAATTGACATCAAAGGCACGCATTTAAAAATTATTTCAACCGAAAGTATAAGTATAAACTAATATTATTGACGGTTCACAAAGAGCTTATGTCCTCCTAATACTAATACGTACATATCTAAAGTAAATTGTTATTTTATTTTAGTTTATTTGATATCATTACTGAAATGTTCATGTTAGGATATGTTGGGTCATCCAATTTTTTCAACACATGTTTCTTCTCATTTATGGTGTTTTTTTTTTGCAAGCTCATTTATGTTTTAATGATATGTCAAATATGTATGTACTTAGTTAATGTTTGCTTGTGGGAAAATAGTTTTCTAGGAAAATTATTTTTTACGGAAGATTTTTTTTTTAAAAAAAGAATTTTCATGTCACATTTTTTGTTATTTAATTAATGCAAGATAAATGAAAAAACAAAATATCAACTGAATTATTTAAGTAGTAAAAAATATTGAATGAATTGTCTTAGTAGAGATAGATATTGACCAAGTGAAAAAACCATGGAGCTTAAAATTAAATTTTTTTCAATTTTTAAATATTTCTTATTGGATAATTAAGTCACGATCCAAACCGTTGAAATTGTTGGAGTTGCAAAAAAAGTCAATTGAATTGTTAATTATTTGAATATGTCGACTAGTTTATTGTGGCAGAGAAGAATATTGACAAAATTAACGAATGAATGTTGAGCCCAAAATCTGAATTTGAGGTTCTAATGTTCTATCTAATGATCAAGTTTTGTTCCAAACTGTTACAATTGTTTTATCCAGAAAAAATGTCGATTGAATTGTTTAAGTGGCAAAAATAAAATCCATTAAATTGTTGTGATGGCAAAAAATGTTGACCAAGCAAATGAAGGTTGGGCTGAAAATATGATTTGAGCTTATTTTAATCTTTCCAATTTGATAATCAAATTTCAATCCAAATTGTTGAAATTATTGTAGTGGCAAAATATGTTAATTGAATTATTTTAGTGGCAAAAAATGTCGATCAAAATTGCTGTAGTGAAAATAAATATTGAGCAAATACAACAACACCTCCTAGTGTGGGCCCTGCTTTCGCGGGGCTTGGGGAGATCTAAATATAGACAACTTTACCTCAACCGGCATATATGCCCGTATAGAGGCTGATTTCAAGAGATCCACAAAATAAGATTTTGTGAAAACATTTTATAGGAGAAAGATTTTGTGAAAACACTTTATAGAAGAAGGATTTTATGAACACATTTTATGGAACAAAACTAAGGATAAGCAGCACGGAATTGAACTAAGGAGTACTAATAAATCAGGGGCAGTAACTATGTAAGCATTGAAGGGTAATATATTTTGCCCAAAATCTACGTTTGAATTAATTTTGGTCTTTCCATCAAATAGTTAAGTTTCAATCCAAACTTTTGAAGTTAGATTTTACACCTAAATTCCAACTAGCTATATCATCAAAAAAGTTGAATAAAAAAAATCAGCTTCCCTTCGTCTCAAAATAGAAATCATTTTCCTCCCACCCAATGTAAAATTAGACAACCATTTTCCAAAAAGAAAAACATCTTTCTTCCGCTAACCAAAAACTAATTTTATGATTTTAAAGTTTTTGACTACTGAACAACTATGGGTTATCTACATTAATGTGTATATCATTTTCAACATTCCAAGGATAAGATTTAGTACTGTAAAGTACAGCAATAAGCAACCGCAAACAAACACAATCAATTAATTAATTGTTCAATTTACGAGTCTATCCGAATTTGATGATCTTGTGAAAACTAAATTAAATAGATTATGGAGGCTGGCATGGATGGAGCCCATGGCGGTTGGATGTTTGGGTATTCTGAGCGGAGAGACGACAATCATTGAAGACTATGGTATGGCCCAAATTGAAACAAGGGTTTATGGGGAAGAATTAAGCAGTTACAGTTTTGGAGTGATCTCCGTAAAACGAAACCAAATTGTCATGGGGACGCAAATTCTCCCTTACAACACTACAAGCCACGAGGCGGCGAGCCCAGGAGCAAATGCATGGGTGGCTTCCCTGCATGAGCAGCTCTTTTCCAGCAGCTTCTTGTATGGCCGGCACCCAATACGCTATCACTATGCCCACCATGCAAGGGCGGAACTACATTGGGGCAAAGAGGGTCAATTGATCCCTCAGCTTTTTGGGGAAAAAAAAAATTAAATATATAATATTTTTGTGGATGAAAAACAACTATATATATCAATTCGTTCAGATAAATTTCACAAACCTGTGCTTGCTTGTGTGGTTTGTTGCCCCTCTTTGTTCTAAGTGGTTGTGGGTTCGATTCTTGCAAGTTGCTTTATCTACTTTGTATTTTTATTTTTTTGGGAGTTTTGGAACACTATTTCCCCATCGCCCCAGACCCTCAGTCCCTCACCCGAAGTTGAAGTCCCCTCCCAGTCTCTCAAACGCTCTATTGCAGCCCCTACCCTGCTGCCCACTCTCTCTCTCACTCTCTAACTTGAGGTCAGCCGTCGGCCACCGACCCACCGGCTGCCGCCGCCACCCGCCGGCCTCCAGACCCACCTCCACTTCTCCTCACCTCTCCTCTCAACTCCCAATTTAAGGTAATTCTAAAAAATACTCAATTTTTGTTTTTTATTTTTTTATTTTGTAAATAATTATGTTTATTTTACTGATTTTAGTTGGATTTGTGTTAAATAATTGATTAACTTAGTGAATTACTCATGATTCATGAATTGAAAAATGAGGATTTTAATTTAATTGTCTTCTTGGTTGAATATTTAAAATTGGATTAACTTTGTTTGTAATTACTTCATTCTTTATGTTTACTTTACTACTTTTTATTGAATTTGTGTTGAACAAGTGGTTAATTTAGAGATTTACTCATCAATTAAAAAATTAGGTTTTGCTTTTCTTGATTGAGAATTTAGAAATTAGAATTGGGGTAATTTGCTGGTTGTTGTTTGTTTATTTGTGTTAAATTTATTGACTTTTGGTAAATTTGTGTTTGTTTATGATAAACACAAGTTACCCCAATTCTAATTCCTAAATTCTCAATCAAGACCAAATTACGGAACAAAATATCAGATGGATTTTTAAATGATATTGTTGTTACTTATTTTGAGATTTATATTTTTAAAAGTCTCTCGAACGACCATATCATGCTTTACTTTCAAAACATGAGATCTCGTCGAGGATAAATTTCTTGAATGTAGTAGCTATATATTTTATTTTTAGAACTATTAAAGTTTATATTATATATATTATTAATCTCGGCCTCTCTTAGTTTAAATTCTGACTCCGCCCCTGCCACCGTGTCCATAAATCCCACTCCTTCTCCACGGATTCACGGAATAACTTGTTTCCACTTTTAATCTCGTTTTCTAGTAATTTCGGGAGCTCTTCTGCTTCTGCCGTTGCCCTTTTGGCCGTTTCTGCTTTTCTCATCAATGCAGTCCGTATTGTTGGCGTGGGCTGAGAAATCAATGCATGCCGTCATTATTAAACTGGAAGTAAATACCCTATAGATTTTAAACTTGAAGTATATAAATAACTTTTGAGTAAAAGGTGAAATTTAATTTCTTTATAATTATTAGTGATGTGGCATTTAAAAAAATGATGTGATTTAACTAAATAGCATGTACCATGTGACGTGTATAAAAAACTAAAATAATTTAAAAGTTTATGGTAGAATTGATAAATTATTTACAAGATAGAAATATGGGAAAAAAATATGTACTTGTCATTATAATAGAATAACCCAAAATCAAATCCAAAATAATATAATCTGATTTTTACTCTAGCTCAAGTTGATACGGTTCAAATTGAACTAATGCAACACTTGTCAAGTCTTACTGATCAGTTGTACTTTATTACCAAAGTAATTGAGCATATTTGTTATGACAAACTCAAATATAGCAATCTAAAATTTAAAATCTTATTTCTACTCCTTTTGACCAAAAATTAATATAAATTGGAATTTTTTTTATTGAACCTAGTTTGTTGAAATAAAAAAAACTAACTTTAATATGATCGGAAGATGTGCGTTTAGTCTGGCTATGTATTGCGTCAGTGAAGCTGAAAATGCAATGGTGAGGTTGTATTTATTTTGAAAAATTAAGACAACTTGTTAATTTTCTTGAATATATAGGACAAACTAATTTCGGCTAACTTCCAATAGACAAATATTTTAATTTAGTGTAGGTTAGGTTGAAAGAAACTTAATTTATGTTTAAATCATATTCAAATATGTAATCTTTTTTTAACTTAAAATTGTCAAAGCAAGAAAAAAATTACAATTCATGGTTTGAAATATTTTAAATTAATTTGGTTTATTTAGAGCATGATCAATAAGGATTTTATTTGATATAAGATCCAAAATTTAAGCCTGGATTATACTATATTTTGAGTTTGAGTTCAATAATTAGGAGCAGGTTAATCTTAATTTAATTTTTCGAATTTTCAGTTAATATTTAATATTTAATATCAAACTATAAATAAAACTTGAGTCTTGAAACTAAAAATATAAAAAATAATACTACCAATAATATTCCTTCCCCTTCACAAAACTAAGGCCAGGCGTGATTGCGTGAAGCTTGATGATGATGAAGAGATCAGAAGTAGGTGAGGATGCTGATGATGGCGTGATGATGAAAATGGATATTATGTCATGGTGTTGGTGTTCCCCTTCACAAAACTAAGGCCAGGCGTGAAGCTTGATGATGATGAAAAGATCACGAAGTAGGTGAGGATGCTGATGACGGCGTGATGATGAAAATGGATATTGGGGGTGTTTGGTAACAACGTCTTTTTGAGGAAAAATAACTATTTGAGAGGATTTTGACTGTTTTGACCAAGTCAAACAGCTAAAGGGTGTTTAGTAAATAGCTGTTTGCAATAGCTGTTTGGCTCTAAAAAGCTCTTTTTGAAAAAGTTATTCCCATTAGCCTTTTGAGAAGAACTTTTTGTAGAAATGACATACTTATCCATAAGTTTGGAAAAATTACACACATCCCATTAAAAACTAATTCATAAATAAGGACATAAATGAAATTTTACCAACATATTTTTTGAAAACAACTAATTTTTACCAAACATTTTTTCTAAAAACAGCTAATTCAAACAGCTAACATAAACACGAATAGTATAACTACGGTCTTCTAATGTTTTTCTGTTAACCTTTAGATATCAATTGGGCTTTCAACAAACGAGTCATGTATACAAGCTCAAATGAGGTTCCATCCCAAAATCGATTGGCAATGAGTGGAGTAACTCATAAGCTTATGTACATGCTCAAGCCCTTCATTTTCATCAATGTGGGACAACACACACTATCATATTCTTTGAATTTTATCAATGTGGAACAATACCCACTTTTATACTCTAACGTTTTCCTCTTCCTAGTCTTTCAATTTCTTTTCCAAATAGGACTAGTAATTTTGTAATCTTAGTCTTCAAATAACTCATCATAAATTATTTTTTTTTATAAATTATTATTTTCGAACAAGTATCATTGTATGCGCAATTACTCCCCTTTTTATTCATAAATTAAATTTTTTATTACCCAAAATTATGACATTCTTATGACATGACATATTATAAATAAAATAATAAAAAATTAAAATAACTTATCTAAGTCGAGGGATATTCTTTTCAATTTCTAAATTATAGGATATTTTGCTCCCTTCATAAAAAGTACGGGGGCGTCATATTTTGCGAACCTGTCGTTTATATCATTGACGATTGTGTTGACCATACCTTACCAAGCTATAGGGGGTACGTAGATAACATTTAGCAAAGCTATCGTCTCTCCATTAAGAGCGTTTTTCCATGCCATTGCGCGCAGGCTACCTTAATTACCATTGAATATGAGGGAAGCGGTTTAGTTAGTTACAGAGTGCTGTTTACTAATTAAAGCCAGTTTCGTGCGGCTCTCGATTCAGTTAGGCTGAAGTAGCCGTATGTGATTTACCATGAAAATTGCAAGTTAAGGTGAATGCATTAAGTTGACTAAGGCCTCATTCTAGATATTTTGTTTTCAGAAATTTATTTTCTTTAGAATAGTCACGCTAAAAAAAAGTGAATTGATGTGGGTATAAGTTGGACCTGTGTAGCTATTCCACTTTTAATCATTTTTTTGTGCAAGCATAATCGGTTCTGTTGACTACAGGCTAGTGATCAAACACCCCCCCCAAAGAGAAATATCCTTTATTTGGTCAAATAGGATTTGTTCTTTTCGTTGATAAATATGAGTTAGTAAGTAAGTAAAATTTGGAAGGATTGGTAAGAGTTGGAAAAGATTTGTATTTTTTTGTCGGAACTAATGAGCATTAATGGGAAAAGGTTGCTAAAATTTGTTTAGGGGTGAAAATGAAAGAAAAAATGGTAAGGATGGGCAAAAATTAGTTTAACCTAATATTTTTTTTTTGTTTTTTGAGATGATTGATTGAAACTAGCAAGATTGATAAAAATTGATAAAAATTGAAAAACGTTGGTAAGAAGCATGCCCTAAGTTCAAGGAACACAACATATGCCGGCATATTTTGAAATTGCATGCTTGAAACTTCCGTTGTTTTAGTTCCTATCACAAGTTGATCTTCAAATTAATCACAAATTTTCCAATGTAAAGCAAGCAAGGAAAATCAACAACATACATACATAGCTAGATTCAAACCAAAACGGGGGGGGCCCCAATACAAAGCTAGATTTAGTATATATTTTGTTCAAAATTTTACCAATTAATTAAATCTAAGTCTTCTTTTTTTTAAAAAAAGGTCAAGATGATGCATGGGAAGTCCCAATACAAATTTAGCCATTGGAATTTGGACTATGATCATGATAACAATTGAAAAATCCTTTATCAGTTTTTTCAAGGTCTTGAATAATTTATTTTATTGAAATCGAACTACTGTTGGTCAAATAAAAAGTGAAACTTTTCTCTCTCAAATTTTCTTTATTCACAAGATTCGAATATAAGACTTTATTTAAGGGGACTGCAAGTGCATGAGTTTACCTGATCATCAATGAACTTAGCCCGGAAGGGGGCCTGAGCTCTGTCGTAGGGGTCCTGAGGCAAAATAGGATTGCCGTTCTAGATCTGATCGATGCATTCCAGGATAACTAATGACTCTGCAATTGGCTTTCCAGTGTGAATGAGTATAGGAACCTTCTTGTGAACTGGATTATAGTTGAGGATCCGTTGGCTCTTGTTCCACAGATCTTCTTCAACGTACTCATAATCTACATCTTTTATTTTTAGTGCTTCTTTAATTCTTAGGCTGTAAGGACTAGCCCAGAACCCTAATAATAGTTTTACTTCTCCGATTCCTTTCTTACGATTTTTAGTAGCCAAGAGGCTGAAAGATGCATACATGAGAGCAAGCAACACCAGCCTAGTTATATACATAGAGCAGGCATGCGCCCAAGGGCCTGGGTGGACAATGGCATGCAGGACAACTTGTTTTTGGGTATCCCCCGAGGCCCGGTGTAACGCTCCAATTATCTGCAGTTGTGAATGTGTATAGTAAGGGGACCTTGTCCTACATCGTCAGTTTGAAAGAAGGATATCAAATTTATAAATTCTATTCCCACAAAGTATAACAATAAAGCCTTCCGTTTTTGAGTTTGGTGGTTTGATTTATACGCTCAATTGTTGGACTTCCCATATTAGTGGGCGGTGTTGTGTGATTCTGGGTTGGTTCCTTACACCCGGTTGGATAATTTTTGTTAAGTACATATGTGTACAGTGGGGTAGTTGCTGTTAAGGACACATGTATACAGTGGGGTTTGGTAGTCGCTGTTCAACGCATAATCTCATGCATCTTCGATCTTTTACAAAGTAGTTGAGAACAAATTTTTGCGTACGTTAAGTATATACATATAGGGGTAATGATATGTGTTTTGCTACAAGACACTTTTAAATATCTTGTTTTAATTCAAATTAATATGTTTTATAATTTGAAATCATTAAATTTTTAATAATTACAATTTATTATGAGTTATAAAGCTTTAATATTCATTGGTTATGCTTAAAAATACAAACTAACACCACAATTGGATTAACTCTATCCACGAAGGCATATCATATGTGTGATTTTGTAAATGTGAAAGATTATGTATAAAATGATGATTTTATACAATTTATAAGTTTTGACATCTTTTCACTATTCAATCTACCATTTTTTTCAATTTAATATGTGATAATATACATTTTAAGTAAAAATAAGACATTTAAAAAGTGTCTTGTAGCAAGACACTTTATCATTTTACATACATATAGTTAATGTCTTATGGCACAAAGTTCAAACAACTTTGTCTCTGAGACAAATAACATTATTGCTTCTGTCTTGAGAGGAATAATATTATTGCTTTCATCTATAAATTATAGTGAGATTTATGGATTCATATACCGGAAGGGAATGTACTCAAGTGAGTATAATATAATATAACTGCTAGTCAAATATGCTTCTATACTACTTTAATTTGTCAGCTGCTAATCAAACATGCTCAAACTTATTCCAACTTGCTCAAATGTACTTTCTGTTGGTCAAATCTGGTCAAACCTGCTCTAATCTGCTTTAATGTGCTTTCTGCTCATCCAATATGTTCATCATGAACAGGCCTACAAAGGAGCAGGAAATACTTCCAATGGCGACAAGAGTGTGGGTCTAATTACAAGCAGAGCTGGAATTCCAATCTATAACTACTGAATTATCACCGTCCAATCCATTCATCAGAAAACAAATAGTGGCTTTTCATCTTCTAACAAGGACTTGAAACAAGATGATATTTTACGTGTGTGAACGGAAGTACACTAAGCCAAGTTTTAGCCTGTGCAGACGACGTTGCTTGGTTCCTTCTTGATTGACGTCCCAAGCCTTGAGGCCCAGCAGCTATGTTATGCCAAGTCAAGCCATGCCATTTCGCGAGTTGCTTACTACACAGTCCTTAATTTCCTACAACACCTCCCAGTGTGGGTCCCGTTTTCGCGGGGTTTGGGGAGATCCAGCTGTAAACAACCTTACCCCTGTCGGTATTCCTACCTGTAGAGAGACTATTTTCAAGAGACCCACAAAAAAGGATTTTGAAAATATTTTAAAGAAGAAAGATTTTGTAAAAACATTTAATGGAAGAATTAAGGCACATCGTAAGGAAAGACTACAATAAATTAAAATGGCAAGTTGCTAGAGCTATGTACCAAAAGAAGAATAAATCTGAGGGGGGTAACATACCTCAACATCTAAACGAGCGTTGTCTCTTCCCAGAAGAGAATGCTGCCTACAAACAAACACGGCATCCGAAAGAAAAAAACTACCAACACGCTGCCACTGCAACCAAAAGACAACTACGGGGTTGACTATCTGTGGTCTAGGATCTTAATCCTATTCCGCCACAGCCTCCTATCATGAGTCAGGTCCTCCGTCAAACCTACAACTTTCAGGTCCTCTCTAATCATTTCGTCCAAACTCTTCTTTGGTCGGTCCTTCCCTCTTTTGCCTCCGGGGATGTCGATCCTCTCACACCTCCTCACTGGAGCGTCCACACTCCTCCTTTTCGCATGGCCAAACCATCGGAGTCTTGTTTATCTCATCTTATCTTCGATGGGAGCTACTTTAACTAAATCTCTGAAAACACCATTCCTAATTCTGTTTATTCTCGTATAACCGCACATCCACCTAATCATCCGCATTTCTCCCAGCATCAACCTTTGAACCTGCGTCTTTTTATGGGGCCAACAGTCCTTAATTTCCTAAAGCTTACAATTCTATATGTATCTTTTAGCTAGTATTCTTCCAAAAAATATAATAATAATAATAATAATAATAATAATAATAATAATAATAATAATAATAATAATAATAATAA
>JACYFF010019584.1:121085521-121114607 GCA_017589665.1 Selenicereus undatus | reverse complement strand
GGTCAATTTCAAATCGAGTCATTGCTCAAAGGTAATGAAGACGTACTTATTTTGTATCAAAACGTGCAACGTTTGGTCTGCTTCGAGGACAGGGCTGACCCCAGCTGGCCACTAACTGGTCCTTTTGGTCACTGCCTAGGCCAAACAAGTATATATCTTAAACTTTGCTTCTTCCTCAGCAACTTGTGGACGAGGCCATGCTTTTTGTTGCTCATGTCCTGTCTGGTTAACTTTTGATCATTAGCTTCTGCACAAAAATTGCCTACACCACCTTTTCATTTCCCACATTCAAAATGGTTAAAAAGAATAAGGAATTTCTTGTAGAATCCAGAAAATATCTGCACAAAATTATCTGTTGATTTATGCGGTAGTTTGGCAAAGCATATATCATATTCCTATGAATACAAACTCCTACAAGCTATATCAACATCATATATTAAAGATTGCCTATATGACAAATACACGTTGGAAATATATATATATATATATATATATATATATATATACATGACTAGAGGGAGTACACACTCGTAAGTGTATGATATACATTATCATAGTTTGAACGAGTACTTTCTATAGATGCTTTCACCTGAGTATCTCCTATATAAACTTCTTAAAAATTCGCTTTGTTGGATTTTTTCGAATCTTTCATTCTTGGAGTTATTTTATCAGATTTCGAATTCAAGTCCGGGTATTTGTATGAGTGATTACAGTAATACAATTCTTGGAAGATTTTTCTGTGGTCTTAATTGTAATCTCGAGTGTCTCTTTCCTTGCGGTAGGTTGATCATTGACCTTAATCATCCTCAAAAGATATTGACATGATAGACGTGCACTACTTTAATCGGAAATTCCTTGACGGCATGTGTCGTTCTACTACTGTTCCTAATGTGTTGAGTCACTAGTAGCCCCAGTCCATCAGTGTATGTGTTCGTCGTACCGTAGATCCAAGACACACCTAAGTTGTAATAATCTACTAGTAGACCATCTACGTAATAATTTACTCCATTTAATAATAAAATGAGACAAATTATACGTGACATTTATATTTGTGCACAGTTTATAGGTACAAAATAGGATTGGACCAACCGACCAACCCTGAAACTGGAAGGATGTATTAACTGATAATGCCACAACATCTACAGACAATTAATTCAAGCTCCCTTCCATGGAAAACCCTCCCTAGCTTATTGGTGTGGACCACTCACCAAGAAATCCATAATAAATTCTTCTTGGACAACGTCACATAGGGTACTGATAAAACAAATAGACATAACCTGTCCTCTGTTCCTAGAGGGTTTCCTTGTGATCTCAAATGTAGCAAACTTACACTGTAGTAAGACAAACAAAAATGGTTTTTATGCACATAAAAACAAAAAAAACAAACAACTGTCTTGTAGCTACTAATAAAAACAAATCAACACAAACTCTGAGGAGCTTTGCACAGGGCTGAATCAGAGTGAACTCCCTGTGTTCTCAATGACCTTTTCTGCTTCTCAATTTGCTTCTCCTCATCTTGTACATTGCTTCCACCTTTGTCATCATCTTTGTTATTACCATGACCATTACTCAATGATCTACCCTTATGAATTGATCCATTTGATTGATTAGTGGGCACAACATACACAAAGGGTGCCAATGGCATGTCCTTGAGGTCTAATATAGGCTCCAAGACCTTGATCACAGCACTCATTTTAGGCCTTGATTTTGCATGCTTGCTTAGGCATTGGTATGCCAACATGGCTGCAATTTTCGATCCCTCGAACGAGTACTGCCCGTCTAGCCTTGGGTCCATTAGCCTCTCAATCTTCTTGGGATCCTTGAGAAGTGGCCTTGTCCAATCTACCAAGTTCTGCTCTCTTTTGGGTCTGGTCTTTTCCACTGATCGTCGCCCCGTTAGTAGCTCTAATAGGACTACTCCGAAACTGTATACATCGCTCATTATTGTTAAATGACCTGATTTTGATCAAGAGGAGATATCTATCAGTCAGTGCAACACCAATGTTCACTAGCTTTTATCTTTTATTCTGGGGTAACACAGTCATCAGAAATGCTTTCCAAATCGCTAAAGATTTAGTAAAATCAGGGTTAGGAGCATATTAGGGGATATTAACTATGCCCCAAAATTTTAAATTTCGGTTCAACTGAAATAATTAATTACCTGTCATAATGTACTCAGGAGCAGCATAGCCCTTTGTGCCCACAATGTTTTTAGTCGAAACATGAGTCTTATCTTCTTCGGGTCCATCTCTAGCAAATCCAAAATCCGAGAGCTTAGCAGTATAGTCCTAAAAACCCAAAAATAAAATTGAAAATTAAAAAGAAACCCCCCAAAAATTATTAGATTCTAATCAAGAAACCAAGTGAATTAAGTAATATTCCAAAAAAGGGAAAGAAAAACAATTACTATTATTAGCTTACAGCATCTAACAAAATATTTGCAGCCTTGAAATCTCTGAATATGACTGGTTTATTAAGATAATGAAGAAAAGCAAGTCCCTTTGCAGCTTCCAATGCAATTTTGATTCTTGTCAACCATGGCAAAGGAGCACAGTGTCCTGCATTCAGATGGAAGCAAAATGTAAGTTCAGGGGCAAAATAGGAAGGAAAAAAAACATAAGGTGGCTAAAAAACAGAAACTTTGCTCTGGATGCTTCTAGGGTGGGCATTGACTCACCTCTAAAAAGTAACTTCTCCAAGTTGCCCCTGGACATGTACTCATACACAAGGAGCCTTTGGTCATTTTCACATGAGTACCCTATCAGCTTCACCAAATTAGGGTGCCTCAATTGTCCAAGATATATCACTTCAGCCTGAAATAAATCAGCCCAATTCATCAATCCTTCTTTTTTCAATACCCAACTCAACAAATATGTAAAATTTTGGGACATGATAAAGAGGGGTAAAATGGCAATTTACTAACTTGCTTACCAGCCACTCCTTATGGCCTTGGGTGCCTTCCAAGTCCAAGACCTTAACAGCCACAGCTTGAGCCTCTAACCCTGGCCTAAGCCCATCATGTATGAACCCCTTATAGACCGCCCCAAATCCGCCCTCGCCGAGGAAATTCGCCAAGGAGAAGTTGTTAGTGACCAACCTGAGCTCATCATGGGTAAAAACATAGAGGTTAGAACCAGGAATCGAGTTCGAGAGTTCGTCGATGGATATTTCAGACCCATGCTTGGTGCCTATACCCAAGACATGAGATGGTCTTTGAGGAGAAGGTGAAGATTGCTTAGGATGAACAAGTTCTTCCTTGCTCTCTAGAGTGTTGCTAAAACAACATATGGCCATTTTTAGTGCCATTTTTTTAAAAAAAAAATGGGCACTTGGTTTTATGTTTTGGGGGTTCTTGTGGGTATTGATTGATCAAGTAGTATTTGAAAGAGATGCTTGAAGATTAAGCAAAACATGAATGATGTGAATGCACATATGAGTGGAAAATGGGCTTGTGGCTTAGGGTATTACCTTTTTGGGTCTATATAGGAAAAAGAAATTAGCCATGAAGATTAAAAATAAATAAATGAATAAAGTGAACATATGCATTAGTTTGTTAATTTGGAGATGCTACTTTCTTCGTAAATAATTTTTTTAATGGGGGTTTAGGTATTGATCTTGTGATTCTAGAAAAAAGAGATGAGAAGCATGAATTATAGAATAATTGAGTATGAGGCCCATAAGTCTAAGGCAATTGATTGGTGGAGGAATGCTTTAGGGCTGGGCTTGGGCCCACTTTGACGTTAGTGGGTTTGAACAGTGGCGCTTTTTCAAATGGGGCACATGGCGCAACATCATCACTCTGCGCCATGCTTTACGCTCTCGTTTTATTCATCATCGCTCTCCTTTTCTTTTTTTCTTTTTTTTTCCTCATTCTTTGGCCTTTTTTTGGCCCCTCTTTATACTGAAGTCTGCAAATCAACACAGGTTGGTTCAAATATTTGACATTTATTCCGTTTAATTAAAGTCTCAAGTTCGAGTCTTATTAATAGAGAAAATCTATAATAGGAGAGTTATACTCCTTATTGGACCAGCAGTAATTCAACTCTACTAAAATAGATGATCTAATGAGTTATATTTCAAAGATTAAAGTCTGATTCTAATTACTAATATACAGTATAATGTTTCTTTTATCCTGAAGAGGACGTCTGAGTGTGATGGTGATGGCCATGGGAGTTCGAGCAAGAAAGAAGACAATCAATGTTTTGTCGTCTATTATCCAAGACTTGTTTGACTTCAATTCGCATAGCCTTGTTAGGTAATTCATATCTTTGCCTTAAATTTATGACATTATACTTTGATGTTTGGAATCAGCCTCTCAACAAGCAGTTATGCCGGTTGAGATAAAGTTGCCTACATCTGGATCTCTTCAGACCCCGCGAAAGTGGAACCCACATTGAGAGGTGTTGTTGTATTTATATTTCGATGTGATCCCCAGGAGAGCAACAGATTTCCTGCAAACCTACGCCCTCTCACTTATTTCTTTGAAACTCTTCAATAAATTCGTTTTGTAGGTTCATCTCGAAAATAAATATCCTAAACTTCTCAAAGGAGATAGTATTGACTCAACCTACTTGGCATGATTTAAACGTTGTTCTATTTGAATTCAAGCAATTTGTTCATCATGATCGACTTATATTGATCTAACTTTGTTTAACTCAAGAAGTCAAACATTCAGGGTTGGATAATAACAAATTTGAACTTAGGATTAGCTTATTCAATTGGACCAATATCCTAAATTGCACATCAGTTTCATCATGAAAATTTGTATCTAACATGCACAGAGACCTTCTGGAACAGGATTAATGTTGGCCTTAATATGTCTAACAAGGTTTGGGTGTTGTAGGAAAAACCAAACTATTTGAAGAATACACCAGTGATGCTATGGAAACCACCACAGTTCCCAAGCTTCAAGCTGAACATTGCAACCTATGAGCACAAGGAGAAAAGAGAACAATAGGGGCAGCAGTGTTTCGAATGTATTCCACGAAAGGGGGATGACTTTGATGATCCCAGGGGAGTGCAAAACCATGGCACTGCTGATTACCCTAAAGGAAGTAATCATCAAGGCATGGGATTATGGAATACCTAAACTTGAAATCGATCTACAAAGAGAACTCATTGAGGCATTATATAATGAACAAACAACAATGCCACCCACAGGGGCGGATCCACACTATGCTTAGGGGTGTCCATGGACACCCCTAAGCCCCAAAGAAAAATAATTCTATTTTAAAATAGGTTAATTTAGTAACGATATTGGTTTATGGACACCCCTAAAAAAAATAAAATAGTATATATTAGTAACGATATTAATTTATGGACACTCATATCCTAAATGTCTAGATCCGCCACTGGCCACCCACAATGAACTGCATTGCCTAGACCATCCTGTGGAAACTAATGATTTCTTGAATGGAAAGCTAATAGGAAGAAGAGAAAGAAGAAGAACAGCCATTAACAGAAAAGAAAGAAAACGATTTCTCTCTCTTGACTTTCATTCTTGGAATTAATCAGAATGAATACAAAATAAGAATACAAGACTTGTTTATATAGCTCCTAACTGAAATATCAACAAAAGGAAAAAATGCTAACAAAATAACAGAATGCTGAGCTGGGAGAAAAAGAGAGAAACTAACTAACTAACTTCTTTTATTCTAACACCCCCCCTCAAGTTGGAGGGTGTACATGAGGAAACTCCCAACTTGTCAAGAAGATGATGATGTTGCAAACCCGGTAGAGGTTTAGTGAATAAGTCTGCCAGTTGCTCAGAAGACTTGGTATGTGATAGAGAAATTAGACCTTCATGAAGTTTCTCTCTGACAAAATGACTGTCTAATTCAATGTGCTTAGTTCTCTCATGGAACACTGGGTTCTTGGCAATGTAGATGGCTGCCAAATTGTCAAATTTAACTGGGATTGGCTGGATAGAAGAAACCTGAAGCTCAGAGAGTAGCCTAGTTAGCCATGAAAGCTCAGCAGTTACTGCTCTCATAGACCTGTACTCTGCCTCTGCAGAAGACAGTGCCACAGTGGGCTGTTTCTTGGACTTCCAAGATATAGGGCTGCCTCCCAACATTATGAAAAAACCACTAACTGATCTCCTGGTGCAAGGGCACTGAGCCCAATCTGAATCACAGTAAGCTTGCAGTGAATAATCTGGCTTATTGTTGAAGAATAGACCCTGAGATGGATCTCTTTTAATGTATCTGAGAGTGTGAAATGCTGCTGTCATGTGAGACTTGGTAGGAGATTGAAGGAATTGGCTGAGGTATTGGACTGCAAAGGCAATATCAGGCCTGGTATTGGTGAGATAGTTAAGTTTCCCAACCAGCCTTCTATAAGTAGCAGCATCAGCCAAGGAATCATCAGGGGAATGAGTTTTGGAAATAGTCCCTAAAGGACAAGTAGCAGCTGATAATGAATCACACTGGAATTCTCTTAAGAGATCTTTGGCAAACTTTCTCTGAGTCAAAATCAATCCACTGGGAACCCTGCATATTTCCATTCCCAAAAAATAATTCAGTTCCCCTAAATCCTTAATCTTGAACTTGTCATCAAGAAAACCTTTCAAGGCTGTAATCTCTGCAGGATTATTGCCTGTGATAACAACATCATCCACATAAACAGCGAGTAGTACTATAGAATTGTCTTGTAATTTGTAAAACAAAGAGTAATCATTCTTGGAATGTTGAAATCCAAGACCTCTGAGTGTGTCTAATAATTTGGAATACCATTGTCTTGAGGCTTGTTTGAGTCCATAAAGTGACTTCTTTAACTTGCAGACCATATTAGGTTTAGGAAGAGCAAGTCCTGGTGGTGGCTGCATGTAAATGTCCTCCTCTAAATCTCCATGCAAGAATGCATTATTGACATCAAGCTGGTAAATAGGCCAAGATTTTTTTACTGCAGTGGCAATCATGCTTCTGATGGTGGTCATTTTTACCACTGGGGAAAAAGTTTCAGTGTAGTCAACACCTTCCTTCTGAGTAAAACCCCTAATTACCAGCCTAGCCTTGCATCTTTCTAAGCTACCATCTGCTTTGTATTTCACCTTGTATACCCATTTACAGCTTATAGGCTTCTTACCAGCAGGTAAGTCTACCAAATCCCAAGTGTTGTTAGCTTGTAAAGCATCAAACTCCTTTTGCATAGCTGCTTGCCACTCTGGTTTAGTTATGGCCTCTGCATAGGAAGATGGCTCACTATATGAGTCCAAACTGTCTAGCAATGATGAGGATTTAGGAGAAATATCAGAATAGCTGATGGTTGCTGTATTGCAGCAAATGGCAGTAACAGTCTGAGGGCAGATAGGAGGGACTGCTGAATCTGACTGTTGTGTCATGACACTGTGGCACACATAGTCTGATAAGTAAGATGGAAGCTTGTGTCCTCGAGTAGACCTCCTTGTTTCCAACTGAGAAGAAGGAACTGAAGGTTGATCTTCTGTTGGCATATGTAACTGAGAATGTCCTGGAACATTTGTGGGAGGGCTACTAGGAAATGTAGCATCTGTGGCTGTGGTGTTTAAATCATCATGGCTGTCATGAAAGTCAAATGATTTGTAATAAGGAAAAATTTGAGGTTTATTGGAATTGTGTTGCATATGAAAAGGGAGAACATGTTCATGAAAGACAACATCCCGAGATGTAAAGACTTGAGATGTTTCAAGATTCAAAAGCTTGTATGCCTTTTGTCCAAAGGGATATCCTAGAAATACACAAGGAACTGCCCTGGCCTGAAATTTGTCTCTTCCTGCCTTGAGGGTGGATGCATAACAAAGACTTCCAAAAACCTTAAGATGCTCATAATTTGGAGATTGTCCAAACAATAACTGGTGTGGACTTAAGCCTTTAAGGACCTTGGAAGGGAATCTATTTATGAGGTATGTAGCTGTCAATACACACTCTCCCCAATACTTCATTGGTAATCTAGAATGAAATAGCAACGCTCTTGAGGTTTCAAGGAGATGTTTATGTTTGCGTTCTACTACTCCATTCTGTTGTGGTGTCCCTACACAACTTGTTTGGTGAACAATGCCCTTGGACAAGAAAAACTCAGAATTTTCTTTGCTGAGTCCCAATTCTAAGGCATTGTCAGATCTTACTGTCTTTACTTTGGTACCAAACTGTGTAAGAGCCATTTCAACAAATGTCTTAATCAAATGCATGGCATTGCTCTTTGTAGCCAAAAGATGTGTCCATGTTGTTCTACTATAGTCATCTACTATAGTAATAAAGTACTTGTAACCATTATAGGTTTGAACTCTGTATGGCCCCCAAAGATCAATATGTATGAGTTCAAATATGTGAGTGGAGTAAATTTGACTGTGAGGAAAAGGAAGTCTATGTTGTCTTGCTTTGGAACAAATCAAACACTGTTTTATTGAATCAACACAATCATGGCTGAATGATAATCCCAACTTCTGCAGTTTTGAGAATGGTAAATGACCCAATCTAGCATGCCAAAGATTTTCATCAGACATACTAGTATTACAAACAGATCTAGATTGAATGTTATCTAAAGATCTTGTAGATGCAGCAACACTTGTCTTGAGCAAATAGAGTCCTGCATATAGCTCACCAAGAACCTGTGGCCTCTTCATGGAAGGGGCCTGCATAAGACAATACCGAGGTGTAAATGTCACATGGCAATTGTAGTAATTGGATAACTTGCTCACTGACAAAAGATTGTACTTGAAACTGGGTATATATAAGACTCCATGTAAGGCCAATGTATGATTGATCAAAACAGTCCCAGCATAAGTAACTGAGACACATTTTCCATTAAGTAGTGTCACTGTACTGGGCCTAATGAGAGCCCTAAGATCAGAGAATGATTCCTTGTGGTGGCACATGTGGTCACTTGCTCCAGTATCCACAATCCATGTGCCTTCCCAATCAGATACAGAAGATAATAAGCACAGGTTCTGTGTATTATTAATAGTACTTGTACCTGCAAAACTTGCAAAAGCTGTTGAATTGGCATTATAGTCAAGGCTTGAGTGTCCTATTTTGTTGAGTTGAACATTTTGCAGCAAGGCAACCAACTGAGAAGACTGTTCTGGGGTTAAACCTGGAACTGGAACTTGAAGTTGCTGAGAACTGGAATTTTGACACTCATTTTCTTGGTCACCAGTGTGCATTAGAGCAGCTGTTCCCCTTCCTCCTTTAGACCTGTTATTGGGTGGAAAACCATGAAGTTTATAGCACTTTTCAATTGAATGCCCAGCTTTCTTACAATAGTTGCAGAACAGATTGACTTTCTTTCCTTCACCCTTCTGAAACCTGTTATAAGAGCTCTCAGTTCTTGCTTCATCTCTCCCAGGTTTTCCTCTGTAGAATGACTGAGGTTTATGTGCTTTAACAGCTAAAGAAGCAGAATCAGCCAAAAAATGTCCAGCAGTCTTAATCTCCCTTTGTTTTTCTTCTTGAATTAACATAGAGTAAACCTGGCTTATTGATGGCAGTGGTTGCATCATAAGAATACTACCCCTGACTGAATTATAGTCATCATTCAATCCCATCAAGAATTGCAAGAGTTTCTTGTTTTGCTCTCTTTTGGCCACTTTTTCAGCTGATGAACAGGTGCAAGCAGGAAATGCATCAAGATCATCTAGCTCATCCCAAAGACTCTTCACCTTGGTAAAATATGTTGAAATGTCATTATTGCCTTGACTTATATTACACATATCCTTTTGGACCTGATACAGCTTTGCACCATTAACTTGTCCAAACCTTTCTTCCAACTCAATCCACATTTGTCTTGCAGTTTTAGCATAAATGATGCTATCTGCAATATTTCTACTCACAACATTCAGGATCCAAGACATAACCATGTCATTACACTTGGTCCATTTTTTCAAATCAGATGAAATAGATTGAGGTCTTGCTAGACTACCATCAATGAAGTATAGCTTGCTTTTAGTGGATAGAGCTATAGTCATGGCACGCTTCCATGAACCAAAACCATTACCATCAAAAACTGTAGATACAAGGAGCAAACCTGGATGGTCACTCGGGTGAAGAAAATATGCCTCAGTCAGATCTTCTGCAGACAGTTCCACTTCTGGTGTTGTCATTCTTGAGTTGAAGCAAAAAATCAGAATATTGAAGATTCTTTGAAGAAGGAGGAATCAAGAATAAACCTCTGAGTTTCTTGATGTAATGACTAGATTTGATTGAAAATCAGGTCAATCAATCTAGGAAGAACAAGATCTTGTGATAATTTCTGGTGAGGATAAGCTTGTGTTTGATCAATTCAATAAACCAGGATAGATCAAAAGAAAGCAAATCATGAAACTGAATTCAGATGTTCCCGCTCTGATACCATGTGGAAACTAATGATTTCTTGAATGGAAAGCTAATAGGAAGAAGAGAAAGAAGAAGAACAACCATTAACAGAAAAGAAAGAAAACGATTTCTCTCTCTTGACTTTCATTCTTGGAATTAATCAGAATGAATACAAAATAAGAATACAAGACTTGTTTATATAGCTCCTAACTGAAATATCAACAAAAGGAAAAAATGCTAACAAAATAACAGAATGCTGAGCTGGGAGAAAAAGAGAGAAACTAACTAACTAACTTCTTTTATTCTAACACATCCTTAGACTCATTCAGCTCAAGTGGAATGTCCAGATTAATCATGTTGCGAAGGAGGTAAACCTTGTTCTGGCAGTGTTAGTCTCCATAAGCAAGGAGCAGCAAGAACCAATCGCCATTCATCATGCCCCTTGCTTTGTATGGCAGTAGACCTTTCTCGTATATGATGCTAGTTTTTCTTCTTCTTGTTGTATGGGAAGCCGGCTAGGGTTTTCCTGCTCCCTCCTGGTAGTTTTTGGCTAACCAACCAAGGGGGATTAGTTGGTAATTTCATCAGCGTGTATGTCGTGTATTTTGTGATTTCATAATAATATTATCCCTTATTTCCAAAAAAATAAAAATTTATGTCAACGAATTTTGTTACATGGTTAGCAGGTCAATCTAGTAGACGCCAAAATCAAAGCAATCCAATAGAAAACGGGCCTCAATAGGCCAATGAAGAGGGTATGCCGAAGTCTAGGCTGAAGCGCAGCCTACCAATAACACAATTCCTCACACAAGGAAATTGCTAGAAACTAGTCCATTCAATTACAATTGATCTCCACCTAGCTACCTCATAGCATATGCAATTGTGGTTTATAATTTTAGATCATAAGTGGGGGCTCAAACCCTCCACTTCATCTCATAAGCTAACTTTTTCTCTCTTTTCTACATCTTATGAATTGTCAACTTGGATCATCAAATAAAGTAATATTTTATAGATCCCACTACTGCCATAATATTGGATTTTAGATTTTTAAAAGCTTAGTTGGCAAAAAAAGAGAGAGAAAATGTCTAGGGGGTGGATCACGACTGTGAGCTGAACCGTGGGGCGAGCGAAGCGGATCATTGATGCATAGTATTGCTTGGACTGTAAGCCAAACTTTTGGCTTACGAAGCTTGTATTGTAGGTGCTCTGCACTCCGACCTTGGGCTAAGTAATTGCACTATCAGCACCTAACCTCACAGCTTTTGAAATAAATTAAACATAAATAAAACTCGATATCAGGACTTAAAAACAAAATCTCCGGCCCAGGTTTTTACGGGTCAGGCGATCTGCTGATTCGTGAGCATGATGAAAGAGTCCGACAATAGTAATTTGAATAATAAAGGATGACTTTGAAATTAATGGGATTAAAGAATTAATCTGATCAGGTGTTAACAAATTGACTAGTATTACTAAACATTTAAGCAAAAACCTACTTACTTTTCTATTATGAATTATAATATATGCATTTTGTACAAAATGGTTTGAATTTTAGATTTGTGGGAAGGAAAGTCTCTTAAGTGGAGATTTTGCCCAAAGTCTATACCTTAACAAAGTGAAATGTTAGTGGCTGTCGGTTTCGCATGGCCTCATTATTTTTTTGGTCATGAATCCTCCACTTTACTAGAATCGAGCTACTGTTAGCCTAATAAAGAGTAGAACTCTCCCATCCTAAATTTTCTCCATTTATAAGACTCGAACCTGACCTTGCTTAATTAAGGCGAACAAATGCCAAACGAATTAAACAAACCTATGTTGGTTGCATGGCCTCGTTATTAAATGCATGTTTATGTTTTTTTTTTCCCTTGGTTTTGAAAATTTTAAGAAATTCTCTTCAAACATATCCTATAAAACTGAATTTTTTTTTAAAAAAAGGTCATCGCGATATGTGTAGTTTGTTTTTTTTATTGATTTAAAGAAAAAAAAGAGCTTATGTTTGAATCTTTGATACTAATACTAGTTTAAAGGAACTTTGTTTTTGATAATTTTTACACTATTTCCATAGGATGAGTAAAATACTTCTAATACACCTTGCTTTAAGGCTGACTTTGTTAATCTTTATTAAATTTTGGAACACATACATTTTATTTATCTCGTTCAAATATTCATTTATGTATTTCCAAGAATCTAAAGCTTTTTTTAAAAAAAAATTCTCTTTTTTTTGGGGGGGGGGGTGGTTTCTAAGGGGGAGGAAGCATATATGTTGTCTTTCTATTGGCATCAAACAAAGAAATCCACACGTACACTTGGCCGTTCAAATGCGAACTAGGCTTCTTGGATAGGTAGGTTACTAGGTTGTTAGTAATGCAGACCTCATATTTGGTGGAGATCGAAAAGAGTCCAGTGCTTCATGATAACATCTTTATCAATGAATAATTAGGGGTTTGGACTTTGGAGGATAAGGGATTTATTGACTGAGGGAGATGTTTTACGGACACATGCATGTATTGCGTAGCAAGGAAGGATGAACGAAGATTGTGTGCGATCAGAGAATCGCAGCATGCACTCCAGCTGTTTTTGTCTAGCTGTGAGAATTTCTTACCATCATACCATGCGAATTGGATTTTTTTGTTTTTTCTTTTTTTTGGGGGGCGGGATACAGACTTGAACTGTGCGACGACATGTATGGGCATTGAGCACTGCATACGTATTACACTATTACCCAATGAGACATATTAATTTGCAATTTCAATTTAAAGCCACTCTGCAAGCAATTCTCTTACGAGAGAGAGAGGGAGAGAGAGTTGCTTGAACTCGATCGGTTTGGTTGTCACACCCCAATTGCACTGATGAACCCCCAGTACCCACTATTCGGAAAAAAAAATATATAACTGATGCCCCAGTTCTAGATTTTTCAGAAATTTCAAAAACCGGAATCAAAGTCGATATCTAGTATGCGGTCAAAATTTAAAGATTTTTGATGACAAATCATAAAAAATAAACCCTTATTGCTCAAATGAATCAAATGATATATCTTATATGCCTGGCCCCCAACTTCCCCAATTTAAACCTTTATTTTTTTTGCTTTTAATTTATCTCTGACTTTATCTTTATGCATCTTGACCACCATGGATTATATTAGGTATTTGTTTTCATGTTATTTTGATAGTTTCCTACTCTTTCTACCTCTATATATCTCAAGTGAATTAAAATCATTTTTGGGATTCTCTTTTGTTTTTATAATCTTGATTTGTGGGTTTGTGATTAACATCATTTCCAATTCTCCTAATTTATTTTAGAGTACGTGGATCTTCTTTACTGCTTACTGCATATTTGATTTAACCTTATAATTTGACTTTTAAGAATTAGGCTTTAGATAGGGATTCTCGACGTCCCTCAATTTCTCCCTCTCTCTATCTTCTTAGGGGAAGGGGGGGGGATTTAGGAACTGATTGCCCAAAATCCAACCCAATATCGACCAGGTCCAAAATTTTTGGACCTGGTTGAACTGGTTGGGGGATTGATTCCAAATTCTAGGACCCCTAGACCTCGGTTTTAACCAGGTTCGGTTCCAATTCTTGAAAATCAAACTGGATACTCAATCCCGCTCATGATCACCCTTGATGGATTCATTTGTAGTTAAGTACATGCTATATCATAAAAAAATTTCTTATATAAAGGCAGGCTACTATATTTGGATCTTAATTCGCATAGTAGAACTCATGTTGAGAGTCGGCCTCCAGCATTACCTTATTGCTTTTATTTCCAAACTCAAAAGGTTTTGAATTATTAGATGAATGATCTAAATTTTGAAATGAAGCATGTCGTACCATATAGCTTCAACCTTTCACTAGCTTTCGGGCAGTAACCTTCATAAATTGGTTATGCATAGAGATACGAAGATTGATATATGCTAGATTCAATAACACCTATGTGGATAATTCGTATTGTATATTATTTGTAGCCTGTAGACCAAATTTAAGGTACACATTGTAGAAAATGATGACCGCAAAGCAGGAGTATTTTTGGATACATGTGGGAACACTTTGGCCCAAGAAATAAAGCACATAGTCAGGGAAGAAAAACACGGTTCCACATGATGCATTCATAGACGAAGTATCCTCAGGTACCACTGGAACTATGGAATGAAGTCCGTGTCGTCATTTGGTCGTTATCAAGCCAAGTGGGGTGAGTTGTGCGGGAGTCACATGAAAAACGCATCATCTCTTTCGTTGATTTTCTCTCTCCTCTATCGATCTAATTACACTGTGATGATCAGTCTGTGGGGGTTGGTGAGCGTAGAAAGGTTCGACTGCGGTTCACATACGCAATAAGGACGCACCAGTGACCTTTGTCTTCTTAAGTAAGTATTAACCTAAATAATTTGTCACACAACACTTACGTCTTACTTTTTGTTAGCATTAATCGTCACCAGTACGTTTGTGTCTTGATCTGTTCTAGCTTGTGATTTGAGAGTTCTATTGTTTTATGAAACAATTATAACTCAATTCTATTGAAATGAATATTAAAGATCTAAAAAATCTGTATCCACTTAGATAAGTACTCCTTTAATTTATGTGGTTTCTGTCGATCCGCAAATAAAAAAGAAGACGAAATTCTAACACTGCAATAAATCATCAATACACAGTTGTATTAAAATTCTAGAATATGCATTCAAAGTGTTGTCGATCTGTGTATGATTCATAATCGAAGGCTTGATGTACAGAAGCATGATCCCGAGGGTTCAGTGATTGGATGGTAGCTCCAATATATATTCACATATTATATGTATATATATATTGCTAATTATCATTGTAATATGCATAATTGGATATACTCTAGAGCATATTTCGTCAGTGGATCAAGCCTTTAATTAACAACACGCATGATTAAATATGACTATCGACAAGCCATGCTTCTCTAACTCAAGCCCTTGACTTCCATACAGCCATGGATGCGCAACATCTGAGCGGGTGATGATGAAGTGACATCGATGGCCGACTATTCCGTTAGTCGAGGTACAAAAGTTGATATTCATTTTAAGACTAATTAATTATGTGATTCTATTCTTGAATGACTAACCTTTAGATTAGGATTAGATAGTATCTAAATTTAATAAAGTACAGAATTTTTGTTTCCTTCAAGAAGATCACACCATATTAGCCATAGCTATAGAAGCAATTCACCTTTGGCTAGACTTGAAGGTTTTTTTTTTTTTTTAAATGTCCTCATCTCGTAAAGGACCTTGTCAGTAGCTGTAGCGGCTTGGGGCTGGTAGGGGTCTGTTGTGCTCGTATGCAGGTTGTGCTTGTTTTCTGGGAGTGACGGCAACTGCTTAACGGAGATTGTTGAGGTATGTCCTTTCAGCTTTCTTTCAACTTCGCCTTCTCTGGCACTGATTTTCCTCTTTTAATGCTCCGCAAGCGCTTTTCGCTACAAAACTTTTTTACAAAACCTTTTCCGTGGGTATCTTGGAATCAACCTCTCTATGGGTAAGAATACCGGTAGAGGTAAGGTTGCCTACAGTTGGATCTCCCCAGACCCCGCAAAAGCGAGACCTATACTGGGAGGTATTGTTGTTATTGTTGTCGTCGTCTTAGGGAGACCCTTTTTTGTTTTGGGGGGGGGGGGGTTGATGTATTTTTAGTGCCTACAGTATCACTTCCATAGGGAGACACATACATTAGCTAGCGACTAGGTCCAAATTTTCATACGAAGGCCATGAGCTTCAGTGCAATTTAGAGTTAATCAGAAAGCGAATTTTACACCGCAGAATTTGAAAAACAAGGCGTGGTTAATTATTAGTTGCAGAGCTTTGCGCCCCCCCCCCCCCCCCCCAAAAAAAAGAGACGAGAAGAAAAGAAAAAGGACATAATGACTTTGAATGTACTGCATTTCGCGTGGTTGAACCGGAGGCTATCACATGGTAACTAAGAAAATTGCAAATGCCGCCAGCAACTCAACTTTCAAGTCTTTCTTAGATTTTCTTTCCTTTTTTGTTTATTTCTTCTAAAGATTTCCGATCATTTACCAACCACAAGCAGTGATTAACAATCTCTAAATATCAATTATTTTGATTAAAATAAGGAGATCGAAAGAGAGGAGAAGGCCCCTAATCATTGGGCATTAATTACAAAATAATTATACTTCAAAGATAATGTGCCCCATTTGCGCCCTTTGATAACGTTAATAATCTCCATTCAGCAATACAAACTAACGCGTCTACTCGGCATCTTACATGCACACCACAAATATGATGTAAATTAGGTTAAATACTTAGATATAGTTAACACAAAACTGCTTCTTACAACGACAAATAGCTTTTTATTGGAGACTATAAATCATGTAGCGCACATAAATATTTTGTTTATTTTCTATTACGTACTCTATGAACTTATATATATATATATATATATATATATATATATATATATATATATATCTGTGTGTGTATGTTTATGGTGATGTCTTGTACTGAAGAAATAAATGGCATCTATTAATAGGGCCATAGTACTTAATCTTGAATTCGTCTGCATTTAATTAATGATTGAAGTAATAAATTCCAACCTCATTCAATTGTTTAACTAGGAGTTATTGAGCTACCTTTGTCACTAAAGTCCTATTCTTTTCGTAATTTAATCAACTCAACTCACACTCACCCACTTCTTCCCCCCACTTCCCACTCCTCCCCACACTTAAAAAAAAAATCACTTATTTTCACACTCACCCACTTCTTCTCACATCTACATAAAACAACAATTTCTCATATTCTGAAATTTTTTATAATTTACGTAATTGTGTGTACGAATAATCTAATAGCAATTATGAGCAATTTTAATTTTTCGAATGTTATGGAACAGTTTAATTTTGTTTGTTTTTCATTATTTTTTTAATTTTTTATTATTTTTTTATTTTTTATTTTTTATTTGTTATTTTTGTATTTCTATTTTCTATTTTTGTATTTTTTTATTTTTTCATGTTTCATTTTTTATTTTTTATTTTTTATTTATTTTTTTATTTCTTAAATTTTTTATTTTTATTTTGTTGTATTTATTTATTTTTTATTTTTCATTTTTTATTCCAGAAAAACTACCAATGGAAAAATCCAAAAAAATAAAAATATAAATATAAATACAAAAAAAATAAAATAAGAAAATAAAAAATAAATACAAAAAAATAAAAAAATTAAAACTAAAAAATTTTAAAAATTTAAGAAAAATAAAATTTAAAATTTAAAATTTTTAAAATTTAAAATTTAAAATATATTTAAAAAAATTTTTAAAAATTGAAAAAATAAAAAAATTGAAAAAATTGAAAAAATAAAAAACCAAAAAAAATAAACAATAAAAAATAATAAAAAAAATAAAAAACAAAAAAACAAAATAAAATAAACAAAATAAAAAAGAACAAAAAAGAATAAACAAAAATAAAAAAAATTCATCATCATTAATTACTATCACAATAAAATTATTACATTATAAAACAAAAAAAATATTAATAACCAATACTTCAACTTCATTCAACTACATTCAACTTTCACCCACACTCACCCACTCTTTCCCACACTTAAAAAAAAAAAAAAATATTACAGTCACTCACTCCTTCCTCCCTTTCCCACACTCACCCTCTCAACAACCCCCATTTCCCAACGAAAAGAACAGGGCCTTTTTGGCCCTGTTCTTTTCGTTGGGAAATCAACCCAACCCACACTCACCCACTTCTTCCCCTCTCTTCCCACTCTTTTTCACACTTAAAAAAAATACTACTCCTTCCAACACTCATTCACTCCTTTCCACACCTACATAAAACAACCATTTCTCATATTTTGAAAATTTCATAATTTACGTAATTGTGTGTACGAATAATCTGATAGAAATTATGAGCAGTTTTAATTTTTCGGATGTTATGGAACAGTTTTATTTTTTTTGTTTTTCATTATTTTATTATTTTTTTCCATTTTTTATTTTTTTTATTTTTTTGTATTTATTTTTATTTTTTATTTTTAATTTTTTATTGTTTACTTTTTTGTTTTTTTATTTTTTATTTTGTTGTATTTAATTTTTTTATTTCAGAAAAAAAACCAACAGAAAATTCCAAAAAAAATAAAAAATAAAAAAATTAAAACAAAAAAATAAAAAAATTTGAGAAAAATAAAAATAAAAAATAAAAATAAAAAAATAAAAAAAAATAAAAAAATAAAAAATTTAAAGTTTAAAATTTAAAATTAAAAAAACTTTAAAAAAAATAAAAAAAATAAAAAATAAAAAATAAAAATACAACAATACAAAAATTCAAAAATAAAAAATAAACAAAAATAAACAAAATAAAAAGAACAAAAAAGAATAAAAAAACTTCATCATCATTAATTACTATCACAATAAAATTATTACCTTATAAAGCAAAAAAATATTAATAACCAAACCTTCAACTTCGTTGAACTACGTTCAACTTTCACTACACGCATCCACTCCTTCCCACACTTAAAAAAAAAATATCACACTCACCACTCCTTCCATGCTTTCCCACACTCACTCATCCCACACCCCTCATTTTCCACTGAAAAGAACGGGGCCATAGTCGTGCAATCCCTCTCCCCAAAAAAACGATTTTTGGAAATTATTTTAATTCAATCCCAGCTCCGTTATGTCTCTCATCAATAAAAAGTTTTTATGGATCACGTCCTTGGAAATAATCGATTTTCTTAATATTAAGGAAAAGACCATCTCATATAAGCATTCTTAACGTAATCTACTTCCCCAAAACTTACGTACATTAAAAACTCAATAATTATCAAAATATTTTTATAGATATCTAGAAAACATCGTATATCTTCTTAATATTGAGAAAATTAAAATACCATCACATAAACATTCCGAAAATCATCCCCTTCATCAAAGTTTAAATATATTAAAAACCCAATAATTAGTGATTAACCAGTAACTGGTTATCAATACATTTAAACCCATAATAATGTGAATCATCAGTTGAAAGAACTATAATAATATACGTTGTAATTTGTAAATGGAGGTTGGGGTGCACAAATCTATACCTACATAATAAATTAATAATAAAGCCGCCCATGCGACATTGGCATTAGAATTTCAGGCCTTGGTTAGTTAGCTAGGCTACTAAGCCTACTAGGCTTGGACGGTTGGTACCTGATTTGACACTTTTAATAGAGTCAGTATATATTAAAAGAGAGATGTATTTAAAAATTAAAAAACGTAAATTAAGTATCGTGGTTAATTTTCCATGGGGTTGTCTGCAGGTACTTCAACACATATAAACATTTCTCTCTTTCTTTTGATTTGATTTGATTTGCTCTCATTTTCATAAAATTTGTTTCCTCATTTATTTTTTTTCTTGTCCTTGTTTTAATTAATTTTTTTTCCATTGACATCTTGTTTTCTTGAACCCCCATACACAGCCTTGCATGCTACCTTAATTAGGGGTCCTACTTATTAATTCCTAGAGTTCTACACCTGTTGAATTCAACTGAAAATTATATCTTACATCTATAATTAATTTGGCTTCTAGCTTAATTTGATAGGGAATCATCAATAGGGTAGTAGTCCCTAGGCATGAACTAGTTTTAGTTGACTAATTATTTAAGTCATAATGCTAGGACTTTTGGTCAGGTCTAGAGCTACCTTTTTTATATCCTCTTTCTCATAATTTTCATGTATCATTACTGATGACTACTTAGGCAAAATCTTTGAGGGAAGAACTATTTTTTCTTTTTTTGGACAGAAAGGAAGGGAATGCACTACATTAATCATTATCCAAATTGCTTATATCGGGTGCAACCATATCGAAAACATGATCTAGTCCATCATTCAACCAAATCCGAGAGGTTGAATCATGGGTTGAATTGAAGATGTACAAGGACGTGAGCCACCCTCTTCTCCGTCCTTCTTACATGACTAAAAGCAATGGGATTTTTCATTTGTGATAGATTGAGTGCAAAGTGCAAACCACCTCCAAAGCCGGAAATGATTTTATAGAAAAGTACTAAAAATGTTTCCATTTTGAAGATTAATACAAAATGAACACTGATACATAGAAAATTGTTATCCATGTCCAAGAATTTTCTTGTGAAAAAATAAGAGAGTTCAATTTTTTCTCGCGAAGACACTAGAATTTGTCCTGGTCACTTATAAATAATAATGGCTAACTTCTTTTCCCCGGAAAAACAGAAGTGCCACTTTTTGTTAACATCCCCCCCCCCCCCCCCCAAAGAAAGAAGACAAAATAAGAAAAGAAAAATTGTTCATACGAGAGTACCAGCTGATGATGCAAACACGTTCTGGATTGACAATGTATCGTTTTTTCCCACTTGGCCTAAGCTGTAGAATTAGTAATTTTTGCGCCACAATTTCAGACCCAAAGCCAGATTCTCATTTTCTGGGTAATTGGCCAGTCTAAGTCAACGTTAAAATTCAGTCCCACAGACCCTTCATGGACTTTAATCTTTTCTAATGTTCTATAAACCTTCTTATTCAAATCATTTGTCGAAAATATCTAAATTTTGTGTGATTTATTTCCACTGAAATTTCCTCAAAATTGGTAGAATACTAGTCATACCAAGCGGCCACTGGCGAGGTAGTTCGCACTTGATCATACCGTTACCGGAATCCGTGGCCAATGCCAACCCACAAGATATCTATGGTTTATCCTATAATGTTTAGTTTAAGACGTTTTTTTTTTGGGGGGGGGGGGGGGGGGGGGGGGGTGGGGGCGTAGTTTAGGCCTATTTTACAATTCAAACTATTTAGATTGCTTTTTTATTAATTGAAAAAGTTTGGATGGATAAGTGGATCGGATCACCATGCTAATATCGAATATATCTAGCTAAGGATAAGCCTAAACAGTTACAAGAGCGCTTATAAATTGTCTGTCAATGTGATTGTGGGAATCAAACTGTTCAAGAACCACATCAACTAAATGTTTAAACTGGTAGTTGAAAATCTAATGATTAAATTTGTATTATGTCACAAACATGTATCTTTCTTCATAAATGTACTATTTCTTATTCCTCACCAAATTTTGTTGACTTAGGATGTGCTTAAATGCGGATGAACATTTTAATTTCTCATATGTCATGTTATGATTTATCTATCTACGTTTCAAATGTAACAGTAATCCAACTTGTTCATGTAATTTTGTTTAGACGTATGATCGTGATGTAAATTTCAAAGTATTAATTTTTTCCTCTTTTTAGATAGGAATTTCTTCAAATCTGAATGAACTAAACAATAATTATTTTTTAAGGCCTGATTTAATTTTTTAGATTTTTACATTGTCCAATCATTTCTTTTCATATATTCTATTTACTTAGGTGAGATAATCAAGATAAACGAAGTTATATATGGTACCTACAATATACTAAGAAGCATCCACTTTATCCCAATATATATTCAAGGTATGGGGGGAGAAAGTCAAATCGCATAACAGCAACCCAAAGTTTCCCATTTCTTGTTACCTTATATATATATGATGATACATCCTTAACAACCACCATTTCCATAATCCCACTGAGCAACAAGCCAAGCACACAGCTCCAATCCCTCAACTTCCCCAATCAAGTCCCAAAACCCTAAAAACACCCGAAAAATTTAGCGACTAACCAGCAATACTACATATCCTAGAAGTAGCAAAAATAGATGGCTACTAAAAAGTTCACAAGCAATTCCATGCTAACTTGTTGCTTTGGATCCGAACCCAAATCAGACCCTGAGCCCAAACGGGTCGTGCCCAGTTCTCCTCAGAGGCTATCCTTGTTGGACATTAGCAACCGAGGCTCGGAGATCTCGATGCAGGATCTCTCGAGCACATTAATCGGGTCAAATCTCCATGTTTTCACCGTGGACGAGCTTCGGGTCATCACTAACAACTTCTCTTATACGGGCAACTTCATTGGTGAAGGTGGGTTTGGGGCGGTTTATAAAGGGTTTATTGATGACAAGCTTAGGCCCGGATTAAAGGCTCAAGCAGTGGCTGTCAAGGTCTTGGACTTGGAAGGGGCCCAAGGCCATAAAGAGTGGCTGGTATGTAATTAACTCATTAATCTAGAATAAACCTGCATTAAAGAGAACTGGTGTTCACAAAATTAAGTAATTACTGATTAATGATGTTTAATTATTGCAGGCAGAAGTAATATTTCTCGGGCAGCTGAGGCATCCTCATTTGGTTAAGCTGATAGGGTATTGTTGCCAAAATGAACAGAGGGTTTTGATCTATGAATACATGCCGAGGGGCAACTTGGACAACCAATTGTTCAGAAGTAAAAATCTTTGTCCTCCCCCACCCCCCCAAACCACAGATTTATATTCGTCCCAGGTCTGTACACCTAGGTTGTCATGCCACTAAATCTATAGACCGAGTCTATTATATAAGTGTGTTGTCTTTTTACCGTCTCCCTTTTTCTCGTGCGTTTTTACTGAAATTTGGTATGAATGCAGGGTGCTCTTCTGCCTTGCCATGGTTGACGAGAGTAAAAATAGCACTAGGAGCTGCGAAGGGCCTCGCGTTTCTTCATGAACTGAAAAAGCCTGTGATTTTCAGGGATTTAAAGGCTGCAAATATACTCTTAGATTCTGTAAGTAACATAAGAGCTCTGCCTTCAAGCTTCAGCTGTGTTGATTTTTGGTGTTTATGTTTGTTGTTTATGTGAGGGTTAATTAAATTTTCTGATGATTTTGATTTGTGGGGCGCAGGATTTCAGAGCAAAGTTGTCAGATTTTGGGTTTGCAAGAGATGGGCCTGACAGTGATAAAAGTCATGTTACAACAGAACACATCCTTGGTACCAAAGGTTATGTTGCTCCTGAATACGTAATGACAGGTAATTTGGATCAATTAAGGTCTCATTTTCTCATGCTAATTATGAATTTTAGTGGCAGTTAGTTAGCAAATTGTTCATATATTCTAACATGTTCGATAATGAATTGTTTCAGGTCATTTGACAACTATGAGCGATGTGTATAGTTTTGGAGTAGTACTGCTAGAGTTATTATCTGGTAGAAGATCAATGGACAGAACTCGTCCAAGAAAAGAACATTCGCTAATTGAATGGGCTAAGCCTTTCCTTAGGGACCCTCGAAAAAGCAACTTGATTATGGACCCTAGGCTCGAGGGGCAGTACTCAGCCCAAGGGGCCAAGATAGCAGCCATGTTGGCCTATCAATGCCTGGGCCATCAGCCGAAGCTGAGGCCTACAATGAGTGCGGTGGTGAAGACCTTGGAGCCTCTGATGGAGATGAAGGACATCCCAAGACACTTTGTATATGTTGTACCAAAAGCAGCAGATAAAGGTGATTGTGTAAACCAAATTAGAGAAAAGAAGCGACATGGAAGTAGGGTTAGGCATGCCACTTTACATAAGAGGATCAGTGATGGCATCATACATGATTAAAGGTGTATATGTTATCCTGTATCCTGAAAATGATGTATATAAGGAATCATCATGTTTTTAAAGGTTTCAACAATGGATGGTAGAGTGTTTGAATTGTGAGACAGTATGCTCAAAAAGAATTTGAAGACGCTGTTTTCATTTCTTTATAAATGATTTGAAAAAGATATGAAAATTAATATAGACTTTGGAACACGGTTTTTCAAATGGCTGACATCTAGTACTATTTTAGGACTGAACAAAAGTAACAGAAATTTCGATAATAACTTCATTATTCATGGTTGCTTGCGTACATACCTTTTTCTGCACATAATACATGTGTACAGTGCGATTAAATGGTTAAGCAAATCGATATACTGTCGCTTGCTTTGTTAGATATTTTGAATTTCAACCCTTTTCTCTTTATTGTGATTATTTGTTATGAAATTTTTCACTGAAGTTATTAACTTAATTAGTAAGATACATAAGGGTATCATAGGTTAGTATATCATAATTTGACTTGAAACCAATTATATTCCGTCATTAATTAATTTCTTAAGCATCACTATTAATAATATTCATTTAGTTATTTAGGTAGGAGACTAGTTCAAGGACTTGGATCAGTCGCTTTCGAAGTTCATCCACACATTTAACTATTCTAGTATATACATGCAATATTTTTCTGCAAAGTCACATAAAAATTCTTCAAAAATTAGTTGGCCAGACAGATTTGAGATGCATAAGAGCCGGCCAACTGCAATTCTAAACTTTAAAAATGTAGTAAGTATGTAATTAAGAATGGGTGCGTAGAAAATCAAAAAATTGACATGCCAACTAACAACTATTAGTCAGCTCATCTTGTGTGTTTACTCCTCTAATCTTAAGTAATAGTCCAAACGGTGACCTGCCTAATTCTATCTTTGACAAACACATATATATGGTCAGCTTCTAGAACGTTTTTCATGCTTGCTTGTTGGCTAAAGCTCCCATACGTGGTCATCAAATCATTTTGCTCTATGATTTGTCATCGCCAAATCGTCATGTTGATATCTTTTAAATTAGTCTTTATATATCCATAAACGTATGCATTGAACAGTACAAGTTAGTACGTACTGATCTATTTTAGTTCATATTGATCAATTGGTATCAAAATAAACATCATGGCATTATTGAGTTAGGATTTTTGGATTTGGTTTGGCCTGCTTATGAGGTTCTTCATTTCGATAATTTGTAAACAAACCTTAGTGTACACAAATTATTTGGTCTAATTTCTCCAAATACACAAATGTTAGCTTCCTAAAGTTTACAATGTATTTTATAAATATGTTTTGATGAAAGGAAAAAAGGAGTTGGTCCATTTATATATATTTTTATTGTATTATAATTGTCTTCCTTAAAATTATTATTGTTTAAATGTGCTATATTTTTGAAGTGCATATTGGCATATTGGGGTTCTACTTGCTAAATGCCGCGAATTTGGTATTTTTAAGTAACTGTAATACTATTGAATTATTAGTTTTATTGTATTAGTACCCTTGTATTTTATTATCTAGGGTCGTGGGATCTCCAATTGGTATTGTTTTACTTTGTTTTTGCATACTGGATCTTGCTGTTATTAAGATAGTGTCGCATAAGTATGAGAGTTAGTTTTTGTTTTTGTTTTAGCTTTAGTTACCTTGAGTTTAATTTTCTTGTTGCTCAGTTTAGGGCTTACTCCCTTTATTTTGTTATCATTGTTGTTAAGAAGGGTTTTGTGCTATTCATTTATTGTTTCCAGCTAGGTTGGTGCCATTTCTAGTTTGTTAGAAATTTTTTTTCCGAATTCTGGCTCCTGTCTCAATTGGCTCTGTGCCGGTATCAGTGCCAGTGTTTAGTGGTTTTGAAGGGTTAACTGGGGTTGCAAGTGGAGGGCTGTGAAATTGGTGGCTTGCTGGTGTTCTATTTTTGCTCTAATTAGTTCTTTTTCTAAATATATCTTGCTTTATTCCAAATTTACTGGAAGAGTTCTCCCCTAGTTCATTATCCCTGCTTCATTATTAGTTATTGCCCTTGCTGCTAATTGTTTTGCCTTCGTTATTTTTTTATTAGTCTCTTGGAAATTTTTATTATTAGTATTTTTTTGGGTTGTTTTTAGTATTTTTCGGTTGTTTTTAGCTAGTGGCGAGCAATGTAGTAGTTTCAGCCAATTCTCCGGGGGGAAATGGGGGTAGCAGGGGTGAAGGGTTTCAGAAGGTGCGCCTCGTATTTTGGAATATTGGGCCGCTTTCGGGTAAATCTATAGAATTAGTTAAGTCGTTGCACATGCGTAGAGTTAATATAGCGTGTGTTCAAGAGACGAAGTTTGTGGGGGCTAAAGCTAGAGAAGTTGATGGGTACAAATTATGGTATTCGGGGTCTATCAAGGCAAGGAATGGAGTTGGGATTTTGGTTAAGAAGGAGTTGGTAGACTTTGTTATTGAAGTGAGGCGTAAGAGTGACCGAATTATGGCCATTAGGGTTTTGGTGGGTTCAGAATTCATAAATGTGATCAGTGTTTATGCTCCCCAAATAGGTCTGTCGGACGATATTAAGAAACTTTTTTGGGAGGATTTGGATATGGTTATACAGCAGATACCTTGAAATGAGAAGCTTTTCATAGGAGGAGACTTTAATGGCCATATTGGTGTTGACTCAGACGGGTTTGATACGGCCCACAAGGGTTTCAGTTTTGGGGAGAGAAACAACGGAGGAGTTCCTGTGCTGGACTTTGCAGTGGCCTATGAATTATTGGTGGTAAACTCCTTTTTTATAAAGAAGGAGGACCACTTGATGACCTTTAAGAGTGGCTCCTTGAAGACCCAGATTGATTACTTCCTAACGAAGGTGGATAGTCGAAGGTTCTGCAAGGACTGTAAGGTGATTCCTAGTGAGTATCTAGGAACTCAGCATAGGTTGCTAGTGGTGGATATGGAATTCAAATGTTCAAAGTGGAAGAAGAGAAGAGTCAGGGACCTTAGAGTTAAGTGGTGGATCCTCATAAAGGAGAACGCCATGTTTTTATCAGAAAGAATTGCTGAAGAAGGAGCTTGGAGGCTGGAAGAGGATGCAGATACAATGTCGAAGGCCATGGCAGATTGTATTCAAAGGTCGGCTAAAGAAGTCCTAGGTACTTCTAGAAAGGGTGGTAACAACATGGATGGTGTCTGGTGGTCGAACGAGGAGGTAAAGGAAAAAGTCAGGGAGAAAAAAGAGGCATATGCTGATTTCATGAATAGTGGAGCGGATGGAGAGAGAGATATTAGTAGAACTAGATATAAGGCAGCTAAGAAGGTAGCCAAGAAAGCTGTCACGGTAGCTAAGAACCTAGCTTATGATAGGTTATATCATAGACTGGCGACCAAGGAAGGGGAGAAGGAAGTCTTTAAGCTGGCGAGGGCTAGGGAAAGAAGAACAAGGGATTTAGGTGTTGTGAGGTGCATCAAGGATGAAAATGGTAAGGTGTTATTTGAGGATGCAGAAATCAAGGAGATATGACAAAAATATTTTTCCAATCTCCTCAATGATGAAAAGATGGAAGATTCCCGAAGCAGGGAACAAGAGCGTGGTGAGAGGAGGATTGACTCACGAGAGTGTGGTCATATCAGCAAGGACGAGATTAAAGAGGCCCTAAGGAAGATACCCAATGGGAAGGCAGAGGGTATAAATCAAATACCAGTGGCAGTGTGGAAGTATTTGGGAGATGAGGGTTTGGAGTGGTTAACGGAGCTTTTCAATGTTATTTTTAGGACCGCTAAGATGCCCGAAGAATAGAGGTCTAGTACAGTAATCCCTTTGTGCAAGAACAAAGATGATATTCAGGATTGTAATAATTTTAGGGGTACAAAGTTGCTCAGTCACACTATGAAGTTATAGGAAAGGGTAATTAAGATAAGGTTGCAGAAGGATATGTCGATTTCAGAGAACCAATTTGGTTTTATGCCGGGTAGGTCGACTATAGAGGCGATTTATCTCCTTAGAAAACTCATGAGTTTGTATAGAGATAGAAAGGTGGATCTCCACATGGTGTTCATTGATCTGAAAAAAGCACATGATAGAGTTCCGCGTGTAGTGTTATGGAGATGATTGAAACAGAAAGGAGTGGTACCCTTGTATATTCAAATTATTAACGATATGTACGAGGGAGGTAGGACGAGTGTTAGGACATCAGGAGGGGTTACTAATGACGTCTCCATTAGTATGGGTCTGCATCAGGGTTCCGCTTTAAGCCCTTTTCTTTTCACGCTAGCTATGGATGAACTTAATAGAGGGATTCAAGATGATTTACCTTGGAGTATGTTTTTCGCAGATGACATTGTTCTTATTGATGAGACCAGACAAGGAGTTAATGATAAGTTGGAGCGATGGAGGCATACTTCGGAATCTAGAGGTTTTAGAGTAAGTAGATTGAAGACGAAATACCTTCACTGTTGTTTCAGTGGAAGGGTAGATGCGGGGGGAGAAGTCACCCTGGATGGGGGGGCCGATACCTAAGGACGATAAGTTTAAGTATCTAGGCTCGATTATTCAGCAGAATGGGGATATTGACGGAGATATTAACTAATGAATAAAAGTATGCTGGCAAAAATGGAAGTATACCTCAGGCGTGCTGTGTGATAAGAGGGTACCCCTTGGCTTGAAAGGCAAAGTCTATCCTATGGTAGTTAGACCGACCGTTCTTTATGGATCGGAGTGTTGGCCTCTAAAAAAGACGCAAGTTTAAAGGCTGTCGGTAGCAGAGATGAGGATGTTAAGGTGGATGTGTGGTTACACGAGGATAGACAGAATTAGGAATGGAGTTATCGGGGACTTAGTTAAAGTAGCTCCCATCAGAGATAAGATGAGATAAACAAGACTCCGATGGTTTGGTCATGTGAAAAGGAGGAGTCTGGAAGCTCAAGTGAGGAGATGTGAGATGATCAACATCCCTGAAGACAAAAGAGGGAGGGGACGACCAAAAAAGAGCTTAGACGAGGTGATTAGAGAGGACTTGAAAGTTGTCGGTTTGACGGAGGACCCCCTCAGGATAGGAAGTTGTGGCAGGATAGGATTACTACAAAAACACATCTGATCTGCGACGGAAATACCGACGGAAAAAGTCTATTTTTCCGAAGGGAAAAGACAATTCCGACGGAAAACGTCACGTCGGGATTCAACTCGTCGCAAAAACTTTCCTGACGGGATCCGACGGCCTGCGACGGAAATCCCGTCGGACCACCCCGTCGGACACCCTGCAGCTCAAATTTTAAATTAAATTTTAAAAAAGGGGGGAGGGAAATTCCGACGTAAATTCTCGTCGGAAATTCCGTCGGAATTTCCTTTTTTAAAAAAAAAATTTAATAAAAATTTAATTCAAAATCCGAAAAAAGAAAATTTTGATTCAAATTAAAAAAAAA
>JACYFF010019584.1:121057160-121067935 GCA_017589665.1 Selenicereus undatus | reverse complement strand
TAAAATTACAATAATTAATTAAGTCAAGTCTAGTCAACGCAGCAGCTTCTGAGTTCTGAGCAGTTTCGTCAATTACTTCATCACTCAATCACTCAGCAACATATATCACTAGTGCCAAACAGATTAAGATACTGAAGGCTATTTTTAGTTAATAGCCAAAAACGGCCACTTCCCTGTTTACAGGGAGATGGTGGCTTAAAAATAAGGATAAGGTTATGCAGCAGAGAACACATAACCTCCCTCATCTTCGTGAGACGTGGGTGAAAAAAATACATCAAAAAAAAAGAGCACTCTCACACTCTTCTCTCTCCGTGGGTTAAACGCAATCACCGTTCGAAGTTCGGGTTTGAGACGTGGGTAATTACCGGGACTCTAGTAGCCGCCGGATTCATCTGTTTGTGGAGCAAGAGACGACAAGGATTGCATTCACGCTTCAAAGGTTAGTCCTTAAACATTCTAATAGTGGTATCAGAGCCAACCTTGTCATTTTTGTTCCCGAAAAACTGTGATTTGTTCTTCAGTTGATGACCCATGAGACAGCCGACCAAACCTAAAAACATCAAACCCCTCACCCCCCCACCGTGACTCGGAAAACAAACCTCGGTGACATGCTAAGTGCTTCAAAACACACAAAAAAAAAGGAAAAGGTAGAACCGAACATACCCATCAAAAAAAGCCGAGGAAGGGCGGCGCGTGTGAGACACGCGCCACCAACGGGAGCTTCGATTGCCCTCCTTCTTCCTCTGACCACCTTTACCTTCGCCGATCTACGCTCCCAGCCCAGAAAACCGCCGAAAATAGCCGGAATCAGCCGCGCGTAGGAGGACCCGAGCCGCGCGTGTGGGTCACGCGCCGCCGCCAGGGTGGCGGATCGGCTCGATGAATGTAGCGCCGGGGTCGTTTTTTTTTCCCCGATCTACACGGTGGCTGTGGTGGTTTTTCAGGGGAAGCGCGTTTAGGCGGTGTCATGGCCGGTGGTTCATCATTTGGGTGGCGGTTTTGGACGGTGGTTCAACCAGAGATGGAAACCCGAGAGAGAGGGGCAAAGTGCGTGGTCAGGACAGAGCTTAGTGCTCTGCTCCCATGGCTGCCATGGAAGGTAGCAAGAGAGAGGAGGAGGCGAGACCCAGAACGCGAAAGGGGGAAGCGACAGGGGACCAAGGAGCATAAATGAAGAGAGAGAGAGTTATGAGGAGAGAGAGAGAAATTCTGATCTCTGTGATATATATGTGTTAAATTTTGGTCTCTGGTCTCTGTGATACAAAGATCAATTACTTTATTTTTATATTTATTATTTATGTGTTAAATTATAAATATAAAATTTATAAATTTAGAATGCATGTTTCTGTTTTTTATGTCACATAATTTATTTTTGACATTTTTGTAATGTTAAAAATGATTAATGTCATTTTGTTTGACGTAATATATTTTGATACTTGTTGGAATATTTATGATTGTGTATCATACATTTATTCAATTTGAATTTTGCTTCGAACATGCCAATTTAATTAAATTTTATGAATGAGTTTCATGGTTATAAAAAGAAAAAAAGGAAGAGGAGGAAATTTATTTAATTATTAATTGGCATGTGTAGCAATAGTATGCACTACATGTGTTTGATTGATAATGGGAGATTAGTTCTTCTTTAATTTTGAGCTTGAATTAAATATGTTTTATATCATGCTTATTTTTCTTGTCTCAGTGATGTTAAGATAATTGGATGTTAATATGATTAACATTGAATCCATGAAAATATGTTTATTGTGGATTACTGATAGTCAAATTAACTCAATTCTTAATTCATATAATATGTGATGATTATGAGCTTAGCGAAATTTTCGAACATATGATATGAATGATAGCTTTGAGATTATTTTTTGATTATATGAGCGATATGCTTAAAAGTTTTTTTTCTTTCTTACCTGTAGATATGGCTTCAAAAACCTCTATGATTTTTGAACTGTCCACCAGTGATAAGTTGGATGGGTCCAACTATGATATGTGGCACAGGAAGATTGAATTTCCCCTGCAATAAGAGACGAGAATGATAAGGACATAACCGCCACTGAGGAGTATAGAGCTCGCTTGGTTGAATACCAAGGATGGTGTAAAAGGGATCGCAAAGCACGCTATACTATGTTGTATTGCATGCACGACGATCTAATCGGTGAGTTCGAGGTTTTTCCCATAGCCAAAGAGATGTGGGATAACATCCGAATCTGATATGGTCAGACTTCGGAAACGAGACTGCAAGCGTTACATCTTAAGTGGATGTCTTATGAGATAGACTCTAGCCGAAGTGTGACTGAACATATCAGGATCTTGCAGTCCATGATTCGGGACCTCAGAGCTGGCGGGATAGAACTTTCAGAACGAGAGCAGAGAAACAATGTGCTACGTGCACTGACTGTAGGTGATCCTAAGTGGAAACCTTTTATCACTCTAATGGTGCATAGTACTCAGATCAAGACTTTTGGTGAGATTACTAAGCATCTAGAGTTAGAGGATGAGCGCCTCAGGGCAATGGCTCCCCCTCCCTCAGCATTTGTTGCTAGAGTGGACAGGCCTAAAGGAAACAAGTTTAAGCAAGGGAAGAAAAAGAATTTTCATCCCTCAAAGAAACTTGGCCCTAAAGGTGGGATTGCTAAGAAGCAATCGAAACCTAAGGGTAAGATGGAGAAAAATATGGCACGTGTGACGTGCTATAATTGCAGGAAGAGGGGCCATTATGCTCGGGATTGTCCCGAGTCTCAGGCCAAGGTACCTTCTTCAATCCCTACTACTGATTTGTTTGTTTGTTCCCAAGCATTTGTTGCTAAATCATTTCCTAATTGGATTATAGATTCGGGAGCCAGCAAGCATATAGTTCGAGACCAAGTTGGGTTTGTGTTTTTTCACCCTTATCAGGTGGGGACACAGACGGTGACACTTGGTAATGGGACTGCGGAGGACGTTCTGGGTGTCGGAACGTATAAACTCAAGTTGCGTGGAGGAAATTCACTGCTTCTCCATGATACCCTTTATGCACCTAGGGTGCGATGTTCGCTTGTTTCTTATGTTTCTCTTTGGAAATTAGGTTTTCAATTCGTTTCGCAAACTGATGGTTTGAACATTGAGTATGGTGGCAATTTGTTTGGCCACGCGTCTTTGGTAGACGATTTCTTTGTGCTTGACTTAGATAATAATTATTATTCTAGTAAAGCAACTTCTGTTTTTGTGTCATCTGTTGATTCAAGTAATGATTCTGTAATGTGGCATGCTAGACTTGGACACATAGGTCAAGATAGAATGACTAGACTTGCTAAAGAAGGTTTATTAGGCAAGCTTACTAAGGCTAAGCTACCTATATGTGAACCTTGTTTAGCAGGAAAAGCGACTAAGAAACCTTTTGGTAAGGCTTCTAGGGCACTTAGTCCCTTAGAACTCATTCATTCTGACATTTGCGAACCAATGAATGTTCGAGCACGTAATGGTGCTGTATATTTCCTCACCTTAATAGATGATTATTCTAGATATGGATACGTGTATCTATTATCACACCGCCACGAAGCTTTAGATGTGTTCAAACGCTTCGTAGCGGAAGTGGAGACCAAGTTGGAACAAAGAGTCAAGACTCTTCGAACCGACCGTGGTCGTGAATACCTTTCCGATATGTTCAAGGTTTTATGTGAGGAAAAGGGTATCATTAGACATCTAGCGATTCCATACACTCCGCAGCAAAATGGTGTAGCTGAACGTAGGAATCGCACATTACTTGACATGGTCAGGTCAATGATGGCTCAAGCTAATCTTCCAATTAGCTTTTGGGGTGATGCCTTGCTAACGGCTACTTATATCTTAAACCGAGTACCTAGCAAGAGTGTTACTACTACTCCATATGAGTTATGGAATGATAGACATCCCTCTTTGGATCATTTGCGTCCATGGGGTTCGGCAGGTTATGTGCATAACCCAACCCATAAACATGGAAAATTTGGTCCAAGAGCCACTAAGATGATCTTTATCCGATATCCACAACATTCAAAAGGTTATGTGATGTACGGATAACATCCAGACGGAGGCATGAAGGAAGTAGATTCCTGAAATGTCGATTTCCTTGAGGATGAGTTCCCAAGTATTGGTGAAATCAAAAAGCACTTACAATTGTATGAGTTACAACAAAACCTATCTCTCGGTGAAGGGGAGGATTTGTATACTAACCATGTCACTGAGGATAGGCATCTCCCTGATGTTAGAGACAGTGGGAGTATACCTACTATTTCTACTCAGGGAGACCTGCCTATTCAAGACACTCAACCAGAGAATGAGAGTCCTCATGCTCAGGAACCCACGCCCCAAGGGGCTAGTGGGAGTGGTTCTTCTCCTATTCGAGGTTCTGTATCTCGAAAGAAAATAGGGAGAGATCCCGATCCCGAGGCTGAACAGGCAAGACCGCTATGCCCTAAGGTGCTTCGAAGGAGTGAGCGCGGAAAAGTTCCTCGACGATATTTTTAAATCGAAGAGGAAATTTTCTTTTGTCCTCCTTTGGAAATAGAAGAGCCAACCTCTTATGTAGAGGCTATGGACTCACCAAATAATAAGGAATGGATGGATGCCATGAGAGATGAGTTGGACTCAATGGCAAGGAATGAAGTTTGGGATATAGTTGACCTTCCTCCCGGACGCAGAGCCATTGGAAACAAGTGGGTTTTCAAGGTTAAACGTCGGGCAGATGGATCAATTGATAAGTTCAAAGCCCGTTTAGTAGCAAAAGGCTACACCCAAGCTTAGGGTGTAGACTACGAGGAAACTTTTTCTCCTATGGTGAGATTAGCCTCAATTCGCTTACTTCTAGCGCTAGTTGCCCATTTGGATTTAGAACTGTTCCAAATGGATGTGAAGACTGCTTTCTTAAATGGGAATCTTGAAGAAGAGATATATATGGTCCAACCTATTGGTTTTGTATCAAAAGGCCAGGAAGATAAGGTTTGTCACCTTAAAAAGTCCATATATGGCCTCAAACAGTCTTCTAGAGCATGGTACTTCAGATTCCATAAAGCCATCACTGTTTTTGGCTTTACCATGGTTTCAGAAGATCATTGTGTATATGTCAAGAAGACAAGTGTAGGAATTACGTTTCTTACCTTGTATGTCGATAACATTCTACTAGCTGGAAGTAATCTGGAGATGATCAATGCCACTAAGCGGTGGTTGTCCTCCGTCTTTGAGATGAAGGACATGGGTGAAGCTAGGTACGTCCTAGGTGTGGAGATTCTCAGAGACCGTTCGAAGAATCTTCTTGGTTTAAGCCAAAAGGCATATATCGAGAAAGTCTTAGAACGTTTTCGAATGCATTACTCAAAACCCGTTGATACTCCAGTAGATAAGGGTTTAACTTTAAGCTTAGATCAATGCCCGAAAACAGAAGTAGAAAAATAGAAGATGAGCAGTGTTCCATACGCTAGTGCTGTAGGAAGCCTAATGTATGCCATGTTGTGTACACGGTCTGACATTTGCTTTGCGGTTGGTTTGGTAAGTCGTTACCAAAGCAACCCTGGAATCGCTCATTGGCAAGCCGTCAAGAGGATAATGCGTTATCTTCGGGGGACTACTGACTTGGTACTTTGCTACCAAGGAGTGGACTTAAAACTAAGAGGTTACACTGATGCTGACTGGGGTGGTGACTTAGATGAGTCTAAGTCTACCTCGGGATATGTCTTCACTCTTGGTGGGGGAGTCGTGTCTTGGTGCAGCAAGAAGCAGGAATGCATAGCTTTATCAACTATGGAAGCAGAGTATGTTGCTTGTTGCCTCGCCGCTCAGGAGGCGATTTGGCTCAGGAGTTTTCTTCAGGATCTCAATCTCACTCCGAGAGTTGATGATCCTGTGGAAATGTGATGCGACAATACTGCTGCTATCCAATATGCTAAGGATCCTAAATTCCATAGGAAGGCTAAGCATATCAAAAGGCGTTATCATTTTGTAAGAAATGCCATAATGTTGAAAGAAGTTATTGTAAAATATTTACCTACTAGTAAGATGGTTGCTGATCCCTTGACTAAACCTACTCCTAGAGATACGTTCAAAACTCATGTGATGAGTTTAGGTCTTCGTAGGTTTTAGTTAATTGGGATGTCTTGTTTTGGACATATGTAATGATCTTTTCTTTTGAATACAAATTGATGTTTCTGAAATGTTCATTACAATATTTTGGTTGTTTGATTGGGCATATCTAAATGTCACTAGGCTTCTGATTATCTTATCACATGGATAATCAATCCTAACGCCTGAGTAGCGAGTGGGATAAGACTTGATCAAATTGGCACTAAGTGTGCAACCGCATTTTTAGTGATGCGGATAATGAATGGTCGCCTTAGTAAATCTAAGATGAGATTTTGAGTAAATCGGATATAACACAACCTTATATCGAAGCCTCAGGCCGAATTTTGAGTACCAAGGCGACGTTTCGTACGTTAACCAAGTAACTCGAGTCAGTTTTAAGGAAAACTGGACTTATAATTCGCATGGTATATAAAGTGACAACCTCACCTTAGTGGGAGCTATACCATGACACACATTTCATACTGTGTGTGCTTAAGTCGACCTGGGGAGTGACAATTGAATCCCTTCCTTGTTACTATGTGATCCCTATAGACTTCGTGGTCTATTTAGATAACACCCTTTGACCTAGAACTGTGATGTGGATTTAAGGCCTGGTGCAGCTACTTTGATGTGAACTCCAAGGGCTATAAAATATATAGTCTAGCGGAACACGTCAGGAAAGCTATCATGCTGAAATGAAGCATTATGAGTGTCTAAGGAAGAATCGATCCATCATTGCCATATCAGCCCGGGCGGTTATATTGAGATTATAACCATATGATATATCAGACATAAAGGGACATTGTAAGTCATTGGCAATGTGAGGATGATTCAGGGTATTATCACTAGTACTGAAAGTGTTTTTGTTAGTTTGACGGTATCTTAACAAAACACTACCTACTATTCATGGTCGCACGTCTCATTCCTGGTATGACGCGTTTAAAGAGGAAACATTGTTTAAAAGAGACAATGTTACGGCTTAAGTGGCCGAGGGGGAGCTGAAGGCTATTTTTAGTTAATAGCCAAAAACGGTCACTTCCCTGTTTACAGGGAGATGGTGGCTTAAAAATAGGGATAAGGTTATGCAGCAGAGAACACATAACCTCCCTCATCTTCGTGAGACGTGGGTGAAAAAAATACATAAAAAAAAGAGCACTCTCACACTCTTCTCTCTCCGTGGGTTAAACGTAATCACCGTTCGAAGTTCAGGTTTGAGACGTGGGTAATTACCGGGACTCTAGTAGCCGCCGGATTCATCTGTTCGTGGAGCAAGGGACGACAAGGATTGCATTCACGCTTCAAAGGTTAGTCCTTAAACATTCTAATAGATACAATAAACAAATTAAAGGTTGGATCTTATATGTTCGTCTATCCTCCTCATTTCTACCGCACTACGTGATCTCATTAAGTATGAAGTATGAACTATTATGTATGAAGTATGAACTATAACTCAACCCCTCCCAAAAAAAGAAGAACTTTATGTGTGTGAAAGCAGTTCATGTAACAATAATATAACTAACAATAGAGATGTTTTTATTTAATAAATATAATTAGTAATAACGATGTTGCCTCCTATCTTGGAGTTTTTATTTATAAGATTTTTGGACGCTTATAATCTAAACTGTTGGCGGTTTGGGCACCAATAATATGCTTTAGAGAAATAGCTTCAAGTAGTATAATATTTTCAGATACTTATTTTTAATAACACAGGATTGATTTTAGATTGTATTTTTCATATAATCTCAAATGATATTACCCTTAAAACAATACAAACATATGAAATTTAAGTTGTATACGTTTATTTGAAAGTTTAAATTACTTGAAAAGAAAATTAAAAATCACCCTTTAAGTATTGAAAATAAATCTAAAAAGGCCAGACAATTCGAAACTGTTTCCAAAAGAAAAATTATTGATATCCAAACTCCCAATAATTCAGATTTATTGGAAATAATCTACCTGGAATAAAGAAAGAAATTAAAGAAGTAGAATTCAGAAACAGGTCAATATCAAATGTGTAAAATATTGTGTAGAACATCTACAAGCAGCACTTTTTTGCGTGGCCAACTACAATATGAACACGAAACTAGTTTGAACACACTAAAAGCTGTCCGCAATTTTATAAAGTTCGACAGTTAGTATAGTTTAAATTAGGCTGAGTCAAAAAATCAGGTACTTGATTTTAGACTTGGATTCGGTTCGGAACCGTCAGGTTCATATTCGGATCCGGTTGAATTGGGTCAGGGACTGTCTCTGAAATTCTGGAACTGGTTGCAACTGCACTTCATTCCGACGGAATTTCTGATTGAAAAAGCAAAATTTTCAGTTAGAACATGAATTTTTCAACCCACAAAGGACGTCAAAATATGGTTCATCAGGAAGCCTTTCCGACGGGCTAACACAATCCGTCAGATGATTTTTCAACGGAATTCTGACGGAAAAATTCCGTTGATCGCCAACGGAATCACACTGGCCGTCGGAATTTTAAAATTTTAAAAATTGAAAAAATCCGTCGGAATTTCAGTCGAAATTCGTCGGAGACCATCGGAATTCCGTCGACATTTTTAATTTTTATTTAAAAATATAAAAATATTTTCCAATGTATCCAATGCACAATAAATCATCATTATTGACGTTAAATTGATATTAACATTAAATTTTACTTAATTAATAAAAATTATATTCTTCAACAACATATTAAGTACAAAATTGAGAATAAATTATCAACTTAACAAACCAATATCAACATATCAAACTAACAAATTTACATAATTACATACAAACTTATTATACAAATTATTAAATTCAACGTATATACTTAATTTACTACAAATTTGTACAGATTACACACGAGAAAATTTTCTCAAAAAGTCGACAACAAATGACGACGGGAGGAGGTGACGGTGGTGCGGTGGCGACAAGCAACAGTGCTGCCTCTTTCTCTCTCGCTCTCTATCTCTCTCTCTCTATATGTGAAACGAGCATAAAAAATGAAACATGTAGTGAAATTTATAAGAGAAATTCCGACGGAATATTCCGTTGAATTTTCGATGGATTTTTCCATTGGAATGTTAAAAAAATTTCTGAATTTTCCCTCTATTCAACATGGGCGATCCACTTTTGGCCGCTTTTAAACTTGAACAAATTTGCACAAAAAACTATGTATAATAATTGTTATTATGTATAAAGTGTTGGCAATAATATTAACTAATTGGAACATGTAAACTAGTGCGTCAAGTAAAATTAAAAAAAAATGGGTCACTAAACGGATCGTTAATGGGCCGACCCGACCAGCCTGTTAATATGCCTTAGTAGGCCGGCCCACTAGTGACCCAATCCATTATTAACTCGACCATTTATTTGATCATATTTTAAATGAGTCTATCAACTTGATCCAATGAGTATCTGATTTGTTGTCCACCCTTAACTAGGGATGGCAACGGGGCGAATTGGGGATGGGGAGTATATTCCCCGTCCCCGTCCCTGCTGGAATCCCCGCCCCCCGTTCCCGATTGCGGGGAAAACATTTCCCCCCGTCTCCATCCCCAGCGGGGATTTAATCCCCGTCGAGGCCCCAACGGGGATTTTTACCCGCTGATATTTCCTTACCTTCTAAACTCTTTACGACCATGAGTACCAAATCCAGTATATACCTAGGATTTTTACAAAAAAAATTACATATATAACCTTAGTTGTTTCATTTAAAAATTTTGAAACTAAGGTTATTTTTATAATTTTAATTAAAATTGAAGGCGGATGCGGGGATTTTTCCCCAATCGGGGAATTGTGGACGGGGATGAGAACGGGGCAAAATTCCCGGCAGGGAAATGGGGACAAGGACGGGTTGAACTATGTCCCCGTCCCCGTCCCCATCCCCGAGCGGGGATTAATTTGCCTCCCGTCCCCGTCCCCTTTGGAAACTGAAATTTTCCCCCACTTTGGGGCGGGGCTCCGATAAGAATGGATATTCCCCAACCTTTTGCCATCCTTGGGAAGTTTCCATGGGATTGCATGATTGTAAGTTTTCAATGTTGAATCTTGATGACGCCTAAGAATAGGAATCCTACGTAAGGTCCCTAGTACGATGACGGTGATTGGACCATCACGGCCCAAACCAATGGGTTTGTATGCATTATTGCCAGCCAACTCACGTACATTAGTACTGGAGATTTTGTTTTCTATATTTCGTTGAGTGCCAGCCAGAAACCCTAAAGGTACCTCGTAGGCCCATATTCTGTTAGAAAAGGGCCGACATAGTACAATATTAGGCCCAATACTCCTCGTCGATTTGCCATTTGGTGGGCCCAGTGGCCTGTCCGTGTGTTTCCTTCATCTGACATGCAAAATCGACACCGACACCTCTCAACTTGCATATTTTTTAGCAGGCATATGATAGAGCGAAACAAAATACGTCTTGTAATTGTACGTGACACATGGATCGGAAATGAACCAGATCCGATGTGAAAATTCACACTCAAGTGTAGTAGTAGAATGTCTTGTTTAGCAAAAGAAAGATTAGGGTACGTTTTTTAAATTCATTTTAGATCAGTAGTTAACTATAAAAATTTTATAGAGTTGTTACCAAAGATAAGATATTAAGATATAATCATAAAAATCTAGCCAAAAGCTAGACAGACTGTGAAAATAAGCGAAAAAATTTTCATAGCAAAATCCTACTGTCAACAGTCAAGAAGGAA
>JACYFF010019584.1:121008744-121034757 GCA_017589665.1 Selenicereus undatus | reverse complement strand
GTGCAAGAGAAAAGGCTGACTGGGGAAAGAGAGAGATGAGGGAGAGAAGGATTGGGCCTGTCGTGACTGGGCTGCACTGCTTTATTGGGGTCCTTGAGCAAAGCATTTATTTTTTCAAAATTTTCAATTCATACAAAAATCAACAAAAGTACATTAAAATTCTAATTTAATAATTTAGTTTGAGCAAATATTAGATTAAAAAAAGGTATAAATTAACATAATTTAAGGTTGAACACCTGTAACACTATGATACTCACACAGTCATCTAATTTACTAAACTTTGGAACCATAACATACAATTGACAACTTGTTCATCATAACGCACATGGTAACTTAGCGTACAAATATTACACAAAACAATTCCAAAGCCCAAGAGAGTACACACTCAACAAGTCTCCAGGGGTGCTAACTTATAAATCACCGTGAGCATTGGCTAGCTAACATTCAGCAAAACTGCAACTCTTGCTCTTTTCTCGCTTCCTTCTAATTTGTCAGGAGGTAGACTATTCACTGATCCTTTACCTAAAACAGAAAATATAAAAACATTCAAATAATGTGCCGAAACTCAGCACGCACATCCCTGTACTATAAAATAAGTTTTGTATTCAATTAGTTTGTCGTTCGTATTTCAAAGCATTTTATTTTGCAAACAGGAGAGAGAGAATGTGTAAGTAAAGTTGATTTGCAGGTTATTATATGAAAGTATACCTCATTTCAGTCATTTGACGTCTGAAGCGATCTTGAGATATGTGCACACCTTCCAAGTCGATCGAGAAGCCTAAGTTGCAGTTGCACGAGTAAATTGAAGGGCGTAAGCGTTGATGATTGATAATTGATGGGGCCGCTTCGTTAGGTGACAAAACATTGTGTCAAATGATTTATTGTATTGAACAATATATGAACTTTGTATAGTTTGAGGAACATGTGAGTTTTCGAAGAACATAAATGATGTACGTACCTGGTCATTGAAAGTCCCCCTACTTTTTGGTGAAAACCATTGTTGGCAGCTTGAAGTAACAGAGATGGCCTCACTTATGTTCTACATATGTAAATTCATGGTTAGTGTAAATTTAGGTAGCCTTGTTAAATTTTTCTAGTTCAATAGGTAATTTAAAATTCTTTTGCTCTTCTTTTCTTTAATATCAACATACTCCCCGTTGATTACTGAACTTGATTCTATTTCTCTTTGTTTATGTCTCTTCTTTGGATAATGCCAAAACTTGTTTTATAAACGTTATAATAGCATAATGGTATAACTCGCCTTGTGTTTATTAGTACCGACATTATCGTTGCTACCGTTCAAATTATTATAAACTTGTTAATATTGTTTACTTTGTCTCGGTTGCTAGTATTAGCGTCATTCTTGTCACTATTATTATTATTATTATTATTATTATTATTACTACTACTACTACTACTACTACTACTACTACTACTACTACCACTATTATTATTACTAGTCATTATTAAGAGCTTATTAATACTAGTGTTTTTACCGCACTTGTAATATTGATATTTTTGGTTGCGCTTGTTGATATGGGTGATATTGTTATTAGTGCCATTATTAGAATAATGTTATCTCCTTATTGCAGTTGTTATTATTGTCATTCCCTTTTTAATAGCATATCACACCCTAGGAAACTGATGTATATAAGGAAGATATGTTATCCCATATCCTTAAAACGATGTATATAAGGAATCATCATGTTTTTAAAAGGTTTCAACAATGGATCGTAGAGTGTATGAATTGTGATATAGTATGCTCGAAAAGAATTTGAAGACGTTGTTTTCATTTCTTTATAAATGATTCGAAAAAGATATGACAGTTAATGGACACTTTGGAACATGGTTTTCTAAATGACTGACATTTAGTGCTATGTTAAAGACTAAGCAAAAGTATAGAAATTTCGATAGTAACTTCATGTTGAATTTGGAAACAATATGAAGAAATGAGGGATTTCAGATTGAATGTAGAGTGAAGGAGAAGCTTCTCTCTCTAAAGTTGCAGGAGAATGATTCTACATTATTATTGAGAGTTTCTCAGGCGTGGTTTAAATACATAGGCTGAAAATTAACAAACTTTACATCTCCAACAAACTCCTCTAACAGAATGTGTTGACTAGACAATGTATTGACTTTGCAGAAAATAAAAAAGAAAACTAAAGACTAATTGATATTAATTCTAACACCCCCTCAAGTTGGAGGGTGTTGAGGTAGACACCCCCAACTTGCCAAGCAAGACATGATGCTGAGGACCCGACAATGGCTTAGTGAACAAGTCAGCTAGCTGTTCATGAGTGCGAATGTGACAAACTGATCAGGCCTTCTGAAGCTTCTCCCTGACAGTCAAGCTCGATGTGCTTGGTTCGTTCATAAAAAACCGGATTCTTGGCAATATAAATGGCTGCCAAACTGTCACTCTTTAGAGGTACAGGCAGTATGGAAGTAATCTAAAACTCTGAGAGTAATCTGGTTGGCCAAGCTAGTTCAGCCATGACAACTCACATGGACCTGTACTCAGCTTCTGTAGAGGAAAGGGCCACTGTGGGTTGATTCTTTGATTTCCAAGAAATGGGACTTCCACCCATCATAATGAAAAAGCCACTAACTGACCTTCGAGTACATGGGCATTGTGCCCAGTCCGAGTCACAGAATGCTTCAAGTTTGAAGTCATTCTTAGTGTTGAAAAACAAACCTTGAGATGAATCCTTATTGACATACTTGAGAGTATCTATAGCTGCTACCATATGACCTTGAGTAGGGGACTGAAGAAACTGACTCAGATATTGAACCGAGTAGGAATCAGGCCTCGTATTGGTGAGATAAGTTCACTATTCTACTATATACATGCAATATTTTTCTACAAAGTCACATAAAAATTCTTCAAAAATTAGTTGGCCAGACAGATTTGAGATGCATAAGAGCCGGCCAAGTGCCAACTACAGTTCTAAACTTTAAAAAATGTGGTAAGTATGTAATCAAGAACGGTTGCGTAGAAAATGAAAAAATTGACTTACCAACTAACACTTATTACCCAGCTCATCCTGTGTGTTTACTCCTCTAATCTCAATTAATAGTCCAAATGGCGACCTGCCAACAAACACATGCGGTCAGCTTCTAGAACGTTTTTCATGCTTGCTTGTTGGCTAAAGCTCCGATATTTGGTCATTAAATCATTTTGCTCTATGATTTGTCGTCACCAAATTATCATGTATATCTCTTAAGTTTGTCTGTATATATTCATAAGCATATGCACCGAACAGTATAAGTTAGCACGCAGTATTAGATTTAAGAAAAATCAATGTGTGCCATATTTTTCAACTAATATCAATTCTGGCAGAAATGAGTCAATAAAAAGTTATTTATAATAATTTACATGGGTTTACACTCATCTATTTTAGTTCATATCAATTGGTATCAAAATAAACATCATGACATTATTGAGTTAGGATTTTTGGATTTGGTTTGGCCAGCTTTTGAGTTTCTGCACTTCGATCATTTGTAAACAAATCCTAGTGTACACTAATTATTTGGTCTATTTCTCCAAATACTGAAAATTAGCCTAACACTATTTTTTAACAAAAAAAAGATAAAAAGAAAAACCGAAGTGTGGGCCCAGCAGGCAGACACTATTGATGTGAGCTGATGGCCTGGATAATGTAGAAAGCGCCCAATGATTAACACAGCTACCTTCTTTTTTCTGTTCTTTTCTTTTCTTTGCTTTTTTTGGGATCGGGAATAACGGGATCAATTACTACCCGGGCTACCCCTACAAATCTTGCAAATGCACATTCGAATTTCGGGGTTTTTTTTTTTAAAAAAAAAAATTGCGTTGGTTTTGGAAAGGGAATTCCGATATCTTGGTATGGTGGTGCTAAAATTGGGTTTCGCGTCCACGCCTGTACCAAAACTGATTACATTAACTTTTAAAATAAAAATCGTTAAGTTCTTTGTTTTCTAATACTAATTATTTGAAGATGGTGTGAATGGGCCGTATTTCTTCTAATCCCGTTGTTTGAAGATCGAATTATTCCTGTGTCTTCCTAATCATTCTATCAAATAAAATGACAATTTAGTTAAAATTCTTATGAAAGAAGGGCTATTTACGTTAGACCCTTTTTTGAAAAAATCATTATTTGGACAAATACCAGATGGTTAACTATTATTATGGGTATGAATTAAAATCAATTGAAATTTTATAGTTCTTATATTACGTAAAGTCTTTTGCTATCTTTAGAGTGAAATAATAGTACTAACTCGGTAAAAAAAAAAAGCAAAAAATAATCGTACGTAGTAGCTAATAACCTACAGGCATAATGATGTTTTATTATATTCGGTAGTTTCATCATAAAGATCACAGTGTCTTTCTCTTTGTGGTCTTTAAAATATAAAATAATATACTTCACATAAAATAGATTTTAATTAATTGTCTACAGGAACGTAAAGGATTGGGCACTCATTGGGTTAGCAAAAATAATCTATCAACGTGGAATATGATAGGGTTGCACAATGTCATCTGATACATATTCAATTATGTTGATTGATCCAGTAATACTACAATTTATCATATATATACACCTGGGAGCATGAGCTCTGGGTGTCCATGTAAGCACCGCGTGAGAAAATCCAAAAAAAAAAGATTCCTTCATGGTGGTTACATGAGTAATGAATAATTTGCAGCTCCTTTTTTAAAAAAGAAACTCTATTCTACCCCCTATCTTTCTATCTTTGAGCAGACGGGAAATTAATCAAGCACTTTCTATCTCTATCAGTCCCTTTATTTAAATTGTGGGTATTGTATATTGCTAATATAGATTTGTTCATTAATCAATGAGGTTTTCCATAGGCTCTATTGGGGTGGTACTCCATGAAAGTTCAAATTGTTCATCATCACACTTATTATTGTTCACTACCTTAATTGGCTAGAATTGTTCACTATGGAAATGGATATTGATCATTAGATCCAACACTGACAAGGTATACTTGGTTTATTGGAACAACATTGAATGTTCATTATGAGAGATCGGCGAGTTCATTAGGTAGTTGAAGGTTGCTCTCAATCAAACTTTACTTTGTAATGAGTTACTCCTAAAGTTAGAATACATTAGATGATATTTTCATGAAAGACAAAAATGATTGAATTAATTATGAACTTAATGAATCAAAGTAATATAATGATGTTTAAATGTTGACATAATATTGATATGAGTTCCATGTGATAATGTAATATTAATCGAAATATTATTTGATATCAAAGGATTTTATTTGATTGGAAGATTTGCTCTAGAGTATTCAAATTCAAATTTTAAATCGTGACAATCATGTAAGAATATTATCGTCTTGCTTCAATACTTGTCATGACAAAATGATATGATTTGATCTTGCCAATTCTAATCAGATAGATTAGAATTCTGCTGATGGATATTATTGTATAAGAATCATTATATTGATTTGCAAAACAACATCAAAATTGGAAGAATGATGACATCCTAATCAAGAATCAAAATCTCTTGTTATTTAATTTCATTTGATTCTAAATGGATACTAGCTTCACCTATATTACAACATCAAGAAAATATTTTGTGCGGCATCATATCAACATCTACCGTGGCAAAGATTGCAAGAAAATCAAAACAGAATCTGCAAACTAGATTTCAAGGACCTGAAATACAATTTCAAGATATTCTGGGTAGAAATTTTCTTCCTTGGTTGATTGAGATCATGTTTGCTAAAGCCTATAAATAGAGGGCACGAGAGCAAGAGCAAGAATCCAAGCAAGTTAAAAAAAGCATTGAGTCTTACATTATGATATTGCTCTAAATATTGTATTGAGAGCAAAAGTTGTAAGTATGAGAAATTGTTCTTTATTAAGAAGTGAACTAAGGAGTTGTGATGTCAACTCCCCCAAACTTAAATCAAGAGGTTGGTTTAAGTGTTTGCGATCTCTAGAGTGGACTAGTTCTGAGAGATTGTGAGAATTCATCTTAATAAGAGAAGTAGAGTGTTGAATCCCAGAGTTGGATAACTCTAGGCGGGGACCTAAGTCTGATTGAGGTCCAATCTCGTTAAAATATCATTGTGCATTATCTTGATTTAATTTCTATTTTTACTTTCAATTGTTAAATTTAAGTCACCCTATTTACCTCCTCTAGGGTGATCTGAGTCTTCACATTTTTCATTGAGTTATATAAGATTGTTCATTGCCAGTTTGGGTATGTTCATTATGTTGCCTAATATTATTCATTCACAAACTAAAACACGGAAGAAGGCAGTGGGTGGAAGAAGAAGAAACAAGCCACTGAAATAAGATACCGTGATGCTCAAATGAAGTTTTTTTTTGGCTTCATTTGGTTCACTATTAAATTTGAGTTTGTTTATTATATTACTAAGCATTGTGCATTTGTTCCCTATCAAATAGCACCCAAGGAGAAGAAGTAGGGCAATTAATAGAGGAGGAAGTTCAGAGATGTGGCAAAACATGGAGGAAAAAGCAGCAAGACACAAGTGAGAGAGAAGTAGAACTCTACATCATCGACTTTCGATTCCCAGTAACCGTGTTATTCACTACTGAATGCAACTTATAGAGGAAGAAGTCACCATGGCCACTTACGCATTAGTGGATTCGTCCACAGTTTATTTATCCACAGTTTATACACCATTGTTGTCCATTTTGCTCAAGATTATAAGGAAAAAATTGAGTATGACTGCTATTCAATTCGTGATATTGTGCCAAATATGTCGAAAGTGCTGTTTGTGAGCATGATTTTGATTCATTTTCCAGCAAATTTATCAATTTGGGCAAAGAACGGGAAATGAAAACAGAGAAAAGGTTAAACAAAAGGAAGAGGTTGAACAAAGAGAGAGAGAGGAAAAAAGCAAACGGAGAGAAACTGCTCTAAACGGGGTACAGTTGGCCTTATTTTTCACATATTATTTTTCTTAAAAAAAAACAGGATTATGCCACTAATAGCATCTATGTGGTCCTGGGAGCATATGCTGTCAGGTTTACAATATATGCATTGCCGTGAATCCAACTTTACAAAAAACCACTTTAACATATGGTGGATTATTCAAATGATAAGATCAAAGTTAAAGGTTTAGGGTCATTTTAAATAGTTGGAATCATAAAGTTAATTGTGCTAGTCACTCAATCAGTAAAGAAAGCAAGTTAATTTCCATGACTCATTTCGATCCCCAAGTACTCCACACAAGCAGGACAAACAAGACAAAATGGCAAATGTTTCATGTCTTAAATGGCAAATAATACCGACTCTGTCACTATTATTTCATTGGATTTCATTTTTGCTTTACTTATATTATTCTACTGTGAAACATAACGCAAATATTTGCTTGGATTAGAAAAACACACCGTACGTGAACAAAACCATACTATTAGCCCCCTGAAACATGACATTTAAGGGGAAGATATAGGTTCGAATCTCATCGACCCAATCATGATCACATATCACGGTTTAAATAGATGAGGAGCAAGTCGAGGTTCGATAAAAGCAGTGAGAGGGATCTTCTTAGGGTTCGAGAGGCCAAATATTTCCTCCATGTTTAGATCCTCCGGCCTCATGTTATTGGGCAATTTCCATGTAAATCCATGCAGAAGATTAGCTAAACTTGACTCAATAACCTTGAGACCAAGACTATAACCAGGGCACATTCTTCTGCCGGAGCCAAAAGGCAATAACTCGAAATCTTGCCCTTTGACATCAATGTTCATCCCAATGAACCTCTCAGGCCAAAATTCTTCAGGCCTCTCATAAACATTAGGGTCTCTTTGTGAGGAGAAAGTGTTGACAAGCACTATAGTCCCCTTAGGAATATCATATCCTTTAACTTGGACATCTTCCCTTGCCAAACGAGGCACAAGCATAGGAACCACAGGATGCAGCCTCATTGTCTCCTTGACTATCGCACGAATGTAGTTTAAGTTCTGTATGTCCTTCTCTTGTACCCATCTTTCCTTACCAATCACACTATCAAGCTCTTCGACTGCCTTTGCAATAATGCGTGGTTGCTTTAGGAGTTCAGACATTGCCCATTCTAGTGTCACTGTTGAACTTTCAGTACCTCCAGCAATCAAGTCCTAAGCACATCGAAGATTGAAGATTCCAAAATTGATTTACTTTTTATACACCACCTTCATGATCAATTATTGTAAACAAGTTATACATTATTCCTTTTACTTTTAATTAGAGGTAAAGTTTATCAATTAGTGAACTCGTCTTCTATATGGGCACCATAAACAAAATAACCTAATATTTAGGAGAGAAGACACATATATAAGCTAGGGAGAGAAAAACCTCCTATAGCCTCATAAAATTTAAACCCATAAAAAAATACAAAGTTTATATCATACTTCTAAGAGCACATACTTCTACAAGTTACGTCAGCGCCACATATTAAAGATTGTCCGTATGATAAATACACGCTGAAAAAATATATATACGTGGAAGAAAACATTTTTAGGTGTGTAATATACATTACCTAACAAATGTAAAGAGAATTCATTATTCATTTGAAGTACCTAGGCCCTATTCTTTTCATTGGTAAATCCAAATTTATCAACCTCAATCAACTTCAACCCACATCAACCCACTTCATGAACTTCAATTAAAAATACAAACTTTAATCCACATCAACCAATTTCAACTCACTTCAACCCATTTTTCACTATTTTAACCAACTTCTATCCATCATACAAGAAAGCAAAAAAAATCAACCGACTTCAATCAACTTCAACCCATTTCAACAAAATAAAAAACCCACTTCAACTCACTTCTACTAATCTCAACCAACTTCACCCATTTACCAACCCATATTTTCCAACGAAAGAACAGACCCTTAATTGGTGTGGTTCTTATTTTGAATGTCGACTTGTCGCTACCATTCAATGGCACAATAAGGTTTGAAAGAGACCCATCTTAAAAAGCTTCATACATGTGACAAAATGACAATAACTTGATTGATCATTTAAAAACATGTAAGAATTCTGAATTAGACACATATCCTTTCAAATGAGGACGTCATTTCAATGTTCCAAAAATGAAGCACAGATCTCACATAAGTCTCCCTACTAGCAATGTAAACAAAAGAAGTAGACCAACACCAATAATTAATTAAAACGAAGGAAGTAAGATGTGGGGTGTACCTCGATTAAAGCCTTCACACCTATCGTCTCAAGCTTGACCTCAAGTGTAGGATCATCAGCAAGTTCCAATAACACATCCACCATATCCTTAGCCACCCAATTCTCCTTTTCTTTTTCTCTTCTAGAATTATGTTCATCCAAAACATGATCCATAAACCTATCAAGCTTCTTAGCCAAACTCTTCATTCTCTTCACATAGCCTTGCACATCAAAGTACTTAAGGCAAGGGATCCAATCCCCAAGGTTAAACACCCCACTTAGCAAGAACACCTCATCGATCATCTTCTGGAACTCGTTGGGCATCATGATCGAGCTCTCTCCCTCATCCAAGTACCTCTTCCCTAATGCCATCCTACTTATCACATTCATGGTCAAAGTCGAGAGGTGATCCTTCAATGGTATAGCCTTCCGACTTAGACAGAGTTCATACATCCCTCTTAGGAACGAGTTGAGCTCCTCAACCCGGATGTACTCGTACGACTCGAGCCTCTTGGCGCTAAAGAGCTCCATGAGGAACATCCTTCGAGCCTGGCGCCAGTACGGACCATATTGGGACCATGTTATATTGGAGTAGTTATAGGTGACGTACTTGCCGGCCGCAGTCTTAGGGCGGTCAGCAAAGACTAAGTCATGGGTTTTTAGGCAGAGTTTGGCCATCTCAACTGATGAGCCTACTAGGGCTGGGACGGAACCTAACCGGACCATCATGACGGGCCCGTACTTCTTGGAGAGCTCGTGGAGAGAGCGGTGGGGGTGGGACCCTAGAAGGTTGAAGTTCCCTATGATGGGCCAGGGTTTTGGGCCTGGTGGTAGGTTCAGTTTGCGGTGGCGGAGGTGGGCGGAGATGAGGACTAGGGTTATTGTGACCAGACAGGCCACCGCATATGCCGCCCAAGTTGGTGCCTCCATGGTGGCGGTTGCGGTGGTGGAATTAGGCAGAGAGAAATTGTCTAATCGAGAGGTTTGATTTGGCAGCAGAGAAGTGAGGAATGAGTTGGGTAAACTTGACTGAGAAAGGGGTATATATAACGACACAAGCAAAATGATAAAATGCCTTGCTATAACATATTTTTTCCGTGTCTTATTTTCACTTAAAATATATATTATCATAAATTAAATTGAAAAAAATGATATGATCAAATAATAGAAGTGTGTTAAAACTTATAAAATATATAAAATCATATTTTTATACATAATTTTTTACATTGACAAAATTACAAATATGATATATATACTTTCGTCGATGGGATTGTTCCGATTGGGGCATTAGTTTGTATTTGTTGGCGTCGAATATTAAAGCTTTTCAAATCGTGCTAAGTTGTAATTATTAAAAAATTGGTGATTTTAAATCATAAAATACATTAATATGAGTTAAGACATGATTTTTAAAGTGTTTTAAAACAAGTCACATATCATCACCTAACTACACAAATTAGGTGCACCAAACGACATGTGATTTATATTAGTTAATCCTTAATTTCGTTCATATTGACCACTTAAGAAAGCTAGATTCTTTTCAGGAATAAAATTACAATAATTAATTAAGTCAAGTCTAGTCAACGCAGCAGCTCCTGAGTTCTGACTCAATCACTCAGCAACATGTATCACTAGTGCCAAACAGATTAAGATACAATAAACAAATTAAAGGTTGGATCTTATATGTTCGTCTATCCTCCTCATTTCTACCGCACTACGTGATCTCATTAAGTATGAAGTATGAACTATTATGTATGAAGTATGAACTATAACTCAACCCCTCCCAAAAAAAGAAGAACTTTATGTGTGTGAAAGTAGTTCATGTAACAATAATATAACTAAAAATAGAGATGTTTTTATTTAATAAATATAATTAGTAATAACGATGTTGCCTCCTATCTTGGAGTTTTTATTTATAAGATTTTTGGACGCTTATAATCTGAACTGTTGGCGGTTTGGGCACCAATAATCTGCTTTAGAGAAATAGCTTCGAGTAGTATAATATTTTCAGATACTTATTTTTAATAACACAGGATTGATTTTAGATTGTATTTTTCAGATAATCTCAAATGATATTACCCTTAAAACAATACAAACATATGAAATTTAAGTTGTATACGTTTATTTGAAAGTTTAAATTACTTGAAAAGAAAATTAAAAATCACCCTTTAAGTATTGAAAATAAATCTAAAAAGGCCAGACAATTCGAAACTGTTTCCAAAAGAAAAATTATTGATATCCAAACTCCCAATAATTCAGATTTATTGGAAATAATCTACCTTGAATAAAGAAAGAAATTAAAGAAGTAGAATTCAGAAACAGGTCAATATCAAATGTGTAAAATATTGTGTAGAACATCTATAAGCAGCACTTTTTTGCGTGGCCAACTACAATATGAACACGAAACTAGTTTGAACACACCAAAAGCTGTCCGCAATTTTATAAAGTTCGACAGTTAGTTTAGTTTAAATTAGGCTGAGTCAAAAAATCGGGTACTTGATTTTAGACCAGGATTCGGTTCGGAACCGTCAGGTTCATATTCGGATCCGGTTGAATTGGGTCAGGGACTTTCTCAGAAATCCTGGAACCGGTTGCAACTGCACTTCATTCCGACGGAATTTCTGATTGAAAAAGCAAATTTTTCAGTCGGAACATGAATTTTTCAACCCACAAAGGACATCAAAATATGGTTCATCAGGAAGCCTTTCCGACGGGCTAACACAATCCGTCAGATGATTTTTCAACGGAATTCTGACGGAAAAATTCCGTTGACCGCCAACGGAATCACACTGGCCGTCGGAATTTTAAAATTTTAAAAATTGAAAAAAATTCGTCAGAAACCATCGGAATTTTGTCGACATTTTTAATTCTTATTTAAAAATATAAAAATATTTTCCAATGTATCCAATGCACAATAAATCATCATTATTGACGTTAAATTGATATTAACATTAAATTTTTCTTAATTAATAAAAATTATATTCTTCAACAACATATTAAGTACAAAATTGAGAATAAATTATCAACTTAACAAACCAATATCAACATATCAAACTAACAAATTTACATAATTACATACAAACTTATTATACAAATTATTAAATTCAACGTATATACTTAATTTACTACAAATTTGTACAGATTACACACGAGAAAATTTTCTCAAAAAGTCGACAACAAATGACGACGGGAGGAGGTGACGGTGGTGCGGTGGCGACAAGCAACAGTGCTGCCTCTTTCTCTCGCTCTCTATCTCTCTCTCTCTCTATATGTGAAACGAGCATAAAAAATGAAACATGTAGTGAAATTTATAAGAGAAATTCCGATGGAATATTCCAACGGATTTTTCCATTGGAATGTTGAAAAAAATTCTGAATTTTCCCTCTATTCAACATGGGTCAAAAAAAAAATTCGGAATTTTTTAATATTTTTGGAAAGAAATTCCGTCATAATTCTGTCGGATTCCATCGGAAAATCTATCGTAATTCCATTGGAAAAAGTCCGTCGGAAAATCTGTCGAATCTGTCAGAATTCATCAGAGATTCTAACGGACCTGTTTTCATTCGGAATATTCCGTTGGAATAAGCAGAATTTTTAGTAATGTGGGTCTGGAGCCTGGTTTCGAAAACTTGGAACCAGAGCCGAACCCATTACCCGATTACCCGGTCCAATCAATTTTTTTCAAATGTCTGAGTTACCCGGTTACCCGTTGATATAATGTGTTGTTCTTTCGATACCGCCATAATTTTTGACTATATGTTTATATTACTAAATCTTTTTGTTAATGTATAATAATATGAGATGATGATATTTTTTATACTTGGATGAAATAAAATGCTATTTATTAGCTAACAAATTGGACTTTAATGCATGATAAATGTCTAGTTGCCATTCTATTAAATTTGATTTTGAACGATAGATTAGCTAGCTTGTTGGGTGCATCGGTTTTCTCACAAAGTCGCAACCATAAGCACAAAATTTAAATAAAATAAAATAAAATAAAATAGGAAAAAATTAGGAACCGGGTATTCGATTATGGACCTAGTCCTAGTCCCAATCGGTTTCAGGACGGGTTCCAAAAATCCTAGACCCAGTTCTTGGACCTAGTTCCATGAAAATGGATCGGGTATTCGGTGCTACTCAGCCCTAGTTTAAATCAAAGAGTACGAGAAGCAACGATGTTATTTTCATTGCTTGTTGATTGTTTGGTAAAAATTTATTCATTTTCTTCTCATAGCCATAGGGTTATCTAGCATGATATGATAGTCCTTTTTCAAATTAATTTATACAAGGTCAAGGATGGAATGAGCAAAAGACAATTAGAATTCCCTTGATTTTTACACGCAAGTCATATTTGGTCATACAACGTTATAAATCAGATTAAATTAAATTGATTTGTAATATTATGGTCCCCTAAAACTATTTATTCATCTAGTTCATGGTTCTTTTCAATGCAAATTCTAACTTTGTCCCTGATTTACACAACGTAACTAACTTCATGACTACCTGTTATGGTTCTCCAAGCAGTAACTCTTCCGTTTTGTACTGAAAGAGCTAGCGAGGGGAAAATATGGAGTTCATAATTATAATAAAAAAAAATTATTATTTTGCTTATTATATACCATCAAAACATTGGGTTGATATCATGCATCCGGGGAATGATAGAAATCTTTTGTCTAAATTTTTTTATCTTTTTTTTGTTTAAGATCCCATGCAAGTTAGAACGCTTGACGAAAAAAACTATGCGTTTTCTGAAAATTCGTGCTCAAAGCCAGGAGAAACGACAAGGAAAATGAAAGGAAATGCAACAACCAGTCAGTGTTTTTTAAAGTTTCTTTTCTCAACGTATTCTCTGTAATTTCGTGAAGATTTCTCGCCCAATTGAAATCTGATTTGTTGTCTGACTTGACTGGCTACAGTCTATGAGTCATGAATTAAGCAAAAACAGAACAATATTACTACCTTCATTATCATAAAAATACATTTAGTAATACACAAAACAGGGTAAAATATCATATTTCTCTTCTTAGAAAATCCTCCTCTCTTTGACGAATTTTCTTGATGCAATTGGAAGTTTTCAACCTAACATGATGCAACAAGTTTTTTTATTTTTTATTTTTACCGAGGCTATACAAAAATGACAAAAGTCACAACCTTTTGAAAGGCTTGATAACACATAAACAACAAAGTTGTACACACACATGACACATTCCCCCCCCCCCCAAAAAAATTAGAAACTTGACGAGATCTTAGGTAATTCCCCGAGATAAGACAATAAATTTCACTATAATAAATAAATAGATTGTTAGAAAACTAAATTCAATATATGATGGGAGAATCTCAAGTTCAAGTTGGTTCAAGTGGTTTGGTATTAAGAAGAAAAGTCCCAGGTTTAAATCTTGTGAATTGAGAAAATCTGTAATGGAAGAGTTTTACTCCATTATGAGTCAACAGGAGCTCGACTCTATTAAAATTTAAGGCAGAGACCCAAAAGTTGAAAAAACCAAATTCAATATACATCTAAATCACTCGTGGGTTAGTATACATTAGGTTTAATCCAGCAAGATTTGATGACTAGGTTGATAACAGTTTATTAGGAAATTTAGATGATGGAGATCTTACAAAACTGTGTAAAATTCTATCAAAATAAATCAGCCAAACAGGGGATCAAGGGGGTGGCAGGACATGACCAAAACCAACCCAACACTTCAACCTCTTTGGGGAATTGGCCGGAGATCGTGCGTGCCTTTTATACCTAACAAATAACTTCAATTCATTCAATTTCGGATTCACATTAGCAATCATGGACACTTTTAATTTTCACGTGGATTTCTAGCCTTTCAAGTATACTGTGTACCCATGGCGTAGTTCTTATATCACTGATATAACAAACAAATTACACTAAAATCTCGAATCAACTAGGAGTGGTATATTGATTGAACACCCCCTCTCTACACACTTTTTTTTATTCACCCTTGTCCCCTCTCAAGCTCCTTAGCAATCTACAGTAATTCATTTTACATCTATTGAGAGTTTTTTTTTTTTATTAAATCATTCAGGTAATCAGATACAAAATCATGACAAAAAAGGTACAATAAAACGATAGAATAAGGTCCCAAAAATTGAAGATTGTCAAAACATCGAACAACTTTAGTGGAGCTATACAAGAAATTATCCTTCCAATTGGAAAAGGACATGTTGCAATTGGAAGACTTGCACGCCAAAGATGAGATCATTTCTTACTTTCCACAAGGACCATACCACAACAAAGAAGAGGGACCTCCACACGTTATGCATAAACCTCGCAGGGACCGCTACACCCATCCACATGACAAACATGTCCTTTAGTGAGCCCGGAATCACAAGATAGAGACGCCACCCTCAGGGGCGGAGCTACTGTGGGGTCACGTGGGGTCAACCGACCCTGCTTTAAAAAAAATTCTGCTAGATAAGTTAAAAAAAAATATAAATAACATAATATATAATTTGGGAGAGATTAAATGCAAGACAATAAGAGTGCTCTGGTGGTAGAGGGGCTGTGCACTCTTCTCATTAGTCTCACGCGTCCTAGGATCGAAGGTTGCTGCTATCTGTTCTTGTTTTTTTTTTGGCCCAAATTTCGGACTAAGCATTCCTCAGTTTCTCACTTTCTCTCATTCTCATTCTCATTCTCATTCGATTCACACTTTCACAGCAAAAGCCCAAGCCCTAGCCAGCAACGCTGCAACAGAGCAAGCCAACCACTGAGCCACCACGCATCCACCACCTTGACCGTCCACCACCCTGGGTCCCTGACGACCGGCGCCGGTACCGGACTGGACTGGAGGAGTGTGCAGGTAGCAACCCAGCAAGGGAGCAGCTCCAGCCTCCAGCAACCAATCTGTCCAGCCGCCCTGAGTCTAGCCATCGTCAACCGACTCAACCCCGGCCCCACCGACCACCTGCAGTCGACAGTCGGCACCCTCAGGCGGCCAGGCAGCCACCCACGACCCACCCACGGCCCACCACTGAATTGATTTTGAAATTTGAAGAATTGAAGGTATAAAGTACAAACCTAAAATTTTCATTTTATTTGTCAAATTTTTGATTGTTTACTCTTTAATTATTTACATATTTAGATTAGTTTCAATTATTGAAATCATTTGATGAAATTGGCTATAAATAATTTGTCAATTTGTCAATTTTTGTTTTATTATGTTCAGTTGAAAATGCATCGATATTTCAAGAAGTTGGCTACCGAATCGTTTACTTCAACTTCGACACCTGAAAATTCTCCTTTGAATCAAGAAACCGGCGAACACAACACTCAAACACAAACCTCAGATTTTGACATTGTTGCAAACACTAATCCCTGGTCTTGTGGGAGAAGCCAATTTGATTCAAGTGCTATTCAGTCAGATCCAGCTGAAAGAAAACCAATTTCACATTATCATCCAAATGAGCATGATGAGGTAAGAAGAGCTTATATTCAAAAAGGCCCCTGTCAACCCCGAAATCATGTTTTTCCTCAAATATTGATGTCTGAAAATTATCGTCGTTTCAATGAGTCTTGGTTTGATATGTATGGGAATTGGTTAGAATATAGCATAAAAGAAGATGCGGCTTTTTGCTTGTGTTGTTATTTGTTCAAGAATGAGCATGAAAGTTCAAGTCATTTTGGAGGTGAAACATTCACTTCTAAAGGATTTAGAAGTTGGAATAAGACAGAAAGATTTAAGATGCATGTGGGTGGGTCAAATAGTGTACACAAGCAATGTGTGAAACGATGTGAAGACTTGATGATGCAAAAGCAATCCATACAGACTGCCTTGAATAAACAATTAGAGCAAACTAAGTCTGAGTACTACACTCGCCTAAATGCTTCAGTTGATATTGTGAGATTACTTTTGTTTTCTGCATTGCCATTTCGAGGCCATGATGAAAGTGAATTGTCAAGAAGGAAAGGACTGTTTAAGACTTTCTTACAGTTTCATGCGGAAAAGAATGACAATGTGGGAAATGTTGTTTTAAAAAATGCTCCAGGCAATCATATAATGACTTCCCCTGACATCCAGAAAGAAATTGCAAATGCTTGTTTAAAAGAAACTGTGAAGGCTATTCTTGAAGAACTTGACAATGGATATTTTTCTATATTAGTTGATGAATCCCGTGATGTATCATGTAAACAACAAATGGCTCTCGTTTTAAGGTTTGTTGATAAAAGGGGATTTGTTATGGAGCGTTTGGTTGGCCTTGTTCATGTGACCGATACTAGGTCTTTGGCATTGAAGGAGTCTATTTATTCATTGCTTTCTGCATTATCATTGAGTCCATCTCGAATAAGGGGACAAGGGTATGATGGGGTAACATGCGAGGTCACATTAATGGGCTTAGAAGCTTGATTATGCAAGATTGTTCATCAGCCCATTATATTCATTGCTTTGCTCATCAACTTCAATTAACTTTGGTCGCGGTTGCAAGAAATCATAATGATATTGGATGGCTTCTTGACTTGGTTGGTGTCATGTTGAACGTGATTGGAGGTTCCTATAGACGAAGAGATGAATTTCGAGAAAAACAAGCAGAAAGGTTGAAGAAGCATTACGTATGGGTGAGTTTCAAACTGGGCGAGGTTTAAATCAAGAACTTGGGCTACAAAAACCAACAGACACTCGTTGGGGCTCTCATTTTAAAATATTCACCAATATTATTATCATGTTTGATCCAATTCTTGATGTGATTGGAGATTATGCTAATCATCCAGAAGACAGGGTCAAAACAAAAGTGCTTTAGACAGCATGCAAGAATTTGAGTTTGTTTTCTTTTTGCATTTGATGAAATTGATTTTAGGAATTACAAATGCTCTCAGTCAAGCTTTACAAAGAAGAGATCAAGACATTGTCAACGCTATATAATTACTTGGTTCAGCTAAGCGACAGCTACAAATGACAAGGGATCAAAGATGGGATTGTTTGATTGAAAATGTTTATGCATTTTGTCACAAGTACGATATTGACATTCCTATCATGGATGATTTTCATGTTATTCAGGGACAAAGAGTAAACCGCAGAGTTTCTAAAGTGACAAATGAACATTACTATCGTGTTGATGTATTCTACACAATTCTTGATATGCAGATGCAAGAGCTTAATAGTCGTTTTCCTGAAGCGAGCACTGAGTTGCTTCTCGGTGTAGCTTGTTTGAACCCAGTAGATTCATTCTCCAATTTTGATAAGGAAAAAATCCTTCGAATGGCTCAATTGTATCCAGATGATTTTGATGAGTTGGGCATTGAGACTCTTAGTTGTGAACTTGATACTTTTATTGTCAATGTACATGATAATGAGAGATTCTCCGACTTGAGGGGCATAGGTGATCTTTCACGGAAATTGCTTCAAACGAAGAAGTATTTGAGTTTGCCTCACCTATATCTACTTGTGAAGTTGGCATTAATTTTACCTATTTCCACTTCAACTGTTGAAAGGGTATTCTCAGCGATGAAGATCATCAAGACCAATTGGCGCAACAGAATATCAGATGAGTTTTTAAATGATACTGTTATTACTTATTTTGAGGATGATCTTTTCGAAACAGTATCAAATGATGATATCATGTATCGCTTTCAAAACATGAAGGCTCGCCGAGGACAATTGTCGTAATTGTATTAGCTTTGTAATTTCGTTTTTATGACTATTGTTAAATTTCAAATTTCAAATCATATTTATGTTTGAGTCCCAACCCCCCTTGAATTAATTTCTGGATTCGCCACTGGCCACCCTTGAACTACATCACACCAGACTCCCCACGAGGCTTGGCATAGGAGCAGAACATGATCAATTGTTTCTGTCTGTTAAGGAAAGTGCCATCCAACTCTTTGGTGGCATGCTCATCCTCCATGTTCTGGAACGTTACAAAGCCAAACCTCCTCCATGATTTCACCCTCCGCTTCCTTGGGATACAGGTGTCTGTTATACGTCCAAACGATTAAAGACACTCTGCAACTCATTAGTTCTCATGCTTGGAGAAGGTTGTCAATGAAGAGTGAATATTCCTCTCTCCTCCCATCGCTCTTCCTTCCGTGAGTGCTTTCCTCCCTTTCATGTCGAGCCCTCTCTCTCTCTCACACACACACGCTCTCCGCTTCATCAGCAACATCATTTCTTAAAAGAGAGCACCAGATTGATTTAATTAGATCCGGGTGTTTGCAACTTGCCGACATCTTAATTCAATCTTTGATTCTCTACATCTATTGAGAGTTATTGTAGATTATTATGGTGAAATGAATTGTTTACTTTTTAAGGTTTACGGATTACTAAGCAGCCACCCAAAAAAAAAGTTCAAGGATTATTAATATAATGGAGAGTTCGTAAGCTACATAACTAATTTTAATTTTTAGGTGGTATAAACGATATAGTAACAAAATTTACAAGAAAGTAGTTCTGATTTCAAAAATTCCTTGCCATTACATTGCGAATAGGAGTAGGCAATGGACCGGGTTGGTTAGGGTTGACCCGTTTACAAAGTGGGCCGGATCGATTCATGGTTGCCCGATAATTATTTGGGTTGGGTTGGGCCTTTTGTGTGAATAAACAGGTCGAGGCGGGTCAGCCCATGGGCCACCCACTTTTGGCCGCTTTTAAAATTGAACAAATTTGCACAAAAAACTATGTATAATAATTGTTATTATGTATAAAGTGTTGGCAATAATATTAACTAATTGGAACATGTAAACTAGTGCGTCAAGTAGAATTAAAAAAAAATGGGTCACTAAACGGATCGTTAATGGGCCGACCTGACCAGCCTGTTAATATGCCTTAGTAGGTCGGCCCACTAGTGACCCAATCCATTAGTAACTCGACCATTTATTTGATCATATTTTAAATGAGTCTATCAACTTGATCCAATGAGTATCTGATCTGTTGTCCACCCTTAACTAGGGATGGCAACGGGGCGGGTTGGGGACAGGGAGTATATTCACCGTCCCCGTCCCCGTTGGAATCCCCGCCCCCCGTCCCCGCCCCGTTCCCCGCTGCGGGGAAAAAATTTCCCCCCGTCCCCATCCCCAGCGGGGATTTAATCCCTGTCGAGGCCCCAACGGGGATTTTTACTTGCTGATTTTTCCTTACCTTCTAAACTCTTTACGGCCATGAGTACCAAATCTAGTATATACCTAAGATTTTTACAAAGAAAATTACATATATAACCTTAGTTGTTTCATTTAAAAATTTTAAAAATAAGGTTATTTTTGTAATTTTATTTAAAATTGGGGGCGGAGGCGGAGATTTTTCCCCAATCGGAGAATTGCGGACGGGGATGAGAACGGGGCAAAATCCCTGGCGGGGAAATGGGGACGGGGATGGGTTGAACTATGTCCCCGTCCCTGTTCCATCCCCGAGCGGGGATTAATTTTCCTCCCCGTCCCCGTCCCCTTTGGGAACGGAAATTTTCCCCCACTTCGGGGCGGAGCCCTAGCGAGGATGGGTATTTCCCAATCTTTTGTCATCCCTACGGCCTTAACTGGGAAGTTTCCATGGGATTGCATGATTGCAAGTTTTCAATGTTGAATCTTGATGACGCCTAAGAATGGGAATCCTACGTAAGGTCCCTAGTACGATGACGGTGATTAGGCCATCACGGCCCAAACCAATGGGTTTGTATGCATTATTGCCAGCCAACTCACGTACATTAGTACTGGAGATTTTGTTTTCTATATTTCGTTGAGTGCCAGCCAGAAACCCTAAAGGTACCTCGTAGGCCCATATTCTGTTAGAAAAGGGCCAACATAGTACAATATTAGGCCCAATACTCCTCGTCGATTTGCCATTTGTTGGGCCCAGTGGCCTGTCCGTGTGTTTCCTTCATCTGACATGCAAAATCGACACCGAAACCTCTCAACTTGCATATGTTTTAGCATACATATGATAGAGCGAAACAAAATACGTCTTGTAATTGTACGTGACACATGGATCGGAAATGAACCAGATCCGATGTGAAAATTCACACTCAAGTGTAGTAGTAGAATGTCTTGTTTAGCAAAAGAAAGATTAGGGTACGTTTTTTAAATTCATTTTAGATCAGTAGTTAACTATAAAAATTTTATACAGTTGTTACCAAAGATAAGATATTAAGACATAATCATAAAAATCTAGCCAAAAGCAAGACAGACTGTGAAAATAAGTGAAAAAATTTTCATAGCAAAATCCTACTGTCAACAGTCAAGAAGGAATGACTATCACAATCCAAGAGTGACAAGCCTAGACCCCTACGGTAGTTGGTCATTCATCAAAATCTATTAAAATATTTTTAAAATGAGGCCGATAAAGTCTAATTGGTACTCATCAAATATTATGAAATTAAAAAAGAGATGTTGCTGTATATATAAAACTTAGTCCTTTGCTAATTGCGGGGTAATAACTAATAAGCGCTGGAATTATTATGATCATTCAACATACCCCATGCATTTAGAGCAAAAGCAATGGTGAGCCAAAATTTGACTCACCAGCTGGATCCTACTACTGCCACATCAGCCATCTCTCCAACTTTTTCCCTCACAATCCTCACTGCCTCCAATGAAAGGCTCACCACTTTCCCTCACCAAATAAAATAATACCTACGGACCCCACACCTAATTATATTTAATTGTTTTATTTGTATTTTATGTGATTGTGTATATGGTTTATTTATGTATGGGAAAAATATTTTGGCTAAAGTAATTTGGTAACACAACTAATTGGATGGCGTATTTGTATTTTTTGAACAGTGCAAGAGTTTGAACTAAATTAACACATACGTAAACATAGTAATTACAAGAGTTTGATAAATAAATTTGAAAATAGACGTTGGTTGAAAAGAAAGGAAATAAAAATTAGCGTATGTGAATCAAAGAAATTACAATATGATGATGAATGAAGACAACTTATTGTCGTTTGTCAAGAATGAACTTTGCTGTATTTTTTTTTTGTGGGGGTTGGTTAGCTGGGTGTGATTTTGGTGCGGAAAAAATAATGTGCACGTAATAATTATCATACACAACTAATGAAATAAAAAAACCCAAGAGATTGATGCCATTCATACATAACCACAGATGCTTCAAATTAGAAATTACAACAGTCACATAGTAAATAAAACATAAGATACATTGGTGGACATGGAACGAAATAAAAATTACAATAGTTCAGCAATTTAAAAAAAATTACAATATGAAGATCAATGCACTATCTTCTGTACCGCGGACCTGAATTTCGCTTCCATATTTCCTCAATCAAGTCCGCCTGGAGAGCTAAATGCGTGTTGGAGTTGCGAACTTGGCATGATCGTTGAAAATACGTCTCATAGCATGGATGTTGGTTGTGGTTAAGAACGGGCTCTGGGACAGTTTCGTCGACAACGTCGTAGTCAAATGCGAGCTCGTAGTTATCCCGCTCGTCCTCCACAATCATGTTGTGGAGTATCACACATGCTCTCATAATAATACCAATTTCTGTTTGATCCATCAGACGAGCGGGGCCACGCACAATAGCAAATCGAGCTTGTAACACACCAAAGGCTCGCTCAACGTCCTTCCTTACTGATTCTTGACGTTCTGCGAATAGTTTTTTCTTCGGCCCTTGGGGAAGTGAGATTGTTTTCACAAATGTCGCCCATTGTGGATAAATTCCATCCGAAAGATAGTATCCTATGTTGTAATGGTGGTCGTTGACAACATACTCACATTTGGGAGCCTGATCCTCATACATCTCTTGGAAAACAGGTGAGCGATCAAGGACGTTGATGTCATTCAGACTTCCGGGCAACCCGAAGAACGCGTGCCATATCCATAGGTCATATGATGCAACGGCTTCAAGGATGATTGTTGGCACCTTGTAAACTTGCTTCTGAAATGACGTCCTCCAAGCTGTTGGACAATTCTTCCACTCCCAGTGCATGCAGTCTATGCTTCCCAACATACCAGGAAAGTCACGGGTTTCAGCAACTTGTAGTAAGCGATCAACATCACCTTGATTTGGTTTTCTCAAGTACTGCTCCCTGAATATGTCAACGACGCATGAGGCGAACGTCTTCAGACATTGAATTGCAGTGCTGGCACCAATCTTCAAGTACTCATCAACGCAATCAGCTGTTACGCCGTAGGCAAGCATTCGCATGGCTGCGGTACATTTAGTTAGTGGCGACAACCCACGCCTTCCGGCCCCATCATACCTAACCTGAAAGTACTCTGACTGGTTGTCGAGTGCGTCGACAATGCGGAGAAATACGTGCCTCCGCATTCGGAACCTACGCCGGAAATGATGTTCGTTGTACAGTAAATCTTCGGCGAAGTAGTCTTGGTATAAGCGATTGTGGGCAGCTTCTCTATCTCGCTTAATCCATCTCTTTTTCATCCGAGGTGTAGATGCCGATGGTGTCATCTCTGCTGCTGTTTGCCTAAGTTTTATAAGGAACATCATTTGTTGTTGCACTTGTTGCTGATATTGAAGGTACGTCGACATGACGGGGATCATCACATCGTCTTCTGATGAAGACGACGATCCTGAGGAGGAGGGCGAGGATTCGTCCTCATTAGGCAGCGTTCCAACATTAAAATGGTCCATTACAATCTGCCTGCGCAACATAATAATTTTCATTCGTTAATGCACAGAAGAAAAACCATTTTCTTAAACAATAATAAACACACTCGTTCCGCGGAACTTCATATCATAACATGATTATACGAAACTCATGTGTAATACAACACATTGAACACAACAACAACATAATAGGCTATTACAACATACAATCACATACATGTTTCTCCTCATCTAGAGCATTAGGGGGAGGGGAGACATATTACTAATGTGATCACGAGCTTCCAAATCTCCTTTGCATTATTTCTGATTTCAGGTGCTCGTAGTACGCTGCTTGTTCAGGAGCCATTGTCGAGGTGTCTACCATCATTATTCTCTCATCGTCTCTCCTTATTTTTGCTTCCCTCCTCATAATCTTTTGAGCTTTTTCTTGTTGTGTTGTGATCATGAACTCCTTGAACATTTCATTCATATCAGCGTTGGCACTCTTTATGTCCTTCAGCTCAGTTGTTACTAGATCAACTATGGTGTTGTTCGCCTTTTGTTTCATCCTCCTCTTTGCGGCTTTCCGGCCTTCGGGTCTTTCACCTCCGCCGACACCTTCATCTCCAGCCTCTTCACTGTCAGGTTTGGATCTTTTCGTTGATCCTGACCCTGACTTACGTGGGTCACATATTGCCCTCCACTTTGGCTGGTCTTTCAGCATCTCGTACCAATGATCCAACTCAAACTTCTTTGTTGTACGCTCAGTGTACATTCTGTGGGCCTCTTCCAGAATCTTCGCATCATTCCACCCACTGTGATTACTACGTTCCACTTCCAACATAATACCTGTCCATTTATTCACTATTGGGGCGCACCGAAGCCATCGGCTATTACAGGTCTTTGAAGTTCGTGCTGATGCCCCTTGTGGACGATACATATTAAAAGTGGAGGCCACCCTACTCCAGAAGCTAGCCTTCTTTTGGTCGGCCCCGACAATAGGATCTGTGCCTACATTTATCCATGACCGAATAAGCCGTTGATCTTCGTCAACGGTCCACTTTTTCGCCCCACCAACAGTTCCTCCCAATACTTCATCCCCGTCTCCCTCATCAGTACTTGCCTCAATGTTCGTCCCAGATTGCCCCAACCTGACCTGTGACCCCGTTGGTGTGGATGAGGGGGTGGAGTTGCTCCCCGCATAAAGGTAATTTCCATGAGGAGGCGGTAGTGGATAGTAAGGAGGGTGGTACGGGTATTCACTCCCGTGAACATTGAAAGGTTGGTTAGGTATTGATGTGTAATATGGTGGAGGATAAGGTCGAGGATTCTGACTTGAACCACTTGGAATCCTTGAGCTCAGGTGGGGTGGGTAATATGAATGATGCGGATAAGGATGGTAGTTTTGTGGTACATATGGGGGATGCAACGCATGGGGATTCAATGCGGGGATTGGGGTAGCACTGTTCCCCCCAGCTTGGGGTGAATCGTCACCATCGAGCAAGCTCATAAATGATGGGGGAGTGTTAGGGTCCATATTTCAGATCAAGATACCACCTACGTAAATATAATGGACCGTGTTTAATATATTATTGACTTATAGTAATTGAAGGTCATGACGTTACATAGTCTCATGTTCTCATTTAAACATGAAAGTCCATATACAAATCATTTTTGTTAACTTACATATTAATTTGAATTATCACAATCACTAACATATTCCTTTCACTAACTTATAATGGACCGTGTTAAATAGATTGTTGAACGATAGCAACACCTAACAAGTTTGACATACGATGGATCAAAATTACTACAAAATGAAATGTATACAAGCAAGAAAATATATATAAATAACTTTCACAAACTAAAACACAATTATATATACATGAAATCATTTATGTGTTCTTTTTTGTCCTCACTTAAACATTTAATTACTAAACCGATGATGAATATGCACGCAAATTTTCCGACCCACCAATTCAATTATTTAACCTCATTCACATGCTTAAACATATGAAAACATTATTCTCATAGTCTTTCATAAAGCATTTAATCATATTGCTAAGTTAATAACATATACTCACAGCATATAGTCAAAATTTATTTTGGTCCTACTTGCAAAAATAATATTTAAAAAATTCGAAGTAATTTGTCGACTATATTATTCATGTCATTGCTACTATAACAAATTTCTCATAGTGTTTCCTAAAACATTTAATAACATATAACCACAACATATAGTCAAATTGTAATTATGTCCTACTTACACAAATAATATTTACAAATTTCAAATTAATTTACTTCCTAACATATAACCACAACATATAGTGAAATTTTAATTATCTCCTACTT
>JACYFF010019584.1:120998327-121008734 GCA_017589665.1 Selenicereus undatus | reverse complement strand
TACCTCCTACTTACACAAATAATGTTTACAAATTCCCAATTAATTTGTCCACTATATTATTCATCTCATTGCTACCATGTTAACAAAATATAATGTTAATCGCATTTAACATATCAACTACCACATAATAAATTATTTCTACCACATTATAAATTAAATAGTAACTTACAATTTTCTTCACTTCTTTGTTGATTGGAAAAGCAACTCAAACTTCTCTACAAATACAAACTACAACAACGTAAGAAACTAAAATTACCAATTTCAAAAGTACATAATCAAGAATTTTACACAAATGATTTTATAAATTCAAAACTTCACTTCATTGTTGCTAAAAATGTCTCACCACTCAAAATCAAATCATACAAATTTCTCATAGTGTTTCCTAAAACATTTAATAACATATAACCACATCATGTACTCAAATTTTAATTATGTCCTACTTACACAAATAATATTTTCAAATTTCAAATTAATTTTCTTACTAACATATAACCACAACATATAGTCAAATTTTAATTATCTCCTACGTACACAAATAATATTTACAAATTCCCAATTAATTTGTCCATTATATTATTCATCTCATTGCTACTATGTTAACAAAATATAATGTTATTCGCATTTAACATATCAACTACCACATAATAATTTCTTTCTACCACATTATAAATTAAATAGCAACTTACAATTTTCTTCACTTCTTGGTTGATTGAAAAAGCAACTCAAACTTCTCTACAAATACAAACCACAACAACGTAAGAAACTAAAATTACCAATTGTAAAATTACATAATCAAGAATTTTACACAACTGAATTTATAAATTCATAAGTGCACTTCATTGAAGCTAAAAATGTCTCACCACAGACAATAAAATTAAACAAATTTCTTCACTTTATTTACATAGTCATTAACATATAATTTTTTTATTTACACTACCGACTGAACCCTACTTTCATGCCCATAAATCTTTTAATAACATAACTAAAATTAATCTACTTAAACATTTGATAAATAAAATCATAGCTACTATATTAAAAACATATGTTCATTATCATAAATATACGAACTAAAAATAAACAAACCAACAACTTCTTCTACTAAAACAAAAATAACAATATTACTGAAACAAAATATCAACTTCAATATATAACAATTAAACATTTAACGAAGCTAACAATAACAAATTTTACTCTTTCTTTCACTGCTTCTTCATGTGAAAACTGAATATTTCCTCACACGAAGCTGATATATTGAAAACGTATGGGGAGAAAATTTTTTTTCGTCAGTGTTAACAAACCTGACGAAACTATTGTACATATTTATAACTTCAAAACTTCCTGCAGATAGCGGTCACAAGGCTTTCACGTGTTTCAACAAAGCAAAAAAAATATCACAAGCCCAGATTCTTCGCCGAACATATCTTACTTTCATCAGATTTAATCACATGCAGTAAAATTTTGCCTGCCATCCCCACGTTTTGCTCAGATTGGCAGCCAAAATTTCAAAAAGTTGCCCCATCCCAAAACGACGTCGTTTTGGGGGGGAAAAGGAAAAAAAAAAAACGGAGCCGAGCTCCCTCGCCCCGCGCAGCCGCCTCGCCAGCCATCCCGACGAGCCGTTCGCTGCAGCCATCCGCGCCGCCCCCTTCCTCCCTCGACTCTCTCTTTCCTCGCGCGAGCCTTTCGCTGCTTGTGCTCTTATTTGTTGCAGCCTAAGCCTAAGCCTTAGGAATTATGTTGGAATGTGGCAAGGTACAGCGCACAAAGCATCTCTTACGTAAGGGCATACGATTGTGATCATGTCGGGAGTATCATGTGTTCATGTGCAGTGCAACACAGTACTGTTATTGTATACCACTATACGACTATACGAGTATGACAAATCATCAAGTTTCGCTTACGCAGGCAATCAGCGCTTGCGTGATATATATGCGTCTACCAGCCTCATTAATCGCTGGGACCTATAGTTTCTTTCATTGTTTACGTAATCCTTTTGTTCATGCTTTGGCTAATTTTATTTCTTTAAGTGACATAATTTTGGTAAGGAGAAAAATTATTTTTCTGAAAAATAAATTTTTAATTTTATATTTTTGATAAAAGATAGAGGAAAAAAATTATTTTATCCTGTGTGAAGAAAATTGTTTTCCTTGAAAAAGTAGATAAATTGATTTTCTAAGCTTGATTTTCGTTGTTCAATTTTGTCTCCCACTCTATTTTCTTTTAAATGTGCCCAGAATCCCTCTATTTTCACTTACATTTTGTCTCTCATTCTTCGCCTCTTCTTTATCTTCATCGATGATTTTCATCGTCAATCTGTACAATTCATTCTTGAATTCTCTGGCCTTATTACTGTTGCTCTTTTCAAGAATTTCGCAATTTGAACACTCATCATCTCCCCCTTTACCATTTTCTTTAGTCTGGATTTAATGTCACTCAAATTCTACTGGATAATCCCTGAAAATAGTAAAAAAATTGAGATTCGTTAATGTTGACTCTCTCTTTTTCTGGTTTATTACCAGGTGTATTTCTTGCTGGTGTTTTGGGTTTGATTTTGAAGAGAAGAGAGGAACAGAATTCATTGGTTAGGTCAGAATAGTGTACAGGAGGGGGTTGATGGTAAAAAAAAATGAAGTGAAAGCCGGGAGATTTTTCATTATATCAAATAGCAAAAAATGAAGTGTAAAAAAATGATTTTTCCTTTTACCAAATAGCTGAAAATGTAAGTAAAAAATTATTTTTTTTGTAAAAATATTTTTCATGACAAATAATTTTCTTCCTCCCACCAAACACCCCCTAAATGATTTTGGTAATATATATGAACACTAATTTTTCATCTTAAATTTTAATAGCCTAAAAAAATTCTGCTTTGCAAGAAATTAACATACTGTAAGTCATTTTTTTTTTGTTGTCGAAAACGGACAGTTGCCACTACTTTGTAGCCCTCTATCAAGGGCCGGGGAAAACTCAGGGAGTCATAATAATTTAGATTCGTTATCGGTGATTAAGCATGAAACAGTAGTATATACTTGCATTATTTTCCTGGCGCAGAATCGTGAAGGTTTAGAGTTGTGCGACCCCTTGCAAATGTCAAGGGCCAAGGAAGCCATTAAGGTACAATATATTTTATTAATATATTTTGATGAAAGAAAAAAAAATTAATTGATATATTTATTATAATATAATTGAATCTACATTAGAATTATTATTGTTTAAATATGTTATATTTTTAAGTGGATATTAGCATGTTAAAATTACTTTGACGATATTTATAATAATTTATGAATTAAATTTAAATTTGTGATATACTTGATATGATTTGAGATGATATTATCTTGAAATAATGTTTGCTATCTTGGGAGGAATATGTGTACAGCTTTTAGAGATTATGGATTGATTTGACTAAATTTATATGTGATGACTTGCCTATTTTTCATAGAAACTAGTTGTAAAATATTATTTTTTTCTATTGTATCGTGTTGATTTATATCAATTGAAAAGTTAACACATTTTAGGAGAAAATTCCCTTTTCTTTTTTGAATTTTAAGAAGAAAATTTCATCATTGAGAAATAACAAGTGGCATGTATCATGATCGTGCCATGTGGGTGCCCAACCCCTCCCTCGGGCCCGAACTAGATTTTTTTTAAAACCCCCAAATTAAAATCCTGTAAATAAAAATATAAGGTATCCTTCACGCTCTTGCAAAATGCTTGCGCTAACTAGTTATGTTATGGATGTTAGTTAGGTTAACGAATAAAGTTTCTGAGAGTTATTATCAGAGACTTAAATTTAAATCCCACCTATATCGGTTTTTGCAACCCATTAATACTAAAAACATAATGCTAAATAACGTAAGTCTATTAGTAAGGAAATAGCAGCCATTTGGCCCAAGCTGGCCATTTTATGTTCAGTTTAATTATAATTGTTATACATGTATTAAGCATAATCCATATACATCTATAATTGATCCATTAACGTCATGCTCGATCGCTTTCCCCCAATCTGATTGTCCTCCACCACTTGTCCCGTCCACTCTCCCTTTCTCTGTGTTTTCCAGCATGAATATGAATAATCAAGGCCAATTGGACATTTTAATTAGAAATTTGATAATATTTTCTATAGAGGACCATCTCCTCCACTCATATCAATCTATTTAAACTAACCTATGTTTTATTTAAGCCTTCCTCTAAATTATATAAACATGCTTTCATTTTAATAAACTATGATTTATATGGATAAATTAATTGCTATGTCTCCTTTCCACAACTTTTTTTTTGTGTATAAAAGCACAAAATTGACGCTCTAACTAATTTGCTTGAACGCTACGAAAACTGGTAGACAAAATCCTGGAAATTTTGAGATTCATTCACATGGCACAGTGCTGAAAACTATCAATGATCTCCCCATACAAACAATTCCGAAAATTGAATTCAACAAAATTTATAGCTTCCAATTAATTTTACAAAGTTTGATGGATTGATATTTGGCTTGGTGCTACATAAAGATGGATCTAGGACCCCTCAAACTACGACCACCATGATAGTTATTGAAGGAGACTCCCATGACCGGCACGGCTAATGAGGTTTCCATGAGGACCCTTTGCTGATAAGCCTCCACTGACGCGCTAGCTTCGATCAAATCCTTGATTAGTGATCTATAATACTGCTTAAGCCTCCTTAATATGCAACACTGTTGAAGCTTTAGCCATCTAAGCCGGACTCCCCTCAAAAACCGGGCCAAGAAGAACCCTCGTCGGGGCTTTGTGCCTCCTAGGTGGACTATTCGGAGCTTCCGGCCGGGCCTCCATAGGCGGAACTTGGGGCGGCCCCCGGTGGTTGAGTGGGTAGCTATGGGTTGTTTGTAGAGAGAGGCATTGGAGTGAAATGAGGCCATGTATTAGAATACAGAATTAAGGGAAGGGGGATGTTTAGGATTTTTATAAGGGAGAGAGTTGACCAAAAATCAGGACAAGGACATCTTTGCGTTTGTGCAGCCTACCCCCAATTTTCAAGTGCTTTAAAAATTAAAATATTACGTAGTCTTCTACCAATACAAGTAACTCATGTAAACAATGCTTTTTTGGGGGGCGGGGAATAGGAGTTTGGTTCAAAGTGCGGTTTATGGCAAATCAAAATCAGGAAAATGGGTTGCCTTTTTGAGTTGGTACGGTTTCCTTTTTGTGGCATTTTGGTTGGCATATGCTCCAATCCTTTTGAATGAAGAAAGGCACAGACACTAACAGAGATGTCGTTGGAATCTCAAACTTGGGTATTGTCCTCAATGGTAACATTTTTTAAACTATCTAGCATATACTGTCCTGTTTGATAACAACAGCTGTTTAGACAAAAATAGTTGTTTGAAAGAATTTTGGTTGTTTTGATCAAGTCAAACAGTCAAAATGTACTTGGTGAATAGTTGTTTGCAATAGCTATTTGGCTCTGTTTGGCTCCAAAAATGTCATTTTGAAAAAGCTATTGTCATTGACCTTTTGCTAATAATTTTTTGTAAACATGACATGATTATCCCGAAGTTTGAAAAAATTACACATATCATTAAAAGTAATTTATAAACAAGGATATAAATGAAACTTACCAATATATTTTTACAAGCAACTACTTTACTAAATATTTTTCTAAAAACAACTAATCCAAATAATTAATATAAATAGTTATTCATACAAATAATAACTAATAACTGTTTATCAAATAAAACTACTATTTTAAGTTAAAAACCTTCTACTAAAATGTAGTGATCCCATTTGATAGGGTCATTGAAGTGACGAGAGTACAAGAAAATGGCCACAATTTGCTTGTTGGATATCGGAATGTTTTATTGGAGATCATCCAAGCAACAATGGCATGGCCCAAATAGTAAGCCAGCAGAGAGTGGTCGCTTTAGCGCAACGGAGGCAGGATCCTATTTTAATCTAAGTATTGGGCTAGTCATTGTATTGTGAGCACCCAGTTCGCATTCAAGAGAACTCGAACTAGACCCGTTTGCTGCGGAGATTTATAACTGGTGCTAAGCCAAGTCGAAGCTCGCCCAGCGGCCATGTTTAGATATGGTTTATAGGGTACTGCTAGTTAGAGTCTATTTTCTTCGTTGGTAAATCAATATTTATTAATTTTTTTCAATTTTTCTTGTTTCTAAATCTTTACTGATTCTCATCAGTCATCTCAAAAAAAATTCAATTCATCTCAATCATTTTCAATCTTTTCCAATCCCTATCATTCTTTTCCACTCATCCTCACTCATGAAAAAAAAAAGAAATTACAAAGTCTTATCGCTCCTTATCCATCCTCCCCATTCTTACTAATCCTTACCAATCCTCCAAAAAAATCTCAACAATTTTCAATTCTTTCCAAGTCTTACCGATCATTTCCTTTAGTGACTCTTATAGTCTTATATTTATCTAAGAAAAAAATAGGTCCTTAATACCTCGTAACATTATTTTTTTCTCTCCAAGGCTAGGGAACCCATAAACCCTAGTTTTCTTTGAGTTGGTTGCCTTCCTCAGGTAAGGCTGGTGTTGTCCTGTCGCTCACGTCGGCGTGCGGGTTTTCGTTGTCTCTGGTGGGTGTCCCTTCCTGGTACCTTCTTCGATCAGCAACTTCTCAGGGTTCACGACATTGTTGCCCGACCCTGCGCTATCTGCTTGGAGATGGCTACCGGCTTAGAGGAAGAGTGGCAAAAGCTTCGTTTTACCGAAGATGAAGAGCAAATAATCCTTGTGGACGATGAAAAGGACTCAAATCCTTGATAAACTATTCATCGATATCCCATTCAACGCCAGAGCCATGAAATCAGTTTTCGGCAATCTTTGGAAACCTGCCAAGGGTGTTGTGATTCGAGATTTGGACTCCAGCCTTTTTGCCTTCCAATTCTTCTGCTCGGCAGATAAAGACTATGTACTCAACGAAGGTCCTCGTGCCTTCGATGGGCATATCCTCCTTCTCAAGTAGATGTCGGGGATGGACGTACCTTCAGACATTTCTTTCACCATTACACGATTATGGGTCAAGGCCTATGACGTGCCAAGCAAGAAACAAACTACCTCCTTTGCCCGCTTGCTCACTTCTAATATTGGGACATTGGTCAGTTGCGATGAAATCACGATGATGGGCATTGACAAAGCGCTGACCTTCCACGCTGATATTGACGTCTCCAAACCTCTTCGGCATGGCATGAACGTGAGTATTGGAGGCAAGACTATGTGGATTCACTTCAAGTACGTCAAGCTCTCAGAATTTTGCTATGGCTGTGGACGTCTCGGACATGTTCTCAAAAGCTGTGAAGAGGTCAAAGCCGATGAGGACGATCTGAACCTGGAATATGGGGCTTGGCTCCGTGCTTCACCCTCCAAATCCAAGCATCGCAATGCCGTGCCCGAACTCATGGATGAGAAACGCCTATTCCAAGCCTTCCGTAGCAACAAAACAACGCCTAAAATTAGAACCAAGCTTATCTTTGACAATCCATCTCATAATGACAAGCCCCAAGGCACTAATCAAATTGCCTCCGATAGCTCCTCAGGTATGCTGATTGACGATGATGTTGTATTATCTACTAGTGGGGAACTCTTCAAGCGCAAACAAGTGGATGCAAACCTACTACCTGGAGATAAATGAAAGGTTAGACTGGTGGAGGAGCAATGTACCACTTGTGATACGGAACGAACGGTGGAGCCTGCTGAGCAGCCTCGCCAAAAGTAATGAGTGTGTTATGCTTCAACTGCCGAGGCCTTGGTGCGGCCTAGGCAGTGAAAGACCTTCGCGGCCTGCTGCGAAGACTAGCACCAAAACTGGTCTTCCTTTCCGAGACCAAACGTTGTAAACTAGAAATGGAATCTATCCTACCCGAACTCCGGAATTTTCACGGCATTTTTGTGGATGCGAGAGGTCGTGTTGGGGGGCTTGCTTTTCTCTGGATTAAGACAGCCACTGTTACCTTGCTCTCTTACTTTTCCCACCATATTGATGTCTCCGTCCAATAGGAAGGAGACCTGGCCCCATGGAGATTCAGCGAAATTCATGGATGGCTCGAAGCTCGCAAAAAAGGGAAGACTGGGCAGCTCATTATTGACCTCCCCACCCATTCTACGGTACATTGGTTGGTTGAAGGTGATCTAAACGAACTCTTCTATCACAAAGAGAAAAAGGAAGGGCCTCCGAAATCCCAGGCGATTATCGATAACTTCAGAGAAGCCTTTTTGACTTGGGTTTCTCAGGATATGAATTTACATGGTGTAACTATGAAGTCAACGGGGTCGTGGTGAAGGAGAGACTCGACCGTTTCTGCGCTAACACGGAATGGTCTATACGTTTCCCAGAAGCAACTGTTACCCATGTCGATTTCGACATGTCAGACCACTTACCAATTAATGCTCTTCTAACGCCTGGGGCCTTGGAGCCAGACACCGTCGTTTCATGTTCAAAAACATGTGGCTCACAGGCCCCTCATGTCGAGATGTGGTACTTTCTACATGGGAGTCCATTACAACGCCCGACGTGGTCAAGAATATCCTACACAAACTGAACGTCTGATCCATCAAACTCTCTGAATAGAATAAAAGCTCCTTCGGCCATGTGGGGTGTAACAGCCCAAGCATTCCGACACCAAGGTATTGTCCGCTTTGGAGATTGAAAGGTGCTCCGGCATGGTTTGTCTCGATATGTTTAGGTATCCCCGCCCTTATAAAGGGTCATGCGTTTTCCTCAACTACCAATGTGGGACAGTCGTACCCTCCCTCCCCCCGTAAGAGGGCCCAGCGTCCTCGCTGGAACATCGGTCTGGGAACCTGCTTTGATACCAGTTGTAACGGCCCAGGCATCCCGACACCAAGGTATTGTCCGCTTTAGGGACTGAAAGGTGCCCTTGTACGGTTTTGTCCTTCAGCTAACGGGCGTTTAATCCTTCAACCAAAAGGCGCTTCGATGTGTTGAAATATCCCCACCTTTATAAAGGGTGGTGCGTTCTCCTCAACCACCGATACGGGACAACCGTAGCCAGCTGTAATGGCCCGAACCTAATATTCAGTTTAATTACATTGAATCATTTTAATGATAAATTAATCAAGTTTGGCGCCGCGTTTTAATTCAGCATTTTCTATATATACATATATATATATGTACGTGCGCATTATAGGTTGAAGCGACGACGTGGCTTCAAACGCGGCTTGATCATACTCCTAAGAAATCCTTCAAATGCTAAATAAATAGTTATTTGAAAGACCATCAATTTGAGAAACAATTACACTACGAAAAAAAGTAAAAATAAAAATAATAAAAAAAAAATTGTAAACCTACGTAAGTCGAGTTCAACCCAAAATAAACCCCCAAAACTCTCAAACTCTCCTCTGCCTTCTCTCCAGCCCGACACACCCCCCTTTCTCTCCTTCTGCTGCTCGCCGGCAGTTCCGGTTCGCCGGCCACCCACCATCGTGTCGCTGGCGAGCCCAAAGCCCCAAGCAAGCCCTTGTGTTCTCCCTCTCGCAGCCAGTGCGCGTCGCCAGCCCAGCCGACGCCAACTGCCCTGCGTCTGTCTCTTTCTCTCTCTCTGCTCTATGCTTGGCGCCGCTCGGACGCCAAAGCCCAGCGCCTGCTGTTCCTCGTCGGCGCCACCCCCACTCGACAATACCACCATTTTCCTCTCCTTGTTCAAGCTCCAATTTACTGTGGAAGGTATGAAACCCTAACCTCCTTCAATCTGATTCTTGATTGTTTTGTGATTAAATCTTGTAAATCATATTGTAATTAGTTGTGGGAATCTTAATTTGGAATTTCCTGGGTTTAGTTAACGTTTGATTGTGTTGGAAATACTTGAGGTTGGAAGTGAGCATGGTATGTGTGTGGGTTGAAGGTTAAAGATGATGATTAATTCATTACATTAACTTCATAGTGGTTAAATTTATTTTAATACGTACAGGAAGGACATCAGCAAGATGCCCCGGTTGGATTCCTTCGTAACAGTACCATGAATATGGGAGTTTTAGGACTGTGAATCGAATGACAATACAAGCTGGATTGTGGTTGATCTAGATGGTGTAAGCGAAAAATAATGAATGTTTGAATGAAGCTAATGAGAGTTTTGAGTTAACTTATGTATGTTATATGTGTGTGTATGACCATGAATTGGGAATGTTATGAAGGTTGTGAGTTGGGTGAAAATTAGTCATGTTATGTTGATCTAAGAGTGTTAGCGTAATTCTAATAAATATTTTAAGGAGATTAGTAGGATACATGAGCCTCGACAAGCGTGTGTTATAGCCATGAGTTTGGTATTTGGGACTTGGATGCTTGAGTGATAATTTAGTTTGATTGTACTGATTTATTAATGTTTACTGAGTTTTAATGAGTTTTTGTACTAATCTCTCTCTCTCTCTCTCTCTCTCTCTCTCTCTCTCTCTCTCT
>JACYFF010019584.1:120938775-120998227 GCA_017589665.1 Selenicereus undatus | reverse complement strand
TATATATATATATATATATATATATATATATATATATATAAGGGGAATGTGGATGTATGCGATGAGCTTGAACTTGAAGAAGGGTATGGAGGAAAGCATGAGTTTTGGGACTTTTGAGACAAACCAATTAAGTATTTTAGGACTCAAAATAGGAATGCAAAGTGATTTATCTTCAAGTCTATTCAGGGTGTTTTGACTCATGTAATTCAAACCTAGTAAATGGTAATCAAGGTTTATTTGAGGCTGCATGAAGCGAATACATTTTGATTTGGGGCCAAAAGCATGTGCTCGACGTTGAAGTGGGCTTAACCGAACTCAAATGACTTAACCCTTTTTCTAGAAAATCACTGTGACTAATAAAAATAGTTCTGTTAATAATAACTACACTATCAACAGAAGTAATAACTATAAGAAGAACAAGAATAATAATAATGATAACAATAATATTAATGATATTCATAATAATAATAATAATAATAATAATAATAATAATAATAATAACAATAGTAATAGGAATGATGACCTTAATAATAGCAAAGCAATCATCGTTTATCCTAGCAAACAAAATAAAGTAAATAATAACAACGAGTTTATAAGGATAATTCGGGCAGTAGTGGCAATAACATCGACATTAATAAACCCAATGCGTGTCACACCGGCATGCCCTCATAACATTTATTAAACAAATGTTAACAGTATCAAGAGAAGGAAGAAACCAAAAGGCAAACAAATAAAATAAAAGAGCAATAATAATGATTGCATGAATAATTAAAAGTAAGATCGAGGAAATTTTAAATTATTTAATCAGTCAGTTAGAACATTTAACAAAATTTCTTAGTCTCGCACTAATTGCAAAAATAACATATTTGAAGCATGAATGAGGCCACCTCAATCGTTTCAAACTGCCAACGCACATTTTCATTATAAAAGGGAGATAATCTTAAAGATCAGGTACGTATATTGTCTGTGTTCTTCGAAAATTCACATTTTTCTCAAATTATGCAAAAATCAATATGATAATTATATAATGAATCATTTTATGCAATGTTTTGTCACATAATCAAGTGGCCCCATCAATTATCAATCATCGGGGCTTATGCCCATCATTATACCCCCGTGCGGCGTCAACTCAGGATTCTCGATCACCCTGGGGGGTGAACACCTACAGTATGATCGTTTTAAGACGTACGTCGACCAAGGGGTCCACTTTCAGATAATAATCAGCAAATCAATTTTACTTATACATTCTCTCTCCCCTGTTTGCAAAGCAAAATGTTTTGAAAAGCGCCAACCTATCTAATTTACCATAAAACTTATTTTATTGCATGCAGAGGAATGTACGTGCTGAGTTTCGGCTCATCATTCAAATGTGTTTTATATTTTTTGTTTTAGGTATGAGGAGCAATGAAAAGTCATCCTCCTGATAAGCCGGAAGGTAGCAAATAAGGGGCGTTTTCTGAACATTAGCTAGTCAACGCTCACAGCGATGAAAGGTTGGTAACTCGGAGATTATGTACTGTTATTATTCTAAAACCTGAGGATAATAATGTTTAGAATTAATACACTAAGTTACCATGCGTATTATGAACTGTATAAGTAGACAAATGTTTATTTTGGGCAATTCCAAGGTTTAATAAATCTGGTAGCCTTGTTGCATCCCGGAACGACGGTATTGCCTCCAATCAAATTAAAAGCCTTCCGCTGCAAATTAACAATAAATGAGTGGTTAAGTTAGAGTAATTAGACATTAGAAATTGTGGGCGTTACATGGGGAATGAAATTAAGAGGCTCGAAAAAATGCTCCATGTCTAGCGTGATGTACCCACCCGTACACATACTTTGGGCCAAATTCAAGACTTGCGGAAAAAGGAGGAGATATTGTGGTAGCTAAGAGCTCGCTTCGATTACCTTAAGTATGGGGACGTTAACACAAGATGGTTCCATTCCCATGCTAGTATGAGGCGAGCAAAAACTCCATCCCTCGCCTTTGGGATGAGGCTGGTTCCTGGTGCACAAGTCATGAGGGTATTACTAATTTAATCACCAGTTATTTTGGTAATCTGTTCACGTCCTCTAGGCCCCTTGAGATGGACAGTGTCCTGGATTGCATAACGCCACATGTCATCGATCGAGGACATGAATAATTTCCTCTGCGCTCCCTACACCCGGGAAGAGGTCAATAAAGCCCTTAAGCAAATGTACCCCCACAAGGCCCCAGGTCCAAACGGGATGAAACCCCTTTTTTACCACAAGTTTTGGAACTCCATTGGTCTCGATGTTTCTGTTGCTGTGCTATCTATTCTCAATGGGCATCCTATCCCCCCTCAGGTAAATCACACACTGGTGACTCTTACTTCGATGAAGCAACAACCTGAGCTGATTTCTGAGTACCGTCCCATTGGACTTTGCAATGTGGTCTACAAGATGATCATGAAAGTTATTACTCCTCACTTGAAGCACCTCATCCCGGCTATCATCTATGAGAACCAATGCGCATTTGTTCAAAGTCGCCCTATATTCGATAATATCTTAATTGGCTTTGGAATATTTCATGATATGCGCGGCGATAAGAGTTGTGATGGTTCTATGGCTATCAAGCTAGACATGCCGAAGGCTTTCAACTGGGTCAAATGGCCCTTCCTTACCACAGCCATGCCTAGACTAGGCTTCAGGCAACAATGGGTGGACCTTGTTATGAAATGCATCAGGTCAGCATATTTTTCATTCCTTGTTAATGGGTCACCAACCGGACACCTAATTCCCAGTAGAGGTATAAGGCAAGACGATCCCATCTTGCCCTACGTTTTTTTATTATGTGCTTTCCTTGTTAATGGGTCACCAACGGGAAACCTAATTCCCAGTAGAGGTATAAGGCAAGGCGATCCCATCTCGTCTTACCTTTTTTTATTTTGTGCTGAGGGTCTCTAGAGTTTAATTCAGAGGGTTGTTCAAAGGGAGTCCATTCGAGGAATCAGTACCTGCCCCCACGCCTCCCATTATTTTACACCTCCTTTTTGTGGATGACGCCGTAATCTTATGTGGGGCAGACCTAGACCAAGCTGGGGTCATCAAAGATATCCTCAAGCAATATGAAAGAGCATCAGGTTAGCTGATCAATTTCTCCAAGACTGATGTCACCTTCAGTAAAGGAGTCTCAACTGAATGCAAAAAACAGGTAACATTATTTTTGGACATCCGCGAAGTATTATCCCATGACAAATGCTTGGGTGTGCCTACTACGTATGTCGATCTCAGAAGAAACCCTTTCTGTTTAAAATGGATTGCCTGAAGAAGCGCTTGTCTGGATGGATGGATAGGCTAGTCTCGTGGGCCAGTTAGGAAGTGCTAATAAAGGCAGTCGCCCAAGCAATCTCCACCTACGTTATTAGCGTGTTTAAGTTATCACATGAGATGTGCCACTCAATCCAAGTCCTCCATTAATCGCTTCTGGTGGGGACATAAGCATGAGGGGAAGAAAATCCATTGGCTAGGGTGTGCAACTCTCTGCAAACGTAAGGACGATGGGGGCCTAGGCTTTCGGGATATGGAAGCTTTTAACCAAGCCTTACTAGCTAAGCAATTATGGCACCTCCTGAAAAACCCAGACTATCTTGTAGCTCGGATATTGAAGGCAAAATATTACCCTCATGGTGATATCTTCAATGCGAAACTGAGCAATCGACCAAGTTACACATGGCGCAGTATCATGGGAGTCAAAAACATTATCCTGAAAGGTTCCAGGTGGCTCGTTGGTAATGGACACTCCCTTAACATTTGGATAGACCAATGGCTTCCGAGACCCACATTTTTCAAGCGCCCATATTGCCTCGGCCTTTACCTTACTTGAGTCAGTGAGCTTATTGATTGTGACAACATATGCTGGCATTGAGAATAGCCTATTCATGCCATGTGACGCTAAAATCATCCTGGGAATCCCTCTTTGCAACGCTTGGCCTCCCGACAACCTAGTATGGCACTACAAAAATCAAGTCTTCTTCACCATTCGATCAACTTACCATCTGATAATTGAGGACTGTGAGAGTAATAAAAGCTGCCCCTCTTCTACTGATGGCACGATTTGGAAAACATTATGGAAATGCGACATACCACCCCGAATCAGGCTTTTCGGTTGGTGTGCTTGTCGAGGAGCCCTCCATACGGCGCTGAACGTCTCCAAACATGTCTCGGGTTTCTCCATGAACTGTTCTCTATGTGGGCACGCCGAGGAATCTGATGTCCACGCTATCCTGGACTGCCCCCTAGCCGCGGACATATGGGATAATAGCCCCTTCGCTTCACTCATGCACTCAGCCAGATTCCGCTCGCTCATGGACTGCCTTGAATGGGCAAATCAACAACTCAGTATCGATGCACTTGGAGACTACTTAGCTATCATGTGGCAATGTTGGAATGCAAGGAACCGCTTCGTTTTCAACAAGCCAGACAAGAACCTTGGCATTTTAAGCAAAAGGGCCTTAGACTTTGTCAAGAGCTACCGAGAACATAAAGAACTCGAACAACATGGATCTCCCAGCCGCCACCCGAACTCTTGGAGCCCACCCCCTGATAATTTCGTGAAACTTAATTTTGTCAGTGGACAAATCGGTACATCCGGTTGAGGATGGGGCTTTGTCTTGCGAAACCATATTGGGGATGCTCTCCTTGTGGGTTGAAGCACGACCATGGATTTGCTGGTGCCTTGGTCGAAGAAGCGCGCTCATGTGTCTACAATCTCAAGTGCGCCTTTAATGCAGGGTACAGTCGTCTCATTGTGGAAGGAGACAACCTCTCACTGATTCATCATCTTAGATCTTGCTCCGCGCCAGACAATCCCTCGGGGTTTTTTATTACCAGCATTTTACACTTCATATCGAACTTTGATTTCTTTTCATGGCCTTTTGTTAAGAGGGGGGAATAGGGTAGCCCACGACTTAGCTCATAGGCAGCTATTGTGCCTAGAGGGTAGGTTTTGGGAGTCAGATTTCCCGCTTGAGATCCTTACTCGGGAATTTGAGGATATGTGTGATTATATTTCTATCAACTTAATATAATATCCTTACCCTTTCTTCGATCAAAAAAGAAGAAGAAAATAATAGGCCCTTATTAGTTGACCCTAAGAACATTGAAATGCCCTTCAGTCAGAATAACGCGAGCAGATCGACTTATGCTAGGTTTTGAGAACATAAGGTTTCAACCGCTAGTATCGAAAATAAAAACAAAACCCAACTTCCTTCATCGTCAACCTTATAAGATGGAACTCATCAATCATCAATTCATAACATAAAAAGAAACGGAAACTCAAATGCGATTCAAGCCTTACACAGAAAACTATTGCAGTGTGACTCAGACACAAGTAAGTATCATTGATAGGTTTCAAGAGACCCCTGGAAAGAGATTAGGGACAGTTTAGGAGAAAATAATGAAGTCTACAGAGCAATATCTGTAATGCCGCCACAATGAAACTAGTGTCCACACTTTTGAAACTTCCAATGGATTTCGCCATGGAAAATGTTGACGGAGATGGAGGAAACAAAGAACACACCTACATTCAATGGAGGAAGATGTACCAACGAGCTTCAGCTCCCTATTTTTTTTTTTTAAAACCCAAAGTCCCGAGGCATAGAAGGAAAATAGAGGATGAGACTGCTTGATAATAATGGAGTTACACTTGGACTGGAGCTGGATTAGAGACATGGCGCCCTTTTTTCCCGAAGACAGAGAGATCCTGATGGGAGAAGAAGACAAAGGGACAAGCTTTTTTCATATCTCTTCATTGACTGAATCAATTTTTAATTTCGGTTTTTGACAGCTCAAGTACTGTGTTTTGGTTTCCAGAGCCTTATTCATGGACACTGTACATATTTCTTCTATTTTTTTTTTGTAGGTAATAATATTTCTTTAAATATTTAGAACTTACGTAATTTAATAAATAATGTGAGATTTTTCGAATATCAAGATTGTGTTTGGAACTTATAACACTTTGGCAATCCAAAAGTTGTAATTTTTTTTTTTAATTTTAGGATTACAAGACCTGAGTAATCATTTTTTTAAAATGGTTATTATTCTTGAAACAAAAATTTAAATGCCTAGTGATAAATAAAGTGGCACTAGATTTAGAACCCGCGCATTGCATAATCTCATTACAAATTTTAATATTTAAATGTATTATTTCCAAATTCCATAACCAATAAATCAAATTGTACAGAATAACGAACCACAGATCAAAATAGTGCAGCCATTCTCTCACGCCTAAATTCGTCGTGCGACTTGAAGCGTAACGCTTTCCAGCAGTCCAGGTAACTACGGTCAGGCTTGCATCAATCCGTACAGCTGTTTTGGTCGGTAAAAACCTTTCTCAAACGGCTAGTCTATCAGATTGCGCTAATTGTCTTTATCTGCCTCGCGACTCTGCCTGGGGCCAACGAGCGAGTGAGTCGGGGAAATGGAACGCCGATGGTGAAAGCTCTACGTTCTGGTAAGTTTCTCTCGCTTCCCCTCCATTCCATTTCTCATTTATGCCCTGCCTTCTCTTTCAATTTCCCCAATTTCGTGGCCAAGTTCAACGTATCTTTCAGTTTGTCGAAGAACAATGCTCGCTAGGGTTCACTCAACACATCCCCAATCTGGATACCTGTTTGCATGTCTTTCCCTCCTACAAAGGGTTCAGTCGGCTTCTTGTCTCTCATCTTTTGCCGGACTTTCTCTCTCTTTGATTTTTGTTGACTTTTGTTGTTGAAATTGGTGATTGATGTTTATGCTGGTGGAGAAATTTTGTTGAACTTAGTGGTATAAATTCATTAGAGATCAATGCAATTGTATAGTTCTTCATCCTTTACTGTGACTGAGCAAACGGCTCTGGGTCCGATCAAGTTTGCGGAAGATTTTTACTCTTTGCCCATTGCTCATTGGGGCGTGGTCTATTAGGGTTCGGTTCTTTTTTTGCTTGCCTCGTGTCTGAGTTGGGTTTAGTTTGGGTAGTTTGGTCTGGATGATTGGGTACAAGTCAATCATTGCAATGCCTGCTGTCTCCTTACGTTGAATTTCTTTTGAAAGCTTCTCAGTTCATAAGTTGAGAAAGACGAGCTTCTTTGATTTTTTTTTTTGGGGGGGGGGCGCCCCGCTTGATTTCTTGTATCGGAGTTTTGTATTTTTGGTGATATCATACTCGTGAAGCTTTCAAGTCATGATTTCTAATTAGTGCTGAATTCATGTTGATTTGCTGTGAGGTAGTTATACCATGGAGAGTAAGCATTAGTTTTCTTACTTGTCTTAGAGCATACCACAACAACAACATGTGAAGCACTTGTAACTCTGTCTCCGAGATCGCTTGGGTTTGCCTGTTTTTGCTGAGGACTTCTTAGTCATACTATTTTCTTCCCGACAAGGAGCTGGCTGCGATTTCTTTCTAATGGTGGCCACCTAAGAATTCTTCACAATGTCAAGGCAGTAGCTTATTGTCATATGATGTCTGATTCTGAATAGCTAGGGTTATTTACTCAATTGGGGAGACAGTCCTCTTTTAGTATTTCTTCTACGTCCCTCACCGTGCTGGCTGATGGGGTGTATTATTTGAGCTATATAAATAGATCTCTCTCCGTTTCTGGCGTACTATGCTGTCTGAATTCTTTCCCGAATCTTCGGGAGGAGTCCCCTTTTGGGTTGCAGTGTGCATTGTCAGATTGGGCACTTAAGTTGAGCGATTTTCCCTTTTGCATATTGGTTTTCAAAATAAAATTTTGGAATATAGAAATAAGAGGCAATTCTGGCAATTAGAAGCTTCATTAACTTTCTTCTAGGTTTGCAAATGGCTTTATTGAGTTGCCTTCTACTATGTCAGCAACCATGTTACCCTTGCCTTTCCTTATTATTCCACGTTGGCACAAGTTTTGGTGACTTAGAGGGACCCGGAAATCACAGCTTGCATTCTCTCGAGTCTTGACCTCTATTTAGCAGGAGCCCTCGCTTACTGGCTGCAAGTCTTAGTTTATTTTCTATATATATTTATACTCTGGCAGGATGACGCGTTTTCATTGGTGTCTGAAAGCTAGTAGCTAAGCGCATTTGCTAGCGATAGAATCTTTGGCCTTTTCTTCTGGAATGAAGATTTGGGAAATCCTTATTCATTCCGTAAAATATCCTATTGCTTTGATACGAGTGAAGAATGTGGTCTAACGAGGTATGCAATTTGTGAGGTGACTTGGATGGAACATATATTTCTCTCTGTTCCTTCAAGAACTCCTTGCCACAAGGGCAGCCAAGGAGGTTCTCATGATCGTCGTGTTAAAGCACTTTAAGTTACATATAACGTGCTTCAGAACGTTTTTTGATGATTTAAGTTTGTTGTTGACACTTTTGTGCCCCTCCCCCTAAGAATTGTGCTTTTGCACATGTGAAAGCTGTGTTCTATTAATTACTTTACTGATATATTCTATTTATTGTAAGCTATTCACTTTGGGCCTGATACTTATTGTCATGTTATTTTTGACTGGTGAAGTTAGTTGACGTGCTAAGTTGGTGAAATTGATATGGGAGAGAATTCTACGGCCAATATCGCACCATCTGTTGTCCTTACTGGAACAGCTAGAGAAGGAACACCTGGACCTCCCATTGGTCATGTGGACATTGGAGTAAGCGAATCTGCTTACTTGTTTCGGGTTGCACTTCCAGGAGTTAGAAAGGACCAATGTAAGTTTCACGTATGCGTGTGTCTTTCAAGGTTAAGCATACATGGCAGCTTTGAAAAGTTTTGGCAGGGAAAGCAATCAGTTTTTGTGCATTGTTGCTATTATACGTTCATCTTGCCTGGCTCTGGCATTAGATACGAACTACATTACATGTGGAAGAAAAGTCTGATTGTCAGAGAGATGGTAAAACCTATTAATATGCCATCAACTATGGTTGAGTTGATTGGTTGACATGCTACCAAAGCCTTTATACCTTATTTGTCCCAAGTTCTAAAGTCTGCAACCCCATTACTGAATTATTTTGTGAGGCAGCAGTTGACTCTATCCTCAGGCTTCAAGCCTTGAGGGTAGTTGCATGAGGACTTAGGAGACGTGAAGAGTGAATAATAGAACCTATCTGTTGTCCCTCATTCATAGTTCAGTGGAGTTGGTTTCCAACTGTGGAATACAATGCAATCAAGTATTCTTGTTCTGATCTATTCTGAGTTTCTGATGACATCAATATTCAATGCTGGTTTCTGCAGGTGAACTAAGCTGTGAGATTGAGCGTGATGGGAAGGTCCATCTTCAAGGGGTAATAAATGGTGGGGAACTAGCCAAGAAGAATCCTAAAACAGTTTACCACATGAACATGACACAGCTGAGCCCACCAGGACCATTCACCGTCTCATTCAAGCTGCCTGGTCCTGTTGACCCTAGGTTATTCTCGCCAACTTTCAGGTCGGATGGTATTTTAGAGGGCGTTGTGATGAAGTACCGGGCACCTGGTGCACCTCCATCTGGTAATCAGTTTGCTCCAGTATGAACCACTCATTTGTTCGTCTTACACTTCGAATTAGCCAATCCAGTTATAGTGAGAAGAATGTACATGTAGTGTTGTGCGTTTCAGCGTTTGTAAGAAGAGTGGAAAATTTTGCTGAACATACAGAGGTGTTGAAGTCTTTGCTCTTTTAGCCTAGCACTGAACCTCATGGGCTTTGTTAGCTTTGTTAATCTTAGACTTGAAGTTAAGCTAATTGTATGACATGGTATGAAATGGGTATGACTTGCCAATGTGAGATGGAGACTTGAGAATTTGATGACTTGTGATGATTTTTAAGCATCAATGCTGGCAATCAGTCTTGTCTTATGAAGCGAATGTGATATTTGCGCTTTGTTTTTGATCTTTTGGGTTGAGGAAGTGGCATGAGAACTTCGCTGAAGAAAGCCTTATTTTGTTCCTTGATAAATTATATGTAGCAAAAAGTATAGGAGTATAAAAACGATAGTAAAATATCAAAATAAAAAAATAAAACAAAATAAAAACAGTGGGCAACCTATCATCATTAAATCTCTAGTCAACCGCTAGCCAGTTATAGAGTACACATTACAGCAAGGAAGGTCAATTGAAAACTCTCTCTTTTGAGAAGTTCCATCCATGGCTATTGTTCCGTGCTCCAATCTTTGTCCCTGTTGATTTAATTGTCCACCTTCAAACACATAATCAAGGAAGACATACAGAGATTAACCACTCTAGTATAATTAAATTGGTCTTCTAGCCACACGGAGAACAAATAAGCTTCTCAAATCACCCCCCAAATCAAGATGGAGACCTGGTGGAGGAATGCAAGTTTCCGCCCTATTCACTTCAGTTTTGCAACACCAACTATAGTCCCATTAAATCAAAAAGTACAGTTAATCATATTCATAATTCATGTAGTCAGTGGAGAATTTATTTGAGCTTCTATCAAAAAAAGATTATAATATTTTTTTAATCAAGTCGAAAAATCCACCCTCAAAATTATTTGTGAATGCAAAAAAAAAAAGAAAATTAATCCATAATATCTTAAACTGATTGTGGATGTCTCACTGCATTTTTTTTTTTAAATTTAACTGGGTACAACAATTTTACATGATTCATGAATTATTTGTTATTCATGTGATAAATTATTTGTGGTAAGATCACATGGGTGTGATGATGATGATGATGATGATGATGATGATGATGATGATTATGATGATGATAATAATAATAATAATAATAATAATAATAATAATCAAACTAAAAAATCTTTTATTATTTCTTAATAATTATATAATTATAACAAATAGGATTCGTAACTATCATTATATTATATTTGATATTCCTAATATTTCAGATTTATAATAGTAAATATCTTTCACTATTAATTATTTTAATTGAAAATAATAATTTACGTAACTTTGAATTAGGTTTGTAATTACGTTGGGAAAAGTCCCAATTTTTAAAAATTTGACACATGACTCAAACTAGCTTCCTAATCTTTTTCTTCCTAATCTTTTTTTTGTGGAGGGGGCAGGGGAAATTTCTTATGTCCGCTTAGGAGCATATACTCTCATTGTCTATGTGTATATATTTTTTAAATGTGTGTTTATCATTTATTAATTTTTTAATATATATTTGCTGATGTATACATTGCGTTTGTGTGGAGGAACACGGGAAATTGGGTGTATCAACTCTTTCCATGGGTTTGTGTATGTATACATTGCAGTGTGGACTGATGGGACATAGGTCCAGCACTGTAGCTCAGTGCATAGCCCATATTGGCATGTTCTTTTTGTTGGTAAATTGAGATTAGTGAAAGGGTAAAATTGATTGAAGTGGATTGAATGAAGTTGAAGTTGATATTTTTTGTTGAAGTGGCGAAGTTGGTTGAAGTAGGTTAAAGTAGGTTGAGGTAGGTTGAAGTTGGTATATTTTTTGAAGTTGGTTTAAAATAGTAAGAATAAAATTTTGAAGGAAGTGAATTGAAATTGGTTGAAATAGGTTGAAATTAGTTGAAGTGGATTGAAATGAATTGAAGTAGGTTAAAGTTAGTAAATTAGAAAAGACTAACGAAAAGAGTATGCCCTTAGTCTAATATTTTTATTTTTTTTTATTGATGGATAATTTTGAGATAATCTTTTCGAGGCGCATGTTTCCCACGTGACAGAGCTCCAAACAAACCCGAATGAATATTTGGAGGAAATTTGATTTGAGTTTGTTCGGAAAGGCGCAAGCTTGCGAGAATCCGCCATTGCAGCCCCAGGAGAGCGAGAAACAAACATCAAAGATTCCACATAATTCGACAAACTTTCCGACGCTAAACAATCGAAGACGCAAAAATCAACCCACAAGGAAGGAAGATTTTGCGTTAAGGCTTAATCATTCTCATCCGCTCTTGTCAATTTCACCTCAAGAAAATCAGAATTCGACGTTCCATAAGTCGTCTTTGATCTTTCCCATTTACAAGACCCTAGGGTTTCAATTACTCCAGAAATTGGAGCCCTAGACACTTCCCAATTCTGCATTGAATTATATCGTCTCTGTTGTCCAATGTAGTTGGCTCAATTACGAGATATGGATCAACTGGGTTTCTTTACCCATAAGAGAAGTACGCAATTTCGTGGTTTCTTCAATGGGTTATCTGCTGTGATCCTGTTTCTCTATTTCTACAATAGATTAGATATTCTTAGAAACCCTTTACGTTGGCAATCATCATTCGTCCACGATCGCTGGCCCTATTCTTCAAATTTTCATAATGGGTCACTTCATGTGGAGATAATTCGTCGTAATATTGCGGAGATTAGTGATAATTCTTCACACTTTGTTACTGGTTCTAGTTTAGATAATGTTTCTGGTGAAGATGAGCTCATTTTTTGCGTTGGATTGCTCGATCGTGATGGTTTCAATACGCGGTGTGAGTGCTTGAAGGCTCATCCAGAATGTAGTACCGGTGGGTTCTTTGATTACTTGAGCTTCTTTTACTGTAAATGCAATAGGGTTGTGGTATTGGGTTATGTTGTTTTGGGTGTTTGGCTTGCAGCATTGTTTTACCTCCTAGGTAATACAGCTGCTGATTACTTCTGTTCTTCGTTGGCGAAACTGTCTGAAACCTTGAAATTGCCTCCCACAGTTGCAGGAGTCACTCTCCTTCCACTTGGGAATGGTGCTCCCGATGTGTTTGCCAGCATCGCTGCTTTTGTGGGCACTGGTGCTGGTGAGATTGGATTGAACAGTGTGTTGGGTGCTGCTGTTTTTGTGACTTGTGTTGTTGTTGGTACTGTTTCATTGTTGGTTGCTAAGAAGCGAGTTCATATTGATAAGAGATGCTTTATTAGGGATGTCAGCTTCTTTTTCATTGCGATCTTGGCTCTTTTGTTGATCTTAGTTGTTGGAAAGATAAGTGTTTGGGGTGCTATTGCTTTTTTGATGCTATATGTTTTGTATGCATTTGTTGTTGCGGCAAATGAGATGTTGAGAAAACAAGTACAAAGATTGAAATTTGACTCACTGACACTGCTTCCCATGAAAGGGAGCATCTTATCTCAAGGTAGTGTAGAGGAGGATGTTATCTATAATCCCCTACTTGACATTGAGTCCGAGAATATTACTCCTAGACTCCATCCTGCCGTGCCACAGTGGATGTGGGCTTCAAGCCTTGCAATCTACTCAAATAATTCCAAGAACTCGTTCGGAAGCGAGAGGCCTCCTTGGGGTTGGAATGATGAGCATACGGAAACTGCGAAACCATTCATTTCCTGCCCCCAGCTGTTTTCACTCTTGGAGCTTCCTTTGACCGTGCCAAGACGGTTGACAATTCCAATGGTGGAGGAGGAAACATGGTCAAAGCCTTATGCTGTGGCTAGTGTCTCCTTGGCTCCTATTCTCCTTGTATTTATATGTAGTGAAGGGGAAAATCCAGGTCCAATGAGCAAAGAAATTGCTTCCATCATTGCACTGGCCAGTGGTTCCATACTAGGAGTTCTGGCATATTGGTATACCAGGTCAGAACGCCCACCTCAGAGATTTTTGCTGCCATGGTTACTTGGGGGTTTCACAATGAGCATTGTGTGGTTCTACATCATTGCAAATGAACTTGTTGCTCTCGTGGTAGCATACAGCATAATACTGGGAATCAAGCCATCCATTCTTGGATTGACAGTATTAGCATGGGGGAACTCAATGGGAGATCTGGTGTCTAGTGTGGCATTGGCCCTAAACGGTGGGGATGGTGTGCAGATAGCATTGTCAGGGTGCTATGCAGGTCCCATGTTCAACACATTAGTTGGTCTCGGGATTTCATTACTGCTTGCTGCCTCATCAGCCAGGCCTAATTCACTTGCAATTCCTGAGGACAACAGCTTGTTTTTCACAATTGTGTTTCTGCTGGCGGGGCTTGTCTGGGCAGCTGTGGTTTTTCTCTGTAAAGACATGAGACCCAGTAGGACGTTGGGGGTTGGCCTTATATCCCTCTACCTCATTTTCTTGTCATTGAGGATTTTCCTTGCCGTGCATACGAATGGGTGAAGGAAAAACTGTCTTATTTTTGCATAAGCAAGCAGTGAATGTGTCCATAGAGAGGTACTTCTGGTTTAACAGCAGGCATTCTTGGAGGTAAGGGCTTTCTGTACTTGGCCTCATTCCTCCTGAAGTTTTAAGCTGAGTCATGCTTATAGATGAGTTGACTACCCCAGTTAGTGTTGTAGATTTACAAACTCAGGGGAATAAGCTTCATTTGATTGAAGCTATAGATGGTCAGTTGCTCTGTCTGTATTCGTTGTTGTCTATATTTGGTCATTATATACATTCCATGACCATCTTATCAGTCAGAATATTCATATGCCACAGATTATAGAACAACACTTTTTTCTGCATCGGAACAACAACAGTGATATGTATAAAGAAGAGCAATCCTATCTATTCAAAATAACTCTCCCCATTAGTCTTTTCATTATTTGTATTTATTATATCTGGTGATCATATTGAGTCATAGCTTGCCACTGTGATTTCTTGGCTTATTTAGCAAAATTTTGAGGGGTTGAGAGTTACGTTTGAAGAACATATTTTTGTGCAATATTGGCAATAAGTAACTTGGAGACTGTACGGGAAACTTACACTGGATTTGGATTTGGATTTGGATTTGGATTGTATAGAAAGGATTAGACAGTAGGTTCATGGAGGTGGGGTTAACACGGAAAGATGATGTAAATTTCTTTGTTTGGGTATCTCAGTAAAAAGAATGGGACAACATAGGGTGTACAAGCTAGAACTTTTATTTAAACGAATTCTCCCTAGAAATTAATGACAGGGAGATATTTTGGTAAGAGTATGAATAATGGTGGGCGGAATTTTTGGTTTATCAGTGGGAGCTTATCACTGTCACATCAACTCTCTCTTTAATTTTTTTATCTCACAAGTCTCATCTTTTTCAATGATTGGCTTATTATTTTGGCTCACCAAATAAAATAATACCCATAAACTCATATTCTAACACACAACTGTTTTTTTAAAATACAAAAAAAAAAATAACAATAAAACTTAAAAAAAAATCAAAAACAGGGAAGGGGAATGCTTGCGGCAGAGAGCCGGCCGAAGCCAACCAGTGCACGGGGGTAGAAGGCTCGCGGGGCACACGGTGCCCATGCTCTTGGGTTGTCCCATGTTTCCCACGAAAGAAAAAAGTTCTAAAAAATGGGGAGCGAGGAGATGTAGAAGGCTGAGACAGAGAGTGAGAGTATCCTGTGATGTAACAGTGACGGCAACAGTAACAGTAGCAATGCATTGAAGACACGTTCAGGTTTGATTGTGACTGTGAGTGACTCAGAGTCAGCGATGATGCTGACAGCTACACTTTGTTGGCCTCTTCCCCCCCTTTGCACGCTAAACGAGAAGCTGACACCCTCAACTTCTTCCTCTGCTCTTCCTCCTCTTTGCACGATGAACGATAAGCCCGTATTAATTTATCGGTTTATAAATAAGAGAATCAATCTCAGGTTACAGTTGTAGAGTACAAGTTTAAAGACGAGTTAATAAGCAGAATTTAGCATTTAAAAAATATATTGATAACATTAACAATGGTGGTAGAGCGTATGAATATGATAATGCAGGAAGTTTGGTGGTCAGAACACACTATAGGAAGTCACGTGCGCGGTTCCGGCAGTGAGCACAGCATACTGTAGGAAGTCCTCTCTTTGCCCTCTTGCACCCTCTTCCTCTTCCTCTGTTTTCTCTCATCTTCTTCCCTCTATTAGGTTATTGCCTCATTGCAAGTCGCCAGAGAGCCAGCTCTTTGTGCGTGCGTGTGTGTGTGAGCATCCGGAAAACAGGGGAGAAGGAGACGGAAGGGATGGCGGAGCAACCAAGGCCAAAGTCGCCACCAGGGTATCTTGACATGTATGCCAAACGACGTCAACAAGCTAAGCTTCACCTCTTAGAGCGAGAGATTGGTCTCCTTCAGGTTCTCCTTTTCCTCTCTTTATTCTTCATTTTCCCGTGCTCATGCTGCTTCTTCCTTACAAATATCCATACTTTTCTTCGCTCATATACTCTCTGGATCAGTTTTTTTCTTTCTTTCGTGGTTTTTTTGGGATATAGTAAGGTGGATGAGATGACTAAAGGCAGAGGGTATAATCAGCAGACAATCTTCTTTGAGGAAAGCACTTTTTCCCCCCTCGCAACTTTTGCATCTTTTTATGAAGAAGTAATGTATATAAATCAGACTAGAACTGCTCTGAATCATAATTAATGGACGCACCTATGGTGAACCCAGTATCAAGCAACCCTTATCCCAAGCCTACATATTTAAAAAGTGCTATTCTAAACTACAATATATACTTGAATTGCCATGCAAGGCAATCCATTTGTTTATTCACTGCCAAACTTTAAGCCTCATCACTCCTATATATAACCCTGTCATCCATTCTGTCGAAATATGTCTTTGGAAACCAACTTCCCCCTCAATCCCAGATAAGCCTTTGCTTGTTTTGGTTGTGATTTCATTCTTTCAAAACGATGCCTTCCGAAATGCCCAAATCTAGCCCGGAAGGGCAAAAGCAGAGGCAATTAGACCGCGAGATTAGGCGGATGATCTCTACACTTACCAGCCGGCTCACTGATTTTCACCAACTCAACAAGCCAGGTTCAAGTGATCCCTTGAGGGATGAGGATGAACATGGGTTCAGAGTCATCACTCTTGCAGGGACAAACACGGGTGCCACTATGAGGGGTGAAGTGCTGGGTCATCATCGAAAGCTTGACGACCAAGGCGAGTCCCTGGATGATCAGCCTGAAGGTATTGGGGAGACCTATGTCAACAGCAATTGCCAGGCTGTCAACAACTCGATCATGCTTGGTTCCAATTACACTAGCAACGATCCTGGTGTCCATATGGACATCACAGATGTTGTGGAACCCCTCAGTACTAGGCCCGGCAAGTCTGGAGGGAGAGGGCTCGGAAAGGGAAAGGGGCTTGCCCAAGCCTCAAACAACCCTGATTCTGAATTTACGGAGTGATTTTCTCTGATGATGAGCGAGGACAAACAGATCAGTAATAAATTATGAATTGCCAATAATTTGAGTTTTTATTATCTGAAAACAAAACTCCTATTAAGAATTTGAGGCTGTTTATGTTATATGGTAGAGTGAGCCATCTTGATAATGCCACCTCTACTTGTTTAGAGTTGTATTCCATTTAAGGTTCAGAATAATGCGAAAAATTCTGGATATTTTCCATTCCGAATCAAGCCTCCCCGTAGAGGCAGAACCAATGAGTGACCAGAGAAGTACTATTGATTCACTCTGTGAAACAACAATTATGAGAAAAGGCTATTCTTATAAACAATGTTTGTGCAATACATATTATCAAACCTATGTGTCTTTCTAAGACCTCTCACTATTAAGTGGCTGCGTATTTTATCACAAGCTGAAGCAAGGCACTATATTGTACCCGCCAGAGGTCTGATTAATTATACTTTGCTTTTATTCTCATGGTGTTTGAAATTATAAGCTTCTTTATGATATGGTATACATCATTGTGCATGGACTTGCATGATGTAAATGATTATTTAACGTGTATTCACTGATGATCTCATGGAGAGCAGGAGGAATTAAAGTCACTTGATGGCGTTCCACCTTCTTCTAGGTGCTGCAAAGAGTATGTATGGCTCCTTGAATATCTTTTAATAAAGCCATTTAGCTAGTCAACAGTCATATATTTTCATCATATATCCATGTTACTAGCTGTGTCTCTCTGGCCAATTGTTGAGCTGCCTTTCTGAAAGTCTCCTCTTTCTTTTGATATGCTGCCAAAAGGCTCAATGAATTCATAGCAGCGAAACAAGATCCCTTCCTAGCGATGTATGTTCTTTTCTCTAAGTGGTTTCTTCAATTTTGAGTGACAATTTGATATGAAATTTGATTGCTTTTTGGGGGGGGGGGGGGGATTTGGTTTGCAGAAATCAGAGGCCTCATGAACCAAACTGCTGTTGGACAAGAAACAGGTAACTTTTTAAGTATTTTTGGCCTTCTACTATAGATACTTCATTCCATCAATTTTATGTTCATTTTCAGAACCATTGTTTTAATCTAATTTACTCAGATGTGGAATGAATACAGATCTAATGGTTTGGGATGGCTATTTTCTCTGATTTCCTTGTGTCTTTGTTCCTATTTAAAATGACCTAGTGTGCCTTCATGTAGGGGGAGCTAGAATTGAAATGAATAATCTTGAGATTGAAGAGGACTTAATCTTTTGACGAACATAAGCAGTTGTAGAAATTTAACAAACCAGATTAACACCTACAGTACCACGGTGCTGTGGAGGGTTTGAATGTATGCACCCTTACCATCAGTTGCGTTCCTTGTGAACTTTTGTTCCATCGGATCCCCAAACTTAAAAAACACTTGCTACTAATCAAAGCAGAAGTAGAGAATAGTCAAACAAAACTTAATCTCACATAATTTTTGCGTATGATGACCAGGAAAAAGTCCTGTTTGAAATCATCATGGATTTGCTGTTTCAGTGGATGCTGTAAAACAAGCATGGCGCATAATCAGCAGCAAGTAGAAAAGAGGAGATGTTGTCTTCGTTGTCGCTGTTGCTCCAGGGAGAACTGTTGCCTGAGATGCTGCGGTTTGCAAGGTTGCTCTTGTTTTGGTCCCAATTGCTGCTCGTTTAAGTTATGCTGCTCGAGTAATTGTTGTAGTAAGGTTAAGCTTTGCCCTAGTTGTGTACCTAGTTGCTCTGGTTCTTGCTGTTGTTGACAATTAAATCTGATATTTTACATGTTCTATTCTTCCAGTATGATTATTTGTATTAACTGTTAAGTAAGTTCTATAAAAGAAGCCAATGCTGCTGCAATCTGAATTTGTTTTTTTTTTAGAAATTTTTTCTCATATGTTATAACCATTTAGAAAAGAGATTAGTCATTTGAGGCTAACAAGTGTCTAGATTGACAGTAGGCTATGTATGTTTCTCATCATAAGGTTAGCTCCCTGGTTGGAACACGACTCATCCGAGATCTGGTGCGTACGAGTGCCAAATGTCGAGCTACGATGGCTCATCTGGCCCGGACTAAGCTTATGTGCAAGAATGACAACAGTTTAGGATGTTCAGTTTGAGTGAATGTAAGGTGGGGAACTCCAGAGCTATGTCAGTTTCACTCTCCCTAAAGACCTTTTGCTGTCGTTAGTTACTTGATGACAGTAAATTTGAGTCTCAGAGGACATTACAAGAAGCAAAAGCCAATGTTCTATTATTTTTGTTTTTTCTTTAAATCTAACCTCAACTTGCTACTTGCTAGTCATGAGAGGAAGATATTCGGTTGGTGCACGAGGTCAATAAATCATAAACCTAGTTGGACTTTCTAGGTGGAAAATAACAAAGAATCTTCACCTATATAACGCCCGGAAATATTTTGTTATAAAATTTTTGTAGATGATTTGATTGAGGATACAATGCAAGTCGGTAAGGTATTGGTATTGGTATTGGAGAATATGAGATTTATATAATACATGTAGTGTGTGCGGTCTCAAACTTGGCAAACAATATAACCACTGATTCACCATTCGACTTGTACACAGTTCGCCGCTCTCCTTGTTTTTCCATCAAATTACGTAACTCACAATTAGAGTTGAGAAAAGCTGATCCGATACAATTATCCATCCAAAATCAACACGAAGTTAAGTAAATTTGGGTATAAATTTTCGACTCGTTTAATTAAATGGGCTAACACGTTCAACCCGTTTAATTAAACGAGTTAGATACAGGTTGACATTCTCGACAAGAAAAAGTACTTATTTAACCTGTTTAATTAAATGAGTTAAATAAGTCAACTCATTTTTTCATTTGTCATTTATCCATTACTTTTTATTAGATAATTATGAATATAAAAAAATTTTAAAATTGTGAATCATGAATCAGGAGAGTTTTGAAGAGTAATTATTTAATGTAACATGTAAATTTAATTTTTAACACTGTAATTACGTATTAGTTGAAAATATTAAATACGTAAATAATTAATTATGCGACTGAACTTGACATGTTTATCTTAAACGGGTTAAGCAGGTCAATCCGTTTAAAAATTAAATAGGTATAGGTCAAAGTTTTTCAACCCCATTTAATAAAAAGGTTAGATTCAGATCGAAAAATTCTCAACCTATTTAAATTCAATACAAATATAAACCTAACTGTATACGACGTATTACTCAGCTCTACCCCCCAATGCCACCATCGTGAAATTGCTGGGTACACTCTCTGCGTCAATAACCACTATTGTATTTCCTGTGCGCTTTGTTAAATATATTCCTGGCCCTACGGATGATTAATGACTATGAACACAACCCACAATATAATCATTATTCGACCTGTCTCTCATAGACAACATCATCTAAGTCTTTATCCTTCTATCAATTCATGGTTGATGCTTCAATAACAAAAACTTCAATTACAGGTATAATCGAGCTGAGCTGGAGCCTAGCAAACTTTGTAAACAACTAAGAGTATCTACAATACAAGGCTTGTGAGCCAAAAATTTGGCTCACGGTCCAAGTAATACCATGTATTAGTGATTCAATTCGCTCGCTCTACGGTCCAACTCATGGCCATGATCCGCCCCCCACATATTCTCTCTCTGTTTTTTTTTGTGAGCCAAGTTGGTGATCCATAAGATGTAGAGCATTCTCAATAGAGTTCCAGATTTTGAAACTCTTGTCTGCCACGTTAGCAAAAGTTCTATAATTTTGAAACTTGCATTCCATCACTTTTCCAATCCATAAAACTCAATTTTAATCATTCAATAAAAATATTTATCATGGACCCACTTTATAACACACAACCTATTTTTTTAATCATATAAAAATTATATATTACTTCAAAAAAAAAAAGAAAAACATAAAAAATAATTAAAAAAATACAAAAAGTGGCACGGGAGGGGGACCACACAGGTGAGTTGACACACGTGTCCCCCTCAATTCCCCTTGCTGCCAGCTTCTCCTTGCCATGCCAATGACACGCGGGGCCCAAATGTTTTCACGTGAGGCAACCTCTGCCAATGCTCTAAGAGCATCCCCAATGCTAAGCCAATTTTTTGGCTCACCAGTAGAGGCCTACATTTGCCACATTAGTTTGTGAGCTAACTTTTTGGCCCACAATCTTCCACTTCTTCAATGCAAGGCTTACCACATTGATTCATCAAATAAAATAATACATATTAATCCTACACTAATTATATTTCATTGGTTTAGTTTTTATATTTTGGTTTGTTATTTGACTTTATTATTTTTGTGAAAAATAATACAAGTACAATTATCCAACTTAAAATATTTTTTACTCAAAAAAAAGAAAAATCAAACTTGAATAAAAAACAAAACAAACCAATAGTCATCTGCCCTTGGTTCTGGCTTTGTTCTCTCTCCTCCATTTCTCAATCTCTCTCCTCCATTCTTGCTTTCTCTCTCATGGACGTTGGGGAAAGTAGGAAATCCTAGAGTTCAACTTGAATTTTACGAATTGTTCTAGGAATGTAGGACCCCTAGTGTGGCTGAAAAGGATCGAAGTGACTACTTATATCACCAAATGTGCACCTTTCTTTTCAGGAAGCTCACTCTTAAGAACTCCACAGTTAAGCGTGCTAGCTGGGGGCCAATCTTGGGATTGGTGACCTCATGAGAAGTTTCTCAGACAGCGTGTGAGCGAGGACGAAGCAGGCTGGAACGACTTGTGGTGATTTGTAAAGCCAATCGATGATTCTTGAAACCGTTATTAGTAAGACCTATGACCGAGAGGGGTCGAGGCATTATAAATGGTACCAGAGTCGACTCGTGACCGTGAGCTGCGCCGGTGGATGGAGAATCCATGGGTAGTCACCTAGCGGGGTAAAGATATTGGGTGTGGACAGCCGGTCAAGAAGACTCGTAAGTCAGTCAATTAGTGAGGCACAACGAGGACGTTGTGCGCTTCAAGTGAAGGTGATTGTAAGACCCCTAGTATTGCTTAAAAGGATCGAAGTGACTACTTATATCACCAAAAGTGCACATTTCTTTTTGAAAAGTCAACTCTTAAGAACTTCATAGTTAAGCGTGCTAGTTGGGGAGCAATCTTGGGATAGGTGATCTCCTGGGAAGTTTCTCAGACAGCGTGTGAGCGAGGACGAAGCACGCTGGAAAGACTTATGGTGATTTGTGGGGCCAATTGACAAACCTTGAAGCCGTTATTGGTAAGACCTACGACCGAGAGGGGTCGAGGCATTACAAGGAAGAATCCTAGATGTTCATCCCCTTGTTTGATTGAATCTCAACTGTTTGTTTTTGCCATCATCAACAGATCTCACCCCTTCGATTCTCTCTCTTCACCATTCACACCTCGGTTGCACTGCCTGAGTTGGCTAGGTGAGCGGCTCACCAGGGCCTGCTCGTGAGCCGTGAGGCGCGAGCCAGCCGTTGCCTGGCCACGAGCGGCTCACACGTAAATTGAGGTTCTTTTTTGGCTCGCGAGCCAAGCGTTGGAAAATGGAAATGGTCTAAGTCAACTTGGTCAATTGAGTCCAAGCCAAAATTTGACAAAGCTGAGTTTTCATAGGGTTGAGCTCGACCCTCCATAGTGAATTATTTTAATTTTTATTATTCAAATTTTTATGCAATTTAACTTGAAAATCATTGAAAAATTCTTAACATTATAATATTACAAGTCCTACTCAAAGAAAAAATCAAGTAAATGCCCTAACATTAAAATATACACATCCAAACTAAGATAAAGTCTATGTATATCTACGGAAAAGGCTAATTTCCCACCCAAAAACACCTAAATGAGCTCATCCGAACCAAGCCAACTTTCGTCAAATCAAGTTTGAGTCGGGCTTTGACTAAGTCAGGTCCAAGGGCTCGTTGAGCTAGCTTGGTTTTTTGATAGCCCTCCTCGAAAATGTGACTTTAACTTTAAAATTCTTCACAATATCTTTCTTATATAAAGGTCCTACAAAATCATCTTATGAAATGCGATTAAAAGAGTGCATGAACTTAAGATTATATTAACATATATAAAATGATGCATTACATATAATTAATTTATATATTAAAAAAAATTGGGTCTAATATGAAGGCAAAAAGAATATGAGTAAGATTTCAAGCGAAACTTACGACAATAGGTTTTGTCAATGTAATTGAGGATTAAACATTCTTCTCTTACAATTTTTATTAGAAAAACACTGTAATGTATTTTGGTTATTTTCTTTGTTTTGTTTAACGTGGATGAAGGCACAAGATTCAATCAAGAGAGAGTTAGGAAGCTGACCATTTTGGTCGATGGTTAACATCAAGGGTAGTCATTAGCCAAGGTTTGTAAGCAAGCAAGAAGCTTCCCATGAATTGAATGAATGAAACCATTACCATTACCATTACCATTTGGCTGTTTTAACTCCTGTTTTTAGTAGCAGAGCCATGTGGCAGCCCTTGTATCACAATACTTGAGATTCTCCACATTTCAATTCAATATTTCAATTTCATCATCCCCATGAGAATATTCGACACCCCCCCGCCCCCCCCAAAAAAAATAAAATAAAATCTGCAATAGTATTCATTGCTCAGCCTCATTTTAGTTGGGACGCAGCCCGCCCGATAGCAGGCTGACAATCATCCACCATGCCCACTCTCTCTCCTCCTCCCCTCCTCTCTCTCCTCTTCCTCCTCCTCCTCCTCCTCATCTTTCTCTCACCAACCCAATCCCAATCCCAATCCCAATCCAAATCAACCTTTATCGTCCACGTGTCAAATTCCCACAAACCCGCCGCCCTCTCCTCGGCTCACGACTGGCACTCCTCCATCCTCCGCTCTCTCTCCTCCTCGTCCTCAGCCGACCTCCTCTACTCCTACTCCCACTCCGCCACCGCCTTCGCCGCCCGCCTGGCCCCTTCCGACGTCGCTGAGCTCCTCCGCCACCCCGCCGTCCTCTACGTCGCCCCCGACCAGGTCCGCCACCTCCATACCACCCGTACCCCCCACTTCCTCGGCCTCGCCGACTCCCACGGCCTCTGGCCCAACGCCCACTACGCCTCCCACGTCATCATTGGCGTCCTCGACACCGGAATTTGGCCGGAGAGCCCCAGCTTCGACGATTCCGGATACGATCCTGTGCCCTCCACGTGGCGCAGCGCGTGCGAGCTGGGCCCCCATTTTCCGGCGTCCTCTTGTAATCGGAAAATCATCGGAGCTCGTGCCTTCTACAAGGGGTAAGAAACATAAACACTACCCGCGTTGACTTTTTATTCCTTTTCTCTTGAATCTCTTGAAAATGTAATCGATCTGGGATTTGGGTTTGCAGGTATGAAGCGAAGCATGGGCCAATAGACGAGACGAAAGAGTCGAAGTCTCCTCGAGACACAGAAGGGCATGGGACCCACACGGCGTCCACGGCGGCGGGTTCCGTCGTCTCCGGCGCCGGGTTCTTCCAGTACGCGCAAGGGGAGGCGCGTGGGATGGCGATCAAGGCTCGAATTGCGGCCTACAAAATATGCTGGGCAAAAGGGTGCTTTGATTCGGACATCCTAGCCGCAATGGACAAGGCGATCGCGGATGGGGTTCATGTGATTTCTCTCTCCGTCGGATCCAATGGTTTGGCTCCGGCCTACGGCGACGATTCGATTGCTATCGGCTCGTTTCGGGCGGCGCAAAGTGGGGTTTTGGTGTCTTGTTCGGCCGGGAATTCTGGGCCAGAGCCGTTTACGGCGGTGAACATTGCGCCGTGGATTTTGACGGTGGGAGCTTCCACCATTGACAGGGAGTTTCCGGCGGATGTGGTGTTGGGAGATGGAAGGAGGCTTAAGGGGGTGTCTTTGTATTCTGGGGATGGCTTGAATGATACCACCTACTTGGAGCTTGTCTATGGTGGTGATTGTGGCAGTAGTCTTTGCAAAGAAGGTACTAATAACAGTAATTATGTGGATTTCATTTTGAAAGTTGCCACCTTTTTCCTCCCATTATTAGGTTTTCTTTTTGTTGGGCCTATTCTTGGCATCAATTGGAAAAGACCTAAAGAGCAGAGGTTCCAACTTCCAACCAAGCTAATGCTTTGATATTTCTCTCTTGGCCTTTGCCTTGGGTTGTGGGCTGCTCGTAACGTTCTGTTGATATTTTCATTGCTCTGATTCATAATTTAGTATGTAGATGTCTCTGGTTTTTGTGATCATTAGCAGTAAGCAGTTCGTAAACCTTCCTCTAGGTTGCATTGTTAACACCACATTGGCTAGTTTGAAAACGTATGCTACTTGGAGGAAACATGAGGAAACATGAATACTTGTATCAGTTATCACTTTGTGTCCACACACGCTCATAGTAACATGTAGTGTTGGACTATGATGCTTCTGAGTGTAAATTGGCACTTGTGTGTGTGTGATTCACAGTGCAAAAGTATGGCGTGTGTGCTATATTGGCTGGAAATTAGTGTCTCAGACTGCTAAATTGCATCTGTTATATGTAATGTGACAGGTGAACTTGATGCGTCGAAAGTAGCTGGGAAAATGGTGATTTGTGATCGCGGAGGCAATGCTCGGGTTGCCAAGGGTCATGCAGTTGAATTAGCTGGAGGTGTAGGCATGATTCTAGCCAATACAGCTGAGAGCGGTGAGGAACTGTTGGCTGATTCACACCTGATCCCAGCCACGATGGTGGGTCAGATTGCTGGCAATCGGATCAAAGAGTATGTTTCTTCGGCCCCTAATCCAACAGCCACGATCAAGTTCTGGGGCACCGTGATAGGCCCCTCACCATCAGCCCCCAAAGTGGCTTCGTTCTCTAGCCGTGGCCCCAACCACCTCACACCCGAAATCCTCAAGCCTGACGTCATTGCCCCCGGGGTCAACATCCTGGCTGGTTGGACTGGGGCTGTTGGACCCACGGATCTGGATATCGACCATAGAAGGGTGAAGTTCAACATCATCTCAGGCACCTCCATGGCATGCCCTCATGTGAGTGGCTTGGCCGCCCTGCTCAGAAATGCTTACCCTGATTGGAGCCCTGCTGCTGTTAAGTCTGCTCTTATGACCACAGCTTACTACCTTGACAACTCCGGGAGTTACTTCACTGACCTGGCAACAGGCCAGCAATCCACCCTGTTTGTTCATGGGTCGGGTCATGTTGACCCAAATAAGGCATTGAGTCCGGGCCTAGTGTATGACATTGATGCTAGTGAATACATAGCTTTCTTATGTGCATCTGGGTATGACTCCAAAAAGATTGCAGTTTTCCTCAAAGAACCGAGGACAATCGATTGCAGCACCCAGAAGCTGTCTAGCCCTGGTGATTTGAATTACCCATCATTTTCAGTGGTGTTCGAAGCTGGGAAACATCTGGTAGAATACACCAGGACACTGAAGAATGTCGGAAGCTCAGTTGATGCGGTATATAAGGTCAGTGTGAACGCACCACCGAATGTAGATGTCAATGTTTCTCCAAGGAAGCTTGTGTTCAACTCAAAGAACCCAACACAAACCTACAAGATCACTTTGAGAAGCTTGGGTAAGGCTTATGAATCGGTTCTAGGATCATCAAGCTTTGGTTCGATTGAATGGAGTGATGGAAGTCGCCATGTGAGAAGCCCGATTGCGGTGAGATGGGTTGAAGGGACACAGCAACAGTTGATTGCTACAATCTAAGTTTGGATCAGAATGTACGTATATGACTGCTGTGGATTTGCTGAAGCGCGAAGAGGATCATTATCTGAATTTGCGTTATTGTTTGAATATTGATCTATAATGTTGTTTTTCCCCTGCTGGTACACTTATTTTCATGTTCTTGTGCTGTCTCAAGGCAAAAACAAATGGTTTTAGAGTTTATATTTTCAAATTAACTGAGGCGGGAAAAGGTTGTCAAATGAAGCCTTTGTGGCGGTCCGAACATGAATTATTGTCCAACCTGAACTTCTGAAGCTGAATTGTACCAGTCTAAAGTCAAGATTAGTATAAGTCAACCAAGCTTGCCAAAAGGTTCAGCTCGAGACCACTTGAGTGTATTTCTGGGTCACCCACAAATTGCTCAAATCAATAACTGTACATAACAAGACTAAATTCTAATTTCTTTAAAAGAGTTTTGAACATAATAATATAGATTTTGGAGGTGGTGGAAACCAATAATCTGAACATTTGAAATAGCTTTCAATATTCCAAACTTTGTAGCTGTTTATTTTCAGTAATATAGGATTCATTTTACATAATATTTGAAGCAATTTAAAATTTGAAATAAATTTAGGAAACCTTGAATGCCAATTTTTTTTTTGTTATTTTAGAAGCAATATTGTTTGAAATTTCCTGAAAAATACAATATAAAATAACTCTAATTTTACTGAAAGTAAATATTCTCGAAGTTTGAAGTATTGTGGGTTATTTCTTAAGGTCAGGTTATTGGTTATTGGTTATTGTTATGCCTAAAGTTCAGATTTTTATATTCTAAAAACTCTTAGAAATGCAAAAAATTATCGACAAGAAGTTAATTTTGTATAATTTATAAGTTGTAATTTCCTTTTGTTATTCAATCATATCCCTTGAGTTCAATTCAACACATGATAATATCATCTTTAAGTTAAGAAAAGATAAATATCAAAAAAAAGTTAAAACAAGATATTTAAAGAGTATGTTATGGAGCATTTATCATTTTATATCCAAAAGTATACTGGTCCCAACTTTCATGTAATGAAAATTCACTAGACACTAGGTTTTGGACCGTCCAGGTGGGATGCATAGTGCAAGTTAGTGTTTCCATCTGGAAAGCCCAACACACAAGTCAATCCAAGTTTAACACATACAACCCAACACAAAGCGGCAAATTATTATGTATACCTATGAGCACGTGCTCTCATATCTATTTTTTTTTTTTGAGGTGTATTTGTCATATATTTTATACTTTAATGCATAATTGCTTATGCGTTACATGGGAGTGCATACACTCAAGTGCATGATATAGGCTTTGACACAAAACAATCTTAATTTCACCATTTTTCCCATCATTAAAGTCAGTCAAACTTGTGGGTATCAGCAAAATATTTATTAATGAGAATATGTATTCTACTGAGGCTACATAGCAATAACGTTACTTAATTGATCCCAAAACTTATCACATATCATACATCATATATCATGTATATATGAATATATTTGTGGGTTTTGAAGTTTTAACATAGATTGGTATTGATTAGGTATTATATTTATAAACTTCTTAAAAAAAATTGAAGGAAGATTCATAAATCGTACTCAAATTAGTTTGTATTAAATTTATATAATAATTATGGAGTAATTCTACAATTGATCATATATTCAAAAAATTGTATAATTTTAAGGGAACATTTGCGTAGAAAATATGGATAAGCAGATTGAATTATTAAAACTTAAAACGAACCCATATATAACATAGGTCTTAAAACTAGTAAGATTTATTTAAAGGTATACATACAATTTCTATCTGTTAAGAAAAAAAATTGACTAAACTCGAGCATCATATGTGCAGAAGCGTTATAAAGTGCTTTGCAATGATGATGTTTTGTGATTGGCCCATATTGGTGAAGTGCTTTGCAATGATCCCTTGTCTTCCAGCCTTTGGGCTCAGCTTTAGCGGTGGCCCAAACTTCGTCTCGAGTAGCAGTTGCGAGCCCAGCAGCAGCATTTCCAACCTTCCCACGCGTGGCCCAGTGAGGCCCATAATCTGGCACGTTGACCTTTGTGTTGACTTAATCTTGTGTGCTCCCAGTGTGCTCCATGGATGGCCCGTGGGCCAGTCCACGGACCGTGGCCCTGTGCGACTTTTTGGTCTGCTTCAATCTTTGACAAATTTGCTATTTTATTGGGTATTAATGTGTGGGTATGCAGTTGATTCCAGGCTGTTACATGGGAATTCACTTGTTAGGAAAAATAATTGACTAAACTCGAGCACTGTATATACATGCGGAAGCGTGACAAAGGATGTGGACATTCGAGAATATTAAAACAAGATCAAAAAGATAGTAGTAAGCACAAGATTTTTTACGTGGAAACCTAAATTGGGAGAAAACCACGGGCGGCAACAACGACACAAAATCCACTATATATAGGTGAGAGTACAACGATTGATCTCAAAGCTAACGCCTAAGGCAGAGATCTACAAGGTGATTACAAAATCACTTAAGCACTCTTACAAATTTAGAAAAATAGTGGAATCAACAAGGAGATAACCCATGAGGGGCGGTGCCAAGAGGCACTCCAAAGTGCCACTCAAATTCTAGCAAATGCCCGCAAAAAATACCAACTAGAGTTGCCCAATATAAAAAAATGGCCCAAAATCATTTGTTTGCTCAAGTGAGTTGAAGTCTATTCCATGACAAGGCCCGATTGATGAGTTCCATCATTTTCTTGGTGCGTTTCTACTATTATTGTTCTGGTTAATGCAAAGGTTAATGACGATGCATTACTGAGGGCATTAATCTCCATCAATGTCATCCTTTTATGAGTCTTTATTTGGATGAATTAAGTCTTGACCATTGGCCCCCTTCTCCTTTACCATGGGATTGTCATTTTTTTTCCCCTAACAAGTGGTCTTCATCTGATCCGGTTTTTGAGCATTTTGTTGAAGGAAGTTTCTCGTCGATATTGGAAAGTCTATGTACAAGATCAATTTTGCTGTTCTTGCCCATTCTCCCAATAATTTGCTACTTTGCGTAGTGGTGAGATGCATCCAGAGACTACCACGGGTACACCGTGTTCCGGGCCACGGCCAATGTGTTCTGGGCCGATTTATCTGCCTCATTTGAGGAGTTTCCTCTGTGTTTTTTGCTGGGCAACTCGATACAGCATCAAGGAAGTTCAAGTACCAAGCATTTTGCCATCCATCTCCATCAGATTCATCCAACAATTTTAATCCGCCATATTTGAAGTATTGTGAGGGAGTATTTTGTGAGATTTTATAATCTTACTTTGATGGGTTTTTTTTCGCACGTTGCTTTGAGATCGTTCTTATACTCTCTTCTATATAGTGAATTCGTTAACCCATTCCCGGAATTTTGGTCCCAGGGGAAGATTGTTGGGTTAAGTGGACCAAAATTCTTGCCATGTCTTATCGGTTGCTTGTGGAGGTTTCATGAAAATTTATGCCTCCCTTAATGGGTTTTTATGTGGATGTTTATTCATGCACCATTTTATGAGCCTTTATGTGGATGGATTATGTTTCAACCTTTGGTCTCTCCTTTATTGAAAGAGTTTCAATTTGGGCATCCTATATATTGGGCAACTCTAGTAGGCATTTTTTGTGGTCATTTGCTAGCATTTGAGTGGCACTTTGGAGTGCCTCTCGGCACCGTTCCTCGTGGGTTATCTCCTTTTTTATTCCACTATTTTTCTAAATTTGCGAGTGTGTTTAAGTGATTTTGTAATCACTTTGTAGATCTCTTACTTGGGCGTTAGCTTTGAGATCAATCGTTGTACTTTCATCTATATATAGTGGATTTTGTGCCGTTGTTGCCGCCCGTGGTTTTCTTCGGATTCGGGTTTTCACATAAAAAATCTTGTACCTACTATATCTTTTTGATCTTGTTTTAATATTATCGAATGTCCACATCCTTTGTCATGCTTCCGCAAATATAATGCTCGAGTTTAGTCAATTATTTTTCGTAACACTATCCACATCTCTATGTTTACATGTTATACAACTATTATTGCACGCAATTTTTTTTCCTTTAGGAAATTTAATCTTACATAAAGGGATCCATCTACATATGGGTGACTGGGTCAGAATTATAATGGTAGTTAAATTAGTTTACCGTTTGGGTATATACTCTTGAGTCTTGACTCCTGAGGATAACTTCAAATTCAGGCCTTTCTTTCCGTACTAATTTTTAAAATATTGACACAAAATAAAAAAAATAATGAAACATGGAGATGCGGGTATCGATCCCATACCTCTCGCATGCTAATCAAGCTCTCTACCATCTGAGCTACATCCCCAGCGACTTGCATAAATACTTTTAATTGTACAAGCGTTCTTGTTACCCCTGCCGTGAGATGATTATTTAAAAGCAAATAAAAGCCTTCTAATTGATGCCCTTTGATCGAGTATGGAATTATTGGACATACGATAGGTACTACTATATATATAGTCATAAGGAATCAAATATTTGTACTCCATTTCTTTTCCTTCAAGCCTTGCAATTAGTTTTCGTTGAACTGGTTCAAAATCTTTTTCATAGCCCTATATTAAATTATGACACATCAATATATATAATTATACAAATAATACAGAGATTTAATAGCTCTCTGCAGGCCCTCGTCCTAATTCGTGTTTTTTTATTTCTCATGTGGTAATTTTCAAAATACTACTAGTCTAATTTTACAGTAGTACTTACATAAAATGTTGTTTACAAGTTTAGAGATTTAATAAATTCAAGCCTTGTAAATGGAGAACACCTATATGACTATATTAGAGAGATTTATTTCTCACGGAATCAACAGTTAACTTAATCAATTGTACTGAATGCAACTACTCCAATATAGGTTTCTATAATTTATGAGAATTGAACCTAACAATAAGAACAACTAAACAAGTGTTTAAGATTTAGAATGCCTGCATGAGTAGTCTCCGCAATTGTTGGTAATGACACTGATGACATCATAATTAAATTACTCTGAAATTGGTAAACATTAGTGTTTTTTTCACTTCAACACCGCGTTGTTAATGAGTACTAACAAATAACAATAATTTATAATGAGGGAGACATCATATATATAAAATTACATGGCTGAAGACAAATGTGAAACTCAATATTCAACAAAGGTTGATTAGGTAAACTACTTCCAAGGGATCCACGGCTATGGAATAACCATCCGGGTTTCAGAATTCGAGATGTATGCCTCTCAATTCAGATGATCATATAAATAAATAAGGCATTTTTAATTGATTATACAAATATGTTTCCTTTCCTGGTTTTGGGGATTTATAGTTGATTGAGTTTGGACGATAAACAAATCCTATCGTTACATTGGGGTTGAGAAAAATATTAATATTTTTTTTTACCATTTCGATTTATATATATTTGACTGGTTAAGTTGAGGAATGACAGAGATTTGGAAATTTGTAGGATTTATGAGTTTAAATTAAGTGTGGATATCTTATAAATTAATTAAGCTCACAGCCAATACTGGAGAGCAATAAAACTTCATAGGGTCGTTCTATCTTGGTCAGGTTGATATTTGTTGTTGAATTTTAATATTGATGGGATGACTGAGGTTTGAGTTTGAGATATCTCAATAAGAATCACGATATAGAAGTAGATTTTATCATAAGTTTCATACGAATATTGATATGACACTTGTAATTGTGATGGATGAATTGTGCCAATGTCAGCCTATTATTTATTTATCAATTATTATTCACTCTAGACGAAGGCTCATAATACAATTAATTCAGAGATATCACTACTTTGCATGGTGATGTAAAAAGGCAACTAGTGGCATTATTCTCCGTGAAGAGAAGCCAGATAGTAAGCCTCACATTTGCAAACCTAATGAAAATGTCATGCTTGCCTCATATGACTTGAAAATATCCCGTGTATAGCAAACGTATCAATGGATCTTAACCTAGGGATGAATGATTATATATAATCAAAATGCCTTGATGATATAATATATACTATAAATTAGGTATCAGCTTTAATTCCTTTTATATTATATCTTCATGTCATCGAGAATATATTACCTTTAATTTGTTTATCAAGAAAACAAAATCATTTATATATTGAAAAATTCAATGAAACTTATTCAAATCCACAGATCATGAATATTGAATTTTCTTTTTGACCCACGTCTCAAAAGGGGAAAAGAAAAGCAAAAGCAAAGGTTGTAGATTTAGGTATAGAAAACAGACACACGTAGAGGTAAGCTTGGAGGAGTAGGAGTAGGAGGGTAGTTTTCAATGCTTGATAATTAAAGGTGAGATGAGATGAGATTGATACAATTTGGTCGTTTACATTTGTCACTTATTCTGGAAAAGAATTGTCATTTTTGTAAGCAAGCGAATCATGATTTCATGTGCACATTTGCATGGGTGATATAAAGAGCAGGGAATCCTAAGCCTAGGCAGCCTATCGTGAATCAATGTCGGTCCACTTTAATCTCATAAATAAACCAAACGCTATTATTTTTCTTTAGGAATTGAACTTGCAATAATCTGATATGATGATGCCAAAATTTCCGTCCTTTTTCATCCACTAATTGGTTTATTAGACAGTCCAGTCTGATACGTTTGACTTGAATCCTTGAAAATCAGCTCTGAAATCATGCCATTGTAAACGTCACTCAATTGGACTGACTCAAACATGGCCATACTGCTGCATAAAGCTATCTAGATACATATCACCATGTGTTGTGATTAATCAAATTCCACATCGGCTTACACATTATATTATATATGTGATAATTAAGTCACAGCTTTTTCATTTTTGTACTTTGCAGTTTCCTTGATTACTGTCATTATAACACAATTAAGTAATAGACAGAAATGATAATTGCTTTGACATCTATTACTGTATAATTATCTATATTTATCATTAAACTTCACAAGATCATTCTATTTAATTTGCTTTAGTAATTACTTGAATATCATCTCCTGCTATATTTATATATAGACCATGAAGAAAATGATAATGCATCTGAAGCTTTGGATATATCTTGTAAAATACAACTCCCAAAGCATTTGTCTAAGCATAGTCATGCTAAACTAACCATTGATAATTTTCTTGCATCTAACTTTTTCTACGCAGCTAGAACACTCAAACTTCATCCCATCTTGATCAAAGTTACGATCTTCATCGACTATAATTCATGCTGGAAAAATAAAAGAGAATTCACATGAAAAGAGTCTTATTCTAATACACTGCTATCTGACTATAAACTTCAATACAACCCTTGATCAATTTTAATTTACTTATAAACAAATAATTGTTCAAAAATAGATGATCGATTCATGGATGATTCTTGATACAAGTACGTACGTGGATATCCAATTTCCATGCAAGTATAATTACTATAATACTCCAGAATGTATTATTGTGCAAGATCATTATTGTTGCAGATGGGCGTTATCTTTTCTCAATGATAGACAATGGGTCCTAGCTAGCCTCTTCCTGTACAAACAGTTCATGCATGTGAACGCCTCAAAGATGTTGTTCATATGTGGTGATTCTTACTGTGGGTTGCACCTCTCTGGTGATTTATGTGATGAATTATTTGGTCTCATGGCTCATATGTATGATCAATATAAGACAAAAATTGAAATTGCACATTAACAATTACAGTTGAAAGACAATCTTAATTTCTGACTACTGAAATATGTTTTCTTGATTTGTATATTTATGTTTTTGCTTCCAAAGAATGCAAACCCAAATCAATGTCTTAACCAATGGTGTTGGTCGTGTTCAATAACAGCATTTTGAGTCGTATTTAATGTTTTGATCAAATCAATACACTAATCAATTCACTTTTAATGTTTGGTAACCTAGTATTTTAACTAATATTTCAATTAGCTTTCATCATTTTAGACCGCATTTATGAAAAGTTAACGCTATTTGCTTTGGTATTCGTCAAAATTAGCGTTTCATATTTTTTGCCCAAACAATATTCTTAAAAAATTTTATCTTTAAAAATTATCTATATCCATGTATGTCAATTTACATTGATTAGCTAACCCAAGAGCTAAATTTATTAAATAAATTTGTTTCAACTACTCATCTAAACAACTCTATATCCACTAACAGCTAAATTAGAAATGTTATCTGCTAACTAAACAGTTATCCACTGCCTGAGTCGCTAACTCGCTATCCACTATCTAATAAATAGCTAATTTTACCGAATACGGCGAAAGACTAGACTAGATCTAAAAATGAAGTGACAACTTCTGAGATACTGTTAGTAAAACGAGGGAAAATATTGAAATACTATATAATTTTTAAAAGTTTTAAAATAATGGACACACCTATCTAAATTCTAATATTTTAAATTCTAAAAATATAAAAATACGACATAGTTATGTTAAATTTCTCAATATGTCGTTGGGGAAGAGTGATTGAGTGAATACGTACCCCCGACTCAGTCATAGATGATATGTTTCTTGATTGCCAGAAGAACCGTCGAGAACGCCGCCAATGTATTTTGTAATTTGTATCATAATATATTAAAATGGATCGTGAAAATTCCCTCTGACGTAATTTAAAATGAATGTAAAGATCATGACATTGTCAAATAATTATTCATCCAGAATTTATTTCTTGTTCCGTTATTATGTGAAAAAAATAAAATGTGTTAAGAAAATATCCAATCTACTTATTTTAACTTATACAACGTGAAAATTCTATATAATGCTTAATTATAATACTTGTGAAGCAATTACATGCTAGTGTTATACGTGACCGTATCTCAGCATGTTAAAAATAGAGAAGACTTGAACGTGAAAGTTAATCATACTTTAAATTTTATAAGGACGTGAGAGATAAAGCGGGTAGAGGGAAAGGAATCATACAAATTCCCTAAGATCTCGTAGCCATACAGTAAGAATATGACTTAGAACATCATAGATGTGTGTATGATCGGATCAAATCTTAATCTTTACGATTTGGTGAGATTCCTATCACCCGTAATTTGATTTGATTTCGGTTTGAAAGATTGTTAATAGTAAATTAAAATCATGTACATCCCAAAAAATAAAATTTTGTATTTGATAACATACATTGCATTCGTGAATATTTGTCTCTTTTTTTTTTAAACTTTGAGAAAGATATGTTCGACATATATAATTATCTCACACTAAAATTTTCAAAATTAGAACATTGATTAATTTTAGAAATAATAATAATAATTTAATATAGTAAGTGCAAACCTCACAAGATATGCCCATTTTAATACGTTTCCATATGATGTTAAAAATTTCAAATTACTTTGTCATAATCTATTCAATTATTCTAGAAATCATGTCAAACACAAAATGTATACCCTTGATAAAAAGATGCACACAAGAATATGTTATTTATTGACTTGGTCATCCTAGGCCGGGTCCAGAGGGATGCCCTTGTTGTATTCACATGATCAAGAACTTTGCCCAAATCAAACGGCTGATCTTGATCGGATGTGTAGAGATCCTCATTAAGCATTTAAGCCCAAATCACTCTCACATAGATTAGCAGATGTAGATGTAACACAACTCCTTTTTTTTCCCCTTCATTTGTGTGCTACGATGGAGGCACAAACCAATATATATATTATACTCTTAGGAGCAAATATTTAATGAGCCACACTATCGTATATATTAAAAATTAATATATGAAAAATACACATGTCAAAAATACATAGACGTGGACAATAAAAATATGAGCTCTTGAAAGTACATAAGAAATTGTTGGCACAAATAAGTGCAAACATAAAGGCACCCTATAAATATAATTCATTAGTTAATTTACGCTCATTAATTATTTTCATAAAAGCTTTCGTCTATAAAAGATTTTCACAAAATCCTTTTTTGTAGGTCTCTTGGAATCAGTCTCTCTACGGGTAGGAATGCCGGTAGAGGTAAAATTGCCTACAGTTGGATCTCCCCATACCCCACAAAAGCAAGACTCACACTGGGAGGTGTTGTTGTTGTTGTAGTTAATTTACGCTCATATAGATTAATCATCATCTATGGTACATTAGTGACATTATTAGCATTCTAGAATTTCTTAAAACCCCCACCTCTCTCTACCCTTATTCCGAATTAAAACGTGACGCTCATCCTTGTTAAATTACAATTAACAATTTATATAAATTAAGTTCAAACTATTACACCGTGATATAAGATTTCAATATGACTTTCATCTCCTTCTCAAAGGCGTCTGATTCCCTTCCTGGGTCTTGAATCCTAACACATTATTGGTAGAGCTGGGTAATAGGTCAGATCGGATCGGGTTCGTATTTTTGTCGAACTTAAACAGGTTGAGAATTCCTCAAGCTGAACCTAACCCGTTTATTAAACGGATTGAAAAACCTTGACCTGTACCTATTTAATTTTTAAACGGGTTGACCCGTTTAACCCGTTTAAGATAAATAGGTCGAGTTTAGTCGCCTAATTACTCATTTACACATTTAACATTTTCAACTAATACGTAATTACATAGTGTTAAAAATTAAATTTGCAAATCACATTGAATAATTACTCTCTAAAACTCCCTCAATTCATCATAATTCACAATTTTTATATTTTTATATTCTTAATTATATAATAAAAAGATAAATGAATAAATGTTAAACGGGAAAATGAGTTGACTTATTTAACCCATATAATTAAACGGGTTATATAGGTACTTTTTCGTGTCGAGAATCTCGACCTGAATCTAACCCATTTAATTAAATGGGTTGAGCTTGTTAACTCATTTAATTAAACGGGTTGAAACTTTATAACCAAAGCCACTTAACTTCGTGTTGATTTCGGGTTGATAACGGTGTCGGATCAGCTTTTTCCATCTCTAATTATTGGCCATATGAAGTGAATGAGACCCAGCAAAAGACAACGCAAATTAAACCAATTGTTGAATCCATATGTGTGGCATATTTCTAGTTTAAATCTCAAATCTATCCATTTCGGCAAATTTTCAGCCTCTAATATCACATCCCAGCACTGCAGTTTCCCTCTGGTCAGAGTTCATTTTTGTACTGTCAACTTGAGAAAACTGCAGTTGCATATGCCTATGGTTCTGTACTCAGATTTGTATCTTTCCTGAATATCATTTCAGAAAATAACGAATGAACCTTCTCAAAGTCACCAAAACACTCAACATTAAATCATTAATTAAATTCAAGCAGCGCAGTTGCCTGTCTCTGCTACAAACAGTCAATCATTCATGCAAAATTTTTGCCAACAACATTTACTGTCAAAGTACTAATAGTAGCGCACATCATGAGTCTCCTTCGCCATAGATTTTTGAGTACTGTTTCCACTATTGTTCTCATCCAAGAACTTATATATATGCTATATCTATAACAGTTCTCTCTTTTAGTATGTTCAAATGTAGACATATTTACCTCAACAAATATTTCTATCTATAGAGATGTTGATTTTGAAGGCAAACTGGACAAAATATAATCAAATTTTAAACTCGAATAAAATATGATCATAACTTATTCAAAGTCAACCGAAACTGAGAATCACAAAAAATGAAGCCAATATGAATTGAATTTTATTGACCCAACATAAAACTAACTAAATGACCCATTGATCACGTAACTTAACTACCTAAAATCCTATGAACGAGGGGGGAAATCATCTTCAATTGACAACTATCAACCATACAAATGGTTTCCAGTTGCAAATACCAGCAATGCCTTGAGAGGACAGAGCAGCATTAACCTTTCCCACCAGTAAGTCGTCCTGGTGAAGCATTCAACACAAACATTCCAAGTCCAAACGGGAAACCAACCACTTGCAATTATTATGAAAACCTATATAGAGCAAATTATTCAAGCTAGTACCGGAAACGATTTTATTACAGCCATATATAATATAAGATTTTTTATCTACATATGCACAATTGCATAACACCAAAACTGGTAACAAGAGTCACCAGACCTTTTCTTTTCCTTTTTTGTTTTTTTTTGGGGGGGGGGGGGGTATCTAATGCTATTACCAGCATTAGAAAAAAAGGAAGAAACTCCACCATGATTTGAATAATTTCTTCTTCTCGAATTCACTATATTCATCAGATCAGACCAGACCAGACCAGATCAGATCAGATCCTCACACCACTCCTAAATCTTAATCTGTCTCTACTCTGCCATCACCCTACTTTGCAGTCACCATTTCTTCCAATTTCGCGCTTTCTACGCTTAATTTTCACTCAATTCACCACCACGTTATTCTTCTTCAAATAATTGCGACAAAAATACCCTGTTTTTTTCTTCCCCTTCATCAAGTTAGGCAGTCCGGGAAAATCATTGTGAAATATCAGGGAAGCAGCTCTCAGACCTGGAAAGAACAGGGCACTTCTTCTCAGCAACATGTCGGGTCGGGCTAGCAGGGCTTGATCGGAGTCCGCCGCGAGGGTCCAGGCTACGGCGGAGGATGTGACGCACGGCGGTGATGAGTTGGGAGGTGGGGTCGCTGCCGGCGGAGGAACGGAACATCTTGCAGACGTTCAAGTGACGGTTAAGAGCCTCCTCCGTCGTGATCAGCCGCTCGGCCCGGATGACTTCGTCTTTAACGGCTTCGGCGCAGAGGCCGCAGACCCACTTGCCCATGTATCTCTCTCTTATCCTCTCTATGTACGCCGGCGTACACTCCTCTGTTAGACCACAACACTCGCATTGAGCGAATTGGATCTCGATTTGCGCAGCGGCGGCTCCGACGGCGGCACCGGTGGTTGTGGATGAAGAGTCTTGAGCTGATACCATCATTGGCTCGCTGATTATTGTTGCTGACATCTCTTCGCTTTGGTTGTTGACGATGGAATAATATTCCCCTGCAAAAATTTAATCAAAGTTGAGAACTTTTTATAAAACGCAGATGCCTAGTGGCAAGATTTTGAAGGAATTCTGGGTTTAGATTAGAACCCATATAAACCCAGATGGGACAACCGATTAGATTAGCAAAAACCCGGATGTAAATTACTGGTTCTGATTGCAATATTCGTTTAAAAGAGAGAGAAACTCTTTGAATATCGGCAGAGAAAAACCCCAGAAACAGAGAAACAGAAATCTACCTGCAGAAGAATTTATCTTGATGATGTGAAAATTGAGACCTCTGTTTTTGGGTTTCTGCTGAATTTGGGTTAGATTTGAATGAAAAAAGGTCAATAAAAAAGAAAAAAAAAAGAAATAATTAAATGCTATCGTTCTTTCTCCCACTCTCCTTCAACTTTCTCCTCTTCACAGAACAAGAGCTCAAACACGAAAGACATATTATGTGCGAAGATAAACCTTTTATTCTCTCTCTAAAAAAACAGGGCAGAATCTCCTGGGAGAACTGAAATCTCTCTTCAATGGATGACTTTGAGGGGGTGATTGGAGAGAGAAAAACCCACAGAAAAAGAGAGAGAAGGAGGGGATTTGATTAAATTAGGGTCGTGTTTATGCTTTGATTATGAGTTTCTCCTCCAAAAATTCTCCACTATCAGATCAGAGCATAGCAGAGCTACCATGAAGGCTGGAGAGGGATTTTGGAGAGAGAGTTTGGGGGGTACGAAATTGCAAGAGGGCGGTGGCCTTTTATTTACGCCGGAGGGGAGGGGGGCGGGGGGACGAGAGAGAGAGAGAGAGGAGGCAAAAAGAGAGGTCCAATGATTGAGGGCTGGAAAAATAATGGAAAGTCGCGGGGAAAACAGAAAAAAAGGAAATTGTAAATAAGAGAAACAAATCTACATCAGCATCTCCGCTGGCACTTAATTTTGGCCGTCGATTAATAGGCTGCCAGCTGTGCATTATCGTATTGGATTTCTCTTTCCTTCTTCTACTCCGGCTTTTTTAACTCTTTTTTAATTATTTTTTTTTCACAGCGTTCAATTTGGAATCTAATGAAAATAAATGCTAAATCTTGCAGCGGTTAATTCCTTTTCATTTAGGCAAAGAGAGATACAAAAAGATTTTGCATAATTTTGTAATTAATTCGGTAATCTTTTCCATCAAAAAGAAAATCATGAGGCAAGCTTGACAGATTTATCACTTCAATTAAGGGCTTGTTTGTTTTGAATATTTTTTTAATTAACGATTAGCAAATTAAACTAGATTGGAACAGGTAAGAGTCTACTAAAGCCGATTGTGAATATTTTTTGAAAGAAATTAGAGTATATAGAAGCAAATTGAAATACGTTGGAGCATATAATAGATTTCATATGATAATAAATCCTAATTCATTTTGGCAATAAGCTAGATTAGTTAATATGTAATCATAAAATTTTTTATGTATTTTTATATTGTGAAAGCATTAATTGCTCGTAATAATATTCTCAAACAACAGAGGATTCTCTTCCCCACTCCCCTTTTTTTTTAATTATTAAAGGAAAGTTTATACGAGGAAATTATTTTCCTTTGAAATTTTATTTTCACAATTGTTTTTTAACTGAATGGGCATATAATGGTATTTCTACTTGGTAATAAAAAGTAATAACAATCAATGCAATTTGTCATAATTTTTTTGGTTAATAACTTTTAAATAATTTGTTAATGCGTGCACGAAATATCATAATTATTTTTTATTTATCATAAATAATTTATTATTGATTAAATTTGATTTAAAATTAATTAGTGCCGAGTATTGATGAAATTAAAGTTCATGATTGTTGATCAATGCAGGTTAATGTCAAAGTTATAAATAAAAAATACGATTAAAGTGTTTATCAGTATTAAGTACCATATTGAATTCTAATAACAAGTACCTATAATATGTTGAATAGAGTAGGCCTTACAGTTATATCTTTCGCATAATAAAAGATGGAGCCTAGAGGTAATAAACAGAAATTTAACTATCATAATACTGCTAATATTCATTCGTGACAACATCCATCCATTATTTGAAACCAAATGTTAACTAATATTGTACGTAGTTAATGCCCGTGATACAATATTATCAGTACCAGTTTTCAATGTTAAGTGTCAAACATATATCCCATATCAAATTTTATGGTGAATATGTAGAATCTCTATGGTTTGAAAATGATTTATGAAAAAAGATAAATAAATACACTGTGAACTTATGTTGTTTTCAAAGTCAAGCCTTAATTTGACCTAATTTCGTGTTTATATGTTTACATGCCGTAGTCCTTTCTTGTCACCTTTATCAATCATTTGATCAATTTCTACATAAGATCTAATAAATGGATAATATACCCCAAAAGGACCTAGAAAAACCATCTGTTGTTGTTGTTGTTGTTGGGGAATTTGTGAAAGAGGGGTCGAACCCTAAAGTACCCAGAAAACAGAATTTAACAAGATAAAAGAATTCTCTTTCCAGATGATCCTCGGCGATAAGAAAGAATTTCGTATATTCTTTGCCAATAATTTTGGTGGGAGAATAATTTTTCTTCCTTTTTTTTTGGGGGGTCCATCGGTATTCTAGTGATGGTATGTTTGGCCAATGCTAGGTCACCAAGTGTAAACGCAAAACCGTGTACGGCAGTAGGCCACGTCTCCAATGGTGACCACTATTTTTTATTATTCTTTCCCACGAGTGATTTTTTTTTTTCTTTATTTCTTTTAGGGTACATGACGATTTCTGATAGCAGCTTCTTCATCCAGTAAATCCACAGTTGATTAATTTACTGTGGATTTGTGGGATGTATTCGAGCTCACTAATGTGTTTTACACGTCATTTTGCTCTCGATCTTTGTGCTAAGATCAGGTCGATGTGCCCCCCAAATTCCAAGCATTTTGATGTCAACTTTTATCATTTATTAATGTGTATTTTTTTAATATAATAGATATACTAATGCTCTTTGCATTTTCACTCAGAGTTGTTTGACAAGAAAAGTAGAGGTTTTAATTTATAAGAACGTTTGTGACAGCTAATAGTATGGCCCTCATCAGCCATATTTCAAATTTGCAACCCAATTTATATCATCATAATGAATTAAGTTTCACAGTGCAATTAGACATATAACTAAATTTATCATGTTCGAAATTGTTCATTCTTCAAGTCCAATCACTTGCGTAAACTGTAATGTCGAATAATTATACGCGTGGTGTTATTTTGTGAATGAAATTGAATGAGACAATAATATTAATTGAAAATAATGACATGACGATTTCGATGCTATTGTGGTATATGCATGCATGCATGAAGTTTTAGCAAATGAAAATTTGTATACTCAATGTCAAGTGATCGTTTGAAAGTTTAAGTACGCATGAGCCTTATTTGTTAAATCATTTGACATTTACATCAATTTGAAAACTTAAAGCGTCAATTTGAGATATGTAAATTCGTACAAGTAGTTGTATGCTCTATTTGCACGAAGAAAATATAAAAATACAAAAATAATTTATATGTTTTCCGAACAATATGTATGATAATTTTAATATAAACACAAAATACAAGAATTATAAAATAGCATTGTATTATTTCTCAAAATAATTAATTGATTATGATGAAGGGGAGCCTTGGAGCAATAGTGAGGTTGTCTCTGTGTGACCAAAAGGTCACGGGTTCGAGCCGTAGAATCAACCACTGACAAATTCATGTTAGGCTACCTACAATTCACCCCTTAGGGTGCGGCCCTTCTCCGGACCCTGCGTGAACACGGGATGCTTGTGCACCGGGCTGTCCCATTGATTAATTGATTATGATGGTTTTGGAAAGCAAATTTATTAACTAGTAGAAGTGCGGTGTTCTATATAATTGAATACAATTGTTATATATATTGTTAACCCAAGTTTAACCAACATTCCAATATATAATTCAGTTTGGCCACTTTTGATAGAAATTCTTGTAGATTAATAATGAAATCATTGGTTGATATGAGAAGCAAAGGGCAAGACTACTAGATTAGTCTTTTTTAAATTTACTGGCGTAATTGTATTTGCATTTTTTTTTATCCTCTATTCATATTCAGATAAGATGGTCTCATCTGATAAAATTAGTATTAATATTTAATAGTATATTTGATACTGCACTCAAAACAAAGTATATTTGACGTAAATGAGTAGGGTATTTTTAATTCAATATTTAAAAAAAAAATATGCATTGATAGATCATTTCCTTGTTGGGCAAACATACAAGGTGTTGTTGGCCCCGCATGAAGCCAAATCAAAAGGGCAAAATGAAGCAAAGGCACGAGGATATACCGAATGAATACGCTGGGATGCCTTGGCTTCATCAATCATCATCGTCATCATCATCATCCCATTCCCTCGCATGTGGGCTATGCCTTGTACCCTCTTATATCATGCATACCAACCGCATGGGTTCTTCGAGGACCATATATTAATCATTTTCTTTAATTAATAGTGTGTCTATTTATTCTTCGCGAATTCAACTGCTATTGTCTTCTGAGATTAATTTACTATATAATTATATTTAGATCGGAGTGCTAAAATTATTTCCATGGAATCAAGCATGCAAGAGTTCACATAAGTTGTGGTAAGAAAAAACTTATATAATTTTTAGCTGATAATTAAGGTTTGATTAAGACAGTTTTTGTAGACTTGTTCTCGCCTTGCACGGTAATTTGTATTGGGATGTTAAGACACATGCATAAGATGTATATATGGTTCAAAAGAACGTCAATATCATGTCCAAAAGCTCATTTGGAACTTTAGTAGTTCATATGAAGTAATATTTTACGTACCTTCGAAACGTGAATATTAAATTTAATTAATTAATGAGGATTGTCTTAATTAAATGGATCGCTTGATTAATTGAAATGGTAGACATGTGCATGATAAGATGATAAGCAAACTCACATGCAAAGGTGAACAGTCATCCCTTGTGTTTTTGCTTTCACGATAATATTTCTTAATTTCTCACCACGTCCTTTAATTTGTCCCTGTTATGAAATAATAATAACATACGGCATCAGATTTTCCATTTTTTACCATCCTAATGTTGCCAAATGAGCCTTATTCATTGGTTAAATTTAATATGTAATTAAGAAGTAGGATAATGTTTTTTTTCCCCCTTCACGCCCCAACAATTCAAGAGATATGAAGGAAATTAATTGGCTAAATTATGGTATTATTAGCCAGTGCTTTATTTTACACTTCTTCAACATCGGAAAAGGTACAAAAAAAAAAAGAATCGTTCAAACACAATAAAATAAATGTGGGGCTAATTAAAACATCATAAGGGTTTTTTATTTGATATATTAATTAATATTAAAGGAGTTCTCTATCTATAATATTACGAATTCAGGCGAATAGTATTGAAAATTATAATAATTAATGTGAAGAATAATGAATAAAAATGGCCGGCAAAACAAAAAAACATATTTATGCCGGTCGTTGACACACATAAACTTCTTGATTTAACAGTTGAATTTATTCGAGGTTAGTTTTGAATTTTGAATAGATCACATGATACGTCAACACTACAAAATTTTCAATTGGCACTCGGTCCAAAATTTAATATTTAAATGGTCTGTCGTTTTGTGAAATGGTGGCTTGGAATGTGATCAATATGGCTTCAATGGGAATGGCAAATAGTACTTAAATTTTTCATGTACTTGGTCCTCATGAATAATCAATAGGCCTAAGGCCATAGAAAATGTACCTTAAGAGGACGGGGGGGGGGGGGGTGTCACCTTGAATAATCAATAGGAAGAATATCACAATATGAATGTGATAATTAAAAAGAGGATACTCTTACCACCACAAAATTCTTAATGCTCCCTTGAATTCTAACACGTTGATAATTAAAAAACCAAATAATTAAGTTTTTAAATATTATAATAATAATATGTGTAAAAGGTCATATAGCCTTATTACTGTTTATTGTTAATGCTGATTTGGATCTTATACTTTGAAAATTGAAAGCAAACTGATACCTTTTATTAATAAATTTTTGTGATATTTTATTGTATATATGGGATTTGTACTAAGATTTTATTGTATGTAAATTCTTTAATATTTCATATTTATATTTACACTTATGTTCAAATGGATAAAAAAATGATAATAATGAAAATAATATATCTTTTATTATTATTTCTTGATAATAATAATAATAATTATATTTTTATGGAAAATAGAATGTATAATATCAAAATATGCGTACGCGGCTATCTTTATAATATTTCATATCAGTAGCCAAAGTTTGATAAAAATTGAAAATCAAATATACACAATAGATTATCCGTAACTGGTGCATTTATTTTAGGATGATATAGTATCTTGTTTTTGGTAATATTGGAAATCATATTAGTAATATAATATAGTTTTTTGATCAAAAGAAATATAGTATATAATGTTTTATCATTGTCAAGCATTGTCTTTTTTTGGAAATAAAATCTTTGAAATTATAATTAATTTTATTAAATATATTTTTAAGAAATAAAATCTTCTATTCATAATTGACTAACTTATTTTTCTTATAGAAAAGTGAAAATCATTCATTATCTTTAAAATTTAGCGAGAATGACATATATCAAAAATTTAGAGGGTTCATTTTGTTTTAACACACACACACACACATATATATGTATAATCTGTATGTGTGTGTGTGTGTGTGTGTGTGTGCGCTCTTGTGTGTATATGTATAATCTGTATTAAAATAAGACTTTCACTGTACTGCTCTAAGCAATAATACATATTGTGGCAGCCAATTTCTTTGGAACATGGTCATAAACACACATACCTACGTAGCCAAGAAGGTGATGATTATAATCCCATCAAAGGGATTAATTAAGCTTGATTAGGTCAACCAAATGCTAATTAAGTAGGTCCATGATTATGAATTAAAAAAATAGTATCTCTCTGTACTCTGAATTAAGTTAATTTTTAAAACTAATTAGTGGGATTACATAAGAGAGACCTTATAATGTCACGCTTCGTACCAATGAATTGCATAATTAATAAGTTTTCACATTAATATACGTCAGCATCACACCATTATATTCACAAACACGTGTCACACACTGTTCCTCTTATTTATTGGGTGGCTTTTCCCAACGATCTTAATTATTATTATTTTTTCAGTATCAATAAAAAAAGATCATTGAAAAAAAAAGCACCTGTGAAATATCTTAATTATTGGTTTTTTGAACCCCTAAATAATCATTGTTTTTACAGTTTTCCAATTGGTCCGTGAATTTTACATGTTAACAATAGTGTCTTTAAGGATAACATTTAAAAAGGCAAGCAAAACAAAACAGGTTAATTTACAACCTGTGAAAGATAGGAATGCATCAATGGCGAAATTGGACTCTCAGATTGCAATGCCGTTTGTAATTTCGACTCTTGAGAGAATTACATCGGCTCATTTTGCCTCGACTTATTTTAAAAAGCACCTGTGACTCTTTAATCTTAAGCCTATTTATTTTTTTAATAATTTATACTAAGGAAAAAAATAACGTTTTATCCTGATTCAAGTTCACAACATAATAATCCACCTTTTAGACAATTAACACTAAAACTGATAATTATCACACAATCATCGCGAGAATGTTTTAGAAATTAGAAATAAAAGAAAATGGATGACTGGGAGACTATAATCAAAAACCATATTCCCACTGCTAAGAAGAACTGGTGTGTGTTAACGATGTCACTATACATGCCTTGTATCTTTAGGAATATGATACATCCTCTTATTGCTTGATTCGTGTACTTCAATTATTCAATACTACACGTACACTGACCCCCAAAGAAAAAACAAAAATGAAAAGAAAAAAATAAAAAGGGTTGACGTATTTTTGAGTTGGCAGATCAAAATTAACGTAGACATCAAAGGAGAATATAGCATAATGCCAATAAAATCCTGAACAATAACATGCATGGAGGTGTTATCATTTGTGGACGGGTTGCCATTGAAGAAGATGGCACTGATCATGTTGTCTCGCTTCATTGTCTCCTAGTAAACCCTAATGTGAGATCGAATACACGGAAAGATTTTTCTGTGTAAAAGAGATCGAAAAAGAATTAATAGGGATTGGGGGTTTTGTCAGAATCCAAAGGATTGGATCAAGCTTCATTTTCATGGCAGGTTGGGATAATAAAAAGATGTGATATATTTACTGACAAAGTTATAGAGAGTATACATGATGTATGGGGATGGGGTCAAATTGAAAAGAAAGTTGAAGCGTCCTTTTTCCACTTGGAAGGTGTCCTAACCAGATATTTGGGAAAATCATATTGAGCTAAGTTTTGATTGCCTAAGTTTAGGGGGATTAGTATAATTGTGCGTACGTGGAAGGGGTTGGGGCCATGCATGCATTATGCATGTTGCTGAGGGACTCTAATTACGTACAGAGGATTGACAATTAGAAAAATGGTTTTCATTAATGAAGTCCAGTGGTGGCAGAAGCCTAGGCTTTGCCTTCCTCCGAGCTGAGAGCAAGGTGGGAGTTATTGTGGGCTTGCCAACAAGGGTTTAAGAAGTCTAAGCGTTGCATATGATTGTCAAAATTACAACCGACCACATATAAATTTCCTACACTTCTATAATGAAATTTAAGTCTGTCACCTTCTTACTAAAAAGTTAGGAAAATACTATCAAGATTACAGTAGATTATCATTGTTTAGCAACACATACTTCAAACTTGCACCAAAGAATTGAATAAGATCCCAAATGTGCTTGTTATGTTCTTTTCGTTAAGAAAGAATGGATATAGAATGAAAAGGAATGGAAAGGAGGGAAGCAATGAAAAAGATAGAGACAGATTGATATTTTTCTTGAAGAATTGGGAAGAAATGATAGGAAATGGGAAGAACTGGAATAGAATGAAAAGTTCTTTTCAGAAGAGAGTGCAAACGAGGGAAACGAGTGGTAAGAAATGAGATTTTTCTTGAATAGTGGGAAAGAATGATAGGATATGGAAACCTACCATTTACCCACAGAAAGAACAGGTTGAAATAACTGCTAATATTTCATATAATCATTTTTTCGCTGTCTCCCATTTTCAGTCTCTCTCTTTTATATAGTTTGGTTAACACATAGGCAACCAACTCATCACATATTGAGTAATTATTGCATCCTAAACTCCTAATAAACAGATAGGGTTAAAAAAAAAATCAAAATGAATAACACTTTACGCTTAGCAGGTACCATATTGTGGCAAGTTTTAGCAGCTAAAAACCAGATAGCCGCCTGTCGATCTTAAGCATGAAGCTTGTGGTTCTAGCCAGTTTAATTGCATCAGGAAAATTTCTGTTCTTCCCAAAATTAAGAAACGTCCAATTTCAATTGGATGAGAAAAAAATCATTCCCAAAGGTGTGAAAAATCTTCCTTCAAATGAAGTATCACAAACTATCAGGCACTAATTATATTTTGCAGGATTAAATTTCACCACAAATATTAATTAATTTCAAGATACAAAACTCCAAAAGCTATGTACTTAAATCATAATAAGGTGGCACCAATTGCTGAAATTGTCTCACGTAAGGTTTGCTTGTCCAAACTCCACATCTCCAAATCTCCAATGCAATGCGTCCATCAATGCAGCAAACACGCCCAAACATTGGGAATATATTAATTGATTTGGTATGGCTAAGAATGCGACTTGGCAACTTAGTACAGTTCTGGAAAAACACACAACATCATAAACCTGCATAACGGCTGATTTTTAGTTTGCTTATGTATATTGGTCTTTCATCTTATCAAAGTTGAGTTATTATCGGTAAATAAAGAGAGTTTAAAATTTGAAGATACATATACTGCTCACATAACTTAAATTCAAAACTTTACTTAAGAAAAATATGTGTCGGATAATTTGAATTGACCTGATTCACAAACCACGTGTTTACAATGGCTTTTTTTTCCCCCTCATTTAGGTTAAAATATAGTAGCCGCATAACAACAACACAACAACACCACCACCTCTCAATGTGGGTTCTGCTTTCGTAGGATTTGGAGAGATCCAGATGTAGACAACCTTACATCCACCGGCATCTCCGCCGGTAGAGAGACTGAATCTAAGAGACTCATAAAATAAGATTTTGTGAAAACATTTCATAGAAGAATGATTTGTGAAAACATATAATGACAAAAGCTAGGGATACGCACCAGGAAATAAACTAAGAAATATTAATAAATCAGGTGATTATAACTATGTAAACATAAGTATAATATAGTAGAAAAATATACTATATCTTAACAAACAGATGCAGAATAGTAGCCGCATAAGAATTGGATATTTAATTTTTATGTGTACCCTAACATGGTGGGGCGAAATTCATTAATTAATTATGGCCCAGAAGGTGTGAGCGTGGTGTATTTTAGTACTAGTACCCAGTCTCGTTTGTCTGCAGGCAGTCCCTCCAAGTCAGTATCCCCGAGTACTCAGTGTCTTGTGGGAAAATTAAAGTTGGGCGCCACAAAATTTGGCCCCTTCTCCTTTCAAGTGCACATACTGGTCCCGATGCATAAGACAGGTGGCCATTGTCGAATCAACCCACGACCTATTACTAAGCTAGCAATCCGATGGTCCGATTTAGACCAGGTGTGTTTGTCAAAATTAGTTATTTAAATAATGATAAGTTATAGTCAAAGTTGTCAGTTATTTTTATAGTTATTAATAATTAGATATCAGTAGTTAGTAATTAACTGGTAAACTAGCTATTTAATAGACTAAATCCATTCAATAGACAGAAGTCCAACTTAGATCATATTTGCATAGGTCAAGTTGATGTATACTGTCATTTTTTTTTTTTAAATTTTTACTCAATGTTTTTATGGCAACATTGGGTTATCTCCTAAGCAGTTGAGGTTAGGAGGGTAATGAGCTACTAGCAAATAAACAAATACAAATTTTACATTAGTAAAATTAAAACCCCGAATCGCTCTAACTAGAAAGAGTGAGGGAGTCGCGACTTGGGTGGCATCGAGTTAGATCCATTTTAGACGGGGAAAACCATTTTTTGAGGGTGTAAAATAAACTGTCCAAATGGATCAACCAATCTAGACTTTCATAACAGCAGGTTTTGGAGATTTGTGCAAATGAATGACTTTCACCAATTTGATACGATATGGACGGAGCACTCCAAAATTTAATCTAGCAAAAAGTGTATTATGCAAATGATGCTCGCTATTTTGACTATCAGATATTAATCGCATTTACATGCATCATTTTTTAAACTATTAAACATATTTTTGCCAAATACAATACATATTAGGTGATAACTTAAACAAGTAGAGTCTCAATTGACGATACAATGCCGTCGGAGTCAGGAATATCCCTACTTTTCCTCCCTCTACATTTTTGCGTAGTCAATGGATGAAGCACTACCTGCACCATCATCATTGTCCGGCCTCTCTCCATGAAATGTGATTATGTACGTACGTGCATAATCTTTCCCAGAGGGAAAACCCTACGTGCTTCAATTCCTTATTAATTTCAGGTGCCAGGCCTGCTGTTTGGCTAGCCTGTACCTCTTCCGTAGCGGCAGCTTCTTCTTCTCTTGTTGCCTTCTCTACATCGGCTTCCTTAAGTCCGCTCAATCATAAAGCTTGTGATCGAGTTGATGCCATAGCTCTACTTCTGTCATACGGTCCTCATTCCCCTAGTGGCTCACTGAGGTCTTTACTGTCGGCAACATCTACGTCCAAGTTATGCTATATATTTAATGCATCAGAATAAGAGCCACTGATATCAGATTTTATTCTGGCCCCTCTGATAAAGACGCATCGTCATGGAGTTCCACAATTCTCATTGGTAGATTCACGAGGGGACGTAATAAGAGGTTTTGACATTCCAGGCTCCGTGAGAGAAGGCTGTGATGACTATTTGCTCATCTGACGGGATGGTGTTGGCCGTATGCCGGGGGCCGCTGCATGACCATGAACTAAGCATTGCCGGGCGCCTCAAAGCTGCATGTCTATGCTTTGGGCTCGATCTTCTCATCACAGCCTTTATTAATTCACGAACCATGTTCTAGTAATCTGGCCAGATATACTCTAATGTGTAATATTTGAACTCTAATACCAATTTAGCATGTAAATAGCAGATGAATTCTCATTACAGCCTAGATCAGTCACAAACAATGTTCAAGAACGCTGGCCAGATATACTACTGCGTATGTAATATACTAATATATGAGCTCCGAAACCAATTATTGAGCATGCACATCACAGATAAATTTTATCAAAATAGTTAAGTTGCACTTCATTAGCCTATATCCTAATAGTTTCTAGGTGAAGTGAGCTAGCAAAATCCAATATTGACATCCTGGAAAGAAGGATGCATATGCATAACTTTGGTCCTTGATCACCAAACCCACAAAGACAACTTGAAAGAAACAGTGGTACTGCACTATAGAACAAGATTCATAACAACAGAAAAATGTTACTTGAGTGCCTGGAAACAGGATGTAACACAGCCCCAGCCCCCAGCAACGTTTGCCCTAGCACTAGCAATAGAAGGAAGACGAGAATCCAGTGCTGATGCAAATCGATAGACTGCACTAAGAATCCTAGTCTGCTCAATCAATTTGATTCCTCAGGTCATTCAGCCAAGCAGACATTGTCATCTGAAAGTAGAAAAATAGAGAGTTGTCCGGTGGGGACTCCAGATATCTCACTGAGAATGAAAAGAGATAGAAAATCCATGCCAATGTCGGCACGACGAATAACAAGATATGCCAGAAAATGGACCTCTGCAAGTAAATAATCCACGGAGGCAGCTGAAAAGGTAAGGACTGAGTCACTCCATTTACAACAGAAGTAATTACATCAACACCCGATTCCACCAATTCCCATGTCATACTAGCGGCTATGGATATAACATCCATTCAGTGAGCCAAAAGTTTGTACGAAAAAGCAGTAGCAAATCACAGATGTTAAGATATTTGATACTATGAGTTCCACGAATTCCTAATAGGAAATGCTGTGTCTTGTGGTCAACAATAACTGTAAATGCTGGCTTCAGTATCAGAAAAAAGAAGGGAAAATGCATAAACAATCATGCATGCATGTCTCATTGTTGCATTAAACTTCATACTGATAATCAGCAGAATATTTTTCTTCATAAGTTTTTCTCATGATGCTCATGACAACAGCATGGGAAAGGAAAGAAAGCAACAGGTCAACCATATTAGGAGGCACAAAACACCCTCTGTTCAGAAAGTACAAGTATATATTATTTCATCACATACCCCTGCTTTGGCTCTTGAAGGACACCTTCCTCTGAATAGCCAGTCTCCTCCGAGAACAATGGAAAAGTCTTATTTGAGAAGTTCCAGAAAAGAGTTTAATTCAAGAAATAATTAAGCTCAGCTGCTATTTGAAGTCCTTTCAACTGTACACTATCTTTCCCTCAGATACAACTTCCACACATAAGTTCCCCTGCAAATAAGCAACACGATTGTTGAAGAATGACCAGGCAATGCTACCATGAATTAACATTCCTTACTTTCAGTCACAAATCAAGAAACAAATTGGACATCATTGGCCAGCAATGGAAGGAGGAGACATAGAAAGAAATAAACACAAGTCAAAAGGAATCATCCCTAACCCAAGAGCAAAGGAATTAGATAGCTCACGCCTCATGGTTATAAGGACATTTAAACAGGGAAATCACACTGTGCACCGGGTCACATGATGGGATGACCAGAATCCAGCACACATAAACCAAACCACTCTCCCAACCCCAGTCTCACCTAAGCAGGATGCGAAGGCATTAGTTGTACGCAAACATACCCCTAAATTCCAAAGAGATTGTAAAATCCTAGAACTTTGCAGTAAAAGAATTGAAGTATAGGATAGCCAAGTGAGGCAATTTTGCTTCAATCCACTTTAATATAAAGTTTGGTGCAGTCCATTTTCAAAGTCTGAGTGATCATTCAGGTCACAATGCAGTATCACTAGCAAAAGACAGACAGTCTGCTTATAACCTGTTAAGACCTCTAGGAAGTCCTCACTGGAAACGTTAAAAGAACAAAAATGAAGTTCAGCTAACAAGAGTGGTATGGATGCAAGATTAAAGATCACATTTGTCTCGGCAGCAAATTCCTAATCAATTCCTTTGCTCTCACTAGCCTGTCACCTTTAGGTTCTAAAGTCACACGTCACCTGCACAGTGAATTTTGCTGAGGTTTGTTACTTGGATAAATTCAGGCCAATTTAGGCTTTCTGCATCAGGTCTGCAAATCACCTAAAATAGGAACATTGGGCATCAGGAGGACTGAGGACTCACAATAACTATGGCCTCACCAACATTCTAAGCATTTGAAGTGTTACTGGCTTATAAATTGGTATCCACTTCACCCAAATCTCTTCACATGTATCAAAGATAAGAAAGAAATCCAGAATCTATAGATATAACTGGACTTCTCACAATAAAGTATAACCTAGAGCTCAAACGCATGAACAACTTTTCTTGGCAATACATATCTGAAGACTATGCGCTAAAAATATTTCCATTCCATATGAATAGAATGGATCAATCTGCAAGCCATTCCCACATGTAGTCTACAAATCAGACTGAACATCTAAACCTTATGACAGCAATTGAAAGCTAAACCCCATGTAGCTACATTAAATGCAACTAGCGAAACTATCGAAAACAAATCATACACATCTACATGAAATGGCCCTGCATTCTAAACAGCCCTTTAAGTCTTTATAAGCGATCCACAAATAAAATTTCTGGAACAACCTCAATCCGAGTGCAATTGTTAACACGGTTAATTGGACAACTTGACATGAAGCACAAGTTGAAACGCTAATGTTGCATACAAGTTGTTGGGAATATCACACATGAGTGAAGAGTCACACATCGGAAGTTTGAAGAGAAGGACACTGGTATATAAATCAAGTGGACTACTCTTCTTATTGTCAATTAGTTTTAGGATAGAACCTCACTTAGTTTGTTGCCAAAAGCCTTGATTAAATTGAGCTCCCCTTGGATCTCCTCAACACAAGTTGACAAGGAGATACATGCCTTTTTAAAAAGCACTCATGCCAAAAGCCAAATCGATCCCCGATGGGCCTTTTCCCTAGTGTCCCAGAATTGAATAAGCAAACCGAAGTGCCTCAGACAAGGTTCGTCTATTTGGTTTTGAAATGTCCATTACCCACCAGTCAAGCCTGTCGGTTTCTTTCCCGGGCTTTTTGTTTTTTTTGGAAAAGGTTATTTTTATTTTTAATTGCAAATAAATGATGCAATTCGTTGATCAAAAATTATACAACACTTACAATAAATATCAAATTTAGAGGAATACAAATCTAGAATAAGAGGTAAATCTTCATTTCAAGAAAACTAATGTTAATATGTCGACAACTTGGTTTCTACTCGCTCATTATTTTCATATGCAAACTTTGAGAAAGAGATAATTTTATAAGGATGACTTTGTACTCTCTGATATTATTTCATGTACTTTATTTAAAATAAATTTTCACAACAGTGAGAAAATAATAAATTTTGAGTGAAACAATGTAATGTAATATAACATAAAATATATGCATATATGTATATATGTATATAAATATTTTAATAATGTTGATGTTAGTTTTATGATGAAGTCATTGTTTCTTGAAACTCATATTGTTCTTTCAATAATGTATGATCCCTTGGTATGACAATCAACTAATTAAGGTTCTCTTGCTATAATGGGGAATATATGATGTGAATAAAAATCAATATTCTCCAAAAATTTAACACGTACCATGGATGACCATTTGATTATTCACGGAGTCTTCAAGTTATATTTATGTTAGAACATGATTGTGACGAAAATATCATAATGAATTTTTAAATGCAAAAATATGTGGGAGTGCCAGATGGGAAGGAACTCCAAAGATTAGACATGTTCGCCGCCTCCACTCAAAAAAAAAAAAAAAAAAACCACGAAACAAAACAAACCCGGCGCGTTTAGGGAAGGAGTGGAGTGGTGGCAAAGTTACTGACTACCGAAACCCTAATTAATTCACCTATATATACATCATCTGATCTCAATCCCTCCCGAATCCTGGCCCCCAATATTTTCTCTCAGGATTTGTCCGAATCAGGAGGCAAGAAAGATATAGAGATTTTGCACTACTTGAGATCGAGAGAGAATTTAGAGAGAAAGAAAGTTGGAGAGATGAAGATTACAGGGTTTGTTGAGGTTGAGATAGCAAGCTGCATCGATCATAGCACTACCGACATCTTCGATCTTAGTGCCGAGGAGCTTCGATTTCTCTGCCGCCACTACCAACCCTCTTACGACGCCGTTTGTGTCCTCCTCCCGCCCCTCCTCCACCCTAAGGTTGTCGCCACCACTACCCACGGCGGCTCTCTATCTCCTCCTTCGGCCCCGGCCATTAAGTTCATCAAACCCTCCCAGCCGCCCAACTTAGCATTGGAGGATGCTTACGGTGGTCTTGATGTCCATGATCTCCTTGATGATGCTATTGATGTCGATAAAGACGACAATGATGTTATTGATGTTGACGATGATGAGTTTATCAAGGCTATTGATCTTGATGATGATGCTGATAATGATGATAGCAGAAGGGAGTACTCCATTGTTGCTTCTTCAGTGGGCTCCAATGACTACGTTTCCGATGCCATGGATGACGACGCCGTTTCTTCTCCCCAGTACTGTGACTGTGCTGTGAGATGGTTTTAGATTGTTAGGGCTTCCATTGTCTTTTTCTTCTTTTGTTATTAACGCAGGACATGCATGTGTTCATTCTATTGGTTGTAATTAATTACTTGTTCGTTTTGTCAGTTTAGAGGTGATTAATCAAAGTTTTTAAGGATCATTTTTAAGGTATTTAGAGGTGAGTAATTAGTCATATATATATAACAGGGTGAACTTTTATTTGAATAGTGATCAGTTTGACCAGTCGTAAGTCTTAAAGGATTATGAATAATTTTATTTGATTACATAAAAACACGGTTTTTAGGCAGATTTGAGATAAACAATGATTAATCGACCTCTAAACTCACAAAATTATACCGTAAACTGCCGAGTTAAGAAGTAAAAATCAGGCCTAAAAGCGTGTAAAATATAGGTTTATCAATTCTTTTTTTCTAATTATTTGATTGGTAAAATTTAAGCTAAATGTCATAAGCATGATACATGTAAAAAAAATAGCTGAAGTGAGAATCACTCCTAGAAAAAGAGATGGTTAAATTACCATAAAACAGTTGATAAATTGTTTCCAAGAGCTCTTAATTTTTAAATATTTTACCACCTCACATAACTAATCCCAATTACTTAAAAGTTGCTGATTTCAGTTTATTTTATATTGAACTGCACTAATTACATTATTCCACTCAGCGTCTATTCCTCGTAGAATCTTTACCAGTACTTTTCTATATTAATTTCCCAAACACAATTTCTTATGTTAATAAAAGAAAAACAAAAAACAAAAAACAAAAGGGACGCAATTCTTTCACGTGGAAGTGACTTAGCTTATGTCATAATAGACTAAATCCAGCCGTAACTGAACAGTGAGCACAAAGGACATGAAGTCTCTAACAATGAGTTATCCACACGAAGCCCATCCCCTTTTTCTCTTTGAACCGAACCCAGCCCATTTGTTTGGGCCTTAAAGTTCAATCTTGTAGCTATCTCACGCTTGCCGGGTATGTCACTTAATAATTGGGCCCAGTAATACAGACCTCCTTGGAGAATTCCACGTTGCGTTGGAGGAAATCCCCGCAGGCCGGAGCCCACAACAAAGGTTTACTGCGTTGTTCCCATTTCTCCTCTCATGAGTTAGTGGCCGATTTGGAAGAAATTATTCACGATTTTATCGAATTTGCTTGGCACTGATTATTTTTTTGTTTAAGTATGAAAATATTTTAAGGATATTTTATACAAATTGTTAAAAAAAATTCTTACTAGCAAGTTACCTGAACACCCATGTGTACTAATAAGTTCACCTCTATCATGGGCCCTAATTTCACTTATTGAACGCTATTAGAGGCCATCACCACTCATGTTAAGTATTGCTTGCTCAGTTCACAACTATGGCTGATGAGACCGGTAGCAATAAATAATGGAGACGTCGTTACCAATTTAGCATGATGTATATAAGCGACATAAAAAAGCATATTGAACCCTTTGCTGGGTGACAGTGAGGCGTAGCCACATGTCTGGACCTAAAAATGGCTGTTGGCCTGTTGTCCATGTGACGTAGTCCTAGTAGCCCTCAGTTTCATTCTTTATCTTAGAAACGAATTATTGCGAGTGCCATGTTTCAGGTATTTGCTTGTTGCGTAAATTTGTCAATTTCAGATGACACATCTCATGTAGTACAAGATGCAATTGTGTTTTGGCTTCATCCAACACAAAAAAAATAAAATAAAAATAAAAATAAAAATAAAAACTAACGTGTTTTTGGCAGAATTTTGGGCAAGCTAAGACTATGCACTTAATGATTAATAAATTGGAATATAAAACTGCGTGTCACCAATCAATGGATGCAGATCTCTTTTGAGATTTGTCATATTTAAATTTAGATTCATGAAAAACTGTCCAACATTTGCTCATAATATAGACTAAGATTTGTATTAGATCACCGTATAATTGTTGTAGTTATGTAAAGTTTATCAGTAACTATCCTTTAAAATTATTGTGATGATCATGCATGAATATAAGCTTAATTTGTACAATAGTCATAACCTAGAACATAAAACTTTAATCTGATTATATTTTGGTTATTTTTTAATGCATCTCTCAATTTTCTTTAAAAAAAAAAAATCACCACACATGCAATGACTTGTTGAGTTATTCTACAGACGTAGCTTTGAATTCTTCGTATTTTCACCAGTGTATGTTTACTTATAGATCCCTGTTATTATCAATATTGATTACATATAATATAAACATTATATCAAGAGGTTGCTTAATTAATAGACAAATATTGGTATTTGGTAAAATAAGCCCTCCCAAACAAAATATGTAGAAGATAAGAATAAAGAAAGCAAAACAAAAGGAGTTCAAGATTATTAGGTACATTGAGTATCTTATAAAAATATATGTTTCCACCGCATCCTCTTTGTCTCTACGGTAGCAAGTTACAACATTTTATTGTAGTTAGTGATATTTTATATATCTACATGTAGAGTATGTGCATGCATCTAAAGAACTAGATTAAAAAAAAAAAACTTTGTTTAATGGCAAATCTCCATTTTTTTTCATATCACATTGGGCATTTGTATTTTTTAATTGAACAATAATCAAAGAAAAATATTCCAAAAGAAAAAATAATCGTGTGATTATATTCAACTATCGTAACAGTCCTCCTTGTTCAAATTTATTGGTCACATATTCATTGCAACTTAGCTCCCTAGACCCCGCGAAAGCGGAACCCACATTGGGAGTTTGTTATTGTTGTTGTATATTCATTGCAACTTAGCTTGTCATTTGAGTGACCCCATGCTCCTTAACATGTTGAGTTCTTTGACTTTTGAGACATGCTTTGTATAAGATAAGATAATCTGTTTGCTACTTGCATCGGCCTTTTTTATAGGCCAAGATATCGAAACGTAATTTTGCCACTGGGTGGACTGCTTCCAGACTAATTGACGCATGTTTCAATTGCTCTCATTTCATGTCCATCCTTTTCATTTTCTATGACCCCCCATGTGGCTCAGCGTTCACCATACATACACTCATCTTATCATCTGCGAAGCTAGCATCAATTAATCAATTATCATCTACACCAGTTGTTACATCTTCCACTGTCACAAAAAGTACGGCTTTATAAAAAAAATTTCTTTTCTCCTGTAATTGGAGTTATGCAAATCTAATGTTGATTATTTCTGGTTGATTTTTTAAAGTGGCACTAATTTAGAAAAAAGAACAAAATTGAACAGGGGGCCGGCAAAACTTATTGCTCAATTGGAAAGCCATATTGTAGTTATTGGTACCTTTAGAGATTTTGCTGATATACACAGTC
>JACYFF010019584.1:120919042-120931542 GCA_017589665.1 Selenicereus undatus | reverse complement strand
ATACAAGCGCTACTCTGTACTGGTGAATATTTCTATTAACTCATCATCTTTTCGCATTCATGAAATGACATAAGTATTTAGTCAACAGTAACAAGTTTTTTTTGTACTTAGATTATTTGAAACTAGTTAAAAAATATTGTTCAAATATGGCCTATCCCTTCCGGATATTTTAATAATGTAATAATCTGAGAAAAAAAAAAGCCCAATACTCTTTATCCACGTCATGCGATACCAGACCCAGCTCTCCAGGTGGAGACCTGCCATTGGCGGAATTCCCTTGTCTTTTATATATATATATATATATATATATATATATATATATATATATATAATTCTGAATAATAATGGAGGTTTTAACCGGCCACAAAATACAAGGCCAAATAAAGACTGGAATTCTCATTTCTCATGGTAGTCAATAAGACGACGCAGCTTTCAGATTTCTCCGGGTAGTCAACAACAAGAGCTTCTTTCTCTTCCCCTCCTCTCCAGTCTCCAGTCTCTCCCCTTTCAAACTTACTTTTTCTCTCCAATTTTCCAGGCAAACTTTCTCTCTACTGGGAATTCAGCTTGCGACAGTCGTCGGAAACCTCGCCGGAGAACTCATCAATGGCGGACGAGTTCCGGAGGTCAGTGGAGTTCGGCCTGAAGCTCTCGGAGCGGATATACTACGGGAAGGAGCCGTCGATGAGGCCGCCGAAGCTGGCGTCGGTAATGGAGAAGTCACCGGCGAAGGATCATCTTCCGACGGCTCCGATGGTGTACGCTGTGATTTCGAACCCTTCGATAGTGGATAATCCGGACATTCCGAGCTACCAGCCGTACGTCCTTGGCAAGTGCCAGCCTCCGGCGCTGATTCCGCTCCATATGCACGAAATTGAGGTCGATGTTGATTGCTACTTGGATACGGCCTTTGTCACCGTCACCAGCACCTGGCGCGTGCATTGTATTGCTGGGAATAAGAGCTGCGATTGTCGAATTGCAATACCCATGGGAGAACAGGTAGTCTTGCTTAGCTTGCGTTTTTGTTTATGTTTCTGGAAGCTTCTTGTCTCGCTACTAAGTTAATTTCTCTTGCCAGTAAGTAGAAAGTGTCCTATACCTGCTCAATTATTCAGTGAGATATCAGTGGAGATTCATACTCCACCAACCTCTGCCGGCACTTGATTCAGTGGGCTTTTGGGGAAAGATAGATTTTATAGATAGCTAATTTGAGATTAGAATGTAATTGGGGATATGTATTTGTTTGATCAATTTTTGCTTTACTGTCGGTGTTGGCCTGTTCAGATCCTAGCGTTTTGTTATTGTGTGAAATTAGTCTCTATTCTCTTTGAAATAGCTAGCTGATTGCTGAGAAGTTCATTGTCTAAAGAAACCATTCGATCCTACTTTGTCGGAAAATATGGAGATCTATTTCTGGGCTGACCGTTTGAACCAAAAACAAAAGAAAAGAACAGCCTAAATGGACCCCTTTTAAGTCTTAGCTGCACATTTCTGCAATATATTGTTCACTGCTCAACTATATTAGATATCTTGGATTCTTCTTTCTTCTGTGTGAGAATTGGGAAGCTTCTCTTTGCTCCTCTCCTGCACCACAAAAGGAATTACGAAGCCTGCTTCTCGCAGTTTTATGATAGTGCGTTGGGCTGGGCCCAAAGTATACTGTTTCCATCTTTAAAGCACGTTATTCATATATATTGTTTTTCTTTTTTCATGCGTCCTGCGTCAACCCCCGGCCCGGCCCTTCTGTTTTTGCCTCTTGGACCAGGCAAGAGCGCACATGAGAATTAGATTCCCCTGCCTTTTTAGCTGGAACTACGTGTAAGGCCATTGGATGACCCATTCACCCATTTGTTGGATACTTTAGGTTTAAGTGTGATATGAAATATATGAATTGTCACATGCACGTGGCATGTAGTTTGTGACTGTGTGTATATAAATAGCCAATTGGTTGAATTTTTTTCAGAAAAGAATTGGCTACCTCCCGCCCTCTCTGTGGCTCTGTATTATGTTGTAGGATAAAAGCAAGGTAAATTTTCGGGAAGTGGTTTGCTTTTAGGGGAATGATTGAGTTTGGTTTTAATCAATGTCTATGGGATTCTCCACTGATTATGTGGGGCAGTACCACAGTAGACATTGCCATCAAAGATTACTAAAAGAGTCAGGGATGATTTATTGTGGTCCCTGCTTGTGAGCATTAAAAATTTAGCACATCTGCCCAAATTTGTGGGCGTAGGCTTGTGGACATCTGTGATAAATGGCACGTCTGAACCTCCAATTAAAAACAGCATTTGGTGCCCATGTCCTGCTGCGGCTAACCTTTCGGTTTTCAGCTGTTAAAATTAGAAACCTTATTCCCAGCTTATTTAGATGTACATATACAACTCAAGTCTTTGCGGCTAGTCAAACTGGGTATAAATCTTAATTTTGTATGCATGCTAGGAATTGAATTAGTAACTCAATAAGTATGGATAATATAAGGAAGAATCCCATTGTGCCTTGAAAGTTATTCGACAGGTTTTGTGATTTTATGTTTTGAATGACATCTTCGTTTAGTTTCAGGATTCTTGTAGCTATAGCTATGCCCTGTACTGGGATATAGGATTGACTATTGAGAAAGGTACCAGTGAGAATGTGAAAGATTATGCGAATTGACTAATTGTTGATCTTGGCCACCCCTAACCCGTCAGTACAGATGGACCCTTTTGTTGTTCAGTGTGCATGCTTTCCACATGTACGGAATGATTCTTAGACTATGTTGATAACCTCATGGAGTCGCTTCTATTTTGTGTGGCAAAGATTTAAAATTCTCGTTTTGAGCTCTCAAGAAAACCATGATTTGGCTAACAGGGTTCAGTTCTAGGTGTCGAAATCGAGGCCAGCAGTGGATCATATGACACAAGATTAGTCAAAGTGGAAGATGCAGCAGATCTGGATGGATTGGTCAAAAGTGAATATGGAGGCTTCCTAAAACCTGATATTTTCACCCTAAAGATTCCGAAGGTTTTTCATTGTTCATTTCTAATGTTTTTGACGCTTTTGAGGATCTTTGCTTTCTTCTTATCCTGCTGATCCAAGTTAAGATGGCACAAATTAAGTCACATGCATAGGAATAGTTAAGGTACCCAGAGTCAAATGCATAGACAGAATAGTGGGGCAAAAATAACATTGAAAAAGAAAATGGAATGCAGAGTGAACACTGCTTGCTTATTTTCCTAAGTACATCAGGGATCTTGGAAAAAATAATTTTATCACTATTCTGTAACTGCATAATTATCAAATTGCAAATTATGACTTTACAGACCTTGGATGTCCAAACAGTTTGCAGGCAAGGGTTGCAACTGTTTGAGTGGGTCATATTGGTGCTTTCTAACCAGTGTGCTTGACACTGGAAAAAAGCCGCTCACAGCGGGCTAGGTCACAAGGAAAAATGCTATTCATACCAATGTGCTCTCAAGCCTAGTATCTATGACTTAAGAAATATGGCACTCTTAGAAGATCTATCAAGGCCAAAAGTGATGGGGAAAGAATAAATAAAAATGAAAAAAAAGAAGAAGAATAGCCATAATTTCATATTCTTATTTTCTCTCTTCTCTGTTGAATGATATATATTTACTTCATTGGCTGTGTACAATAACGACAAAAAACACCCAGTTTGGGAATCATGAGCAGGATGTAGGAAAATTTATTCTCAGAGAACCTTACTCGTGCTGTCGTGCAAGGAGAAAGTTGGTTCCAAAAGAAGAAAAATCAACTCAACCAACTATTAGGTTGTGCTGGTCTGGAATTCCATTCCATAAAACGTTTTGGGCAGAGTGTGTTTGTGTGTGTTGTAGGGTTAAAATCTTCTGTAACAAACATAAGAAGGGGATGACACTAATAAGCGACCAAACATAAACTACTGAATTGTCACAACGTATGGTTGCACTTACCAATCATGCATTTAGGTACAATAAGCCATGAAAAGACGTTGAAGTAAACAACATATGACTCTGACACTAACATATCTGTTAGACGAGGCATATATTTATTTTATGCATCCCTTCACACATGAATTGAAAATATGTTTATTTGTTGTTAAAGGTGGGTGGAGGATCCAAGCTTTTGGTGAAAGCTAGGTGGTCCCAAAAGTTGGTGTACAATGAGGGTCACTTCTTGCTGAATTTGCCATTTAGTTTTCCAGTCTATGTACTCCCAGCTGGTAAAATTTCGAAGAGAGAAAGAATACAGTTGAGCCTAAATACGGGTCTTAGGAAAGAAGTTGTATGCAGAACTGCTACCCATCCGCTGAAGGTATGCCTATATTGTCCAAAGTTGCAATTGTCTTCGTTTCATGTATTACTGAATGCAATTGTTGGGAAAATTTTAGGAACTCAAGCGTCAGGTTGGCAAAATTGATCTCTTGTATGAAGAAGAAGTTCATACTTGGTCACAATCTGACTTCGAATTTTTGTACACTGTAAGAAATTCAAATCTGAACAGGTTCTTGTTTAACATTCTGCTATTACTAATGTGTGTATTATGAAGAGTGTACCTTGTTACAGAGAATTTTAGACATCATAAGAGTACCAAGTCTCATAGTTGCTCAAGGTTCCTTTTTTTGTGTTTTTTGTATTTGTTTTTCCCTTCTCTCGTCAGATCTATTCCAGTGACATACATGGTGGAGTGCTTTTGCAATCTCCATCTTTGAATGATTTGGATCAAAGGGAGATGTTTGCCTTTTATCTTTTCCCTGGAGATTCCCAGAATAGAAGGGTGAGTCTTCAACCAGCTTGTATTCCTTTGTCAACTATCATCTTTGCAGGTTAATGCATAGAGGCATTCAATTGTTTTGGTCTATCTGTAGCCACTATCTGGTGTTACTGTGTTCTACTTTTACCTCATCCTTTAATGACTATAAAGTTATATTATTGTCTTTGCATTAATTCCATTGTCATGAATCTGCCAGGTTTTCCGGAAGAGAGTAGTATTCCTTGTGGATATAAGTGGAAGCATGAAAGGAGCACCTATTGAAAATGTCAAGAAAGCAATGGTGGCTTCCCTGTCAAAGTTAAATCAAGATGATTTCTTTAACATAATAGCTTTTAATGGGGAAATCTACCTCTTTTCTTCATCGATGGAGCTAGCAACTCCAGAAGCATTGCGGCAAGCCGGCGAATGGATGACCCTAAAGTTAATTCCTGAGGGAGATACAAATATTTTGCTCCCTTTGAATCAGGTTCTGGTCTCCTACAACTATTCCTGATTACCGAAAACTCCATATCTTGATAATTTCGGATTATGTTTCAGTTAAATGGGGCACAATATTAGTGCCTTTTCAGGGGACTGACCCTTCATTTTTTTTTCTTTTGTTCCCAACTTGGCAACAGCTTCGACGCCTTTTAAAATAAGATAATTGTTTAAAATTAGTGGATGGCAATCTCCTAATGAGGCGATGGGATGTGCATTAGTTAGGGAACTGGAGCGTGTCAGCTGTGCTTGAACATAACATGCATGTTATGCCTGTATTGTCTTTAGTGTAGTTGTGGTTACTTTTTCAAACGATCCCTCTTAAGACTGGTATTAGGGGAGGAGGTCAAATATATCCAGCCCTAGACCTACATACGTCAATATAGTGATTCCTGAGAATATAGAGATTTTGTCTTCATTGAGTTCTTGATTGCATTGCAAAGGACTAGCATTCCTCCTCAATGAGACCGTTTTCAACTTTGTTGTTCACACTAGGGTTGGCTGGGAATAAAATGGACATGATTTATAATGTCATTATTAATATCGTTGGATAATTTTAATCCTTCTATGATTTCTTGCATTTCTTCTTTTTTGATTCTTGTCCATGTCACTGGTATTCTAATTTTGTTATTCTCTCGTTTGTTGCTTCTTACAGGCACTAGAAATGGTGTTAGATAAGACTAATTCCATGCCTTTTATTTTTCTCATTACTGATGGTGCTGTTGAAAATGAACGGGACATTTGCAATGTTGTGAAAGATTACTGCACAGAAAAAACTGGGTTGCATTTTCCTCGTGTTTCTACCTTCGGCTTAGGTAAGTAATTTTTTCTTGTTAGCTTTGTCAAAAAAGACAAAGGGGCTTTTTAGGTTACGATTATGAGAATTTGAATTGTTTTGCATTGAGGGCCTTGGGAACAAAGATGATGGTCTTTGCTGTGGGTTATTGGCCAATCTCGCCCACACCACTATGACTTCAAACTGAGCGCCATAGGATCTGCTTCTGCACTGTGTATTGCTTGCCTTCTGCGCCAAATTCTTTGATATCCAAGACTCAATACGATTTTCATTTGATGCTTATCACATTTATAGTTGTATTTTAGAACTCATATGCAAGTGGCAATGTGATCAGCTGAACATATAGAGCATCTTTCAGCAGTGATATCAATGTTTTCTAATTTGTTTAGAAGTAAGAGGTGCCCCTGACCTCTGCGGTATTTTATTTTGAGGTCTTTACTACTCAATGGTGAAGGAGGTTTTTTTATGTTTAATGCTTTGCATGTATTTGCAGTATCTTGTTAGATTTTGTTTCCATTTATTTCTAGGCATTCATGGTATTTTTTGTAATAAATTATGCTTCAGGGTCGTACTGCAATCACTACTTCCTGCAAATGTTAGCACAAATAGGGAGGGGGCATTATGATGCTGCTTATGATGCAGGTAACATATAATTTAGCCTGTCATATTTGTGTGGTTGTTAGTCTTCTTTCTTGTTTTTTCAGCCCTTGTTTGTGATTTGTGTTTCCGTTTTAGGTAAAAAATTTCTCATTTATATGTGCTCTTTGAATAAACCACCATTTGAATTTATAGGAAAATTTTCTATGTTTGTTCAACCTAAATTTCAATATTCTTGATTATCAAATAACCATGAGAAAACTTTTCCTTATCTGTCCATCGTCACTTTTGAAAGAAAACTACTGGTTGATGTTGTTAAAGTATAAACCTATTCTTGGGCTCTCAACCATCAGCTTAAACTTTTGGTTGAGATGGTTCTTGAATAGATGTCTTGCTGCACTTCACCACAAGATCATGTAGCCCATGACAGAAGTACATAGTGGCACTGGGGTGATGGTGTTTTGTGGTGTAGATGAAAAATAAGCAACTAGTGATCAAATTGTGCATGTCTAATGAGTAGTCGTTTGCAAGTGGAGCATTTGTTGATTTGTCATTTAATGCTTGTATGTCATTTGTTCATGGCAATATCTATCATTAAACCTTGCTGTTGCCATGGTAGATTCTGCTGCTACTCGATTGCAGAGGCTCTTCACATTGTCGTCATCGGTCATTCTCTCAGATGTTCAAGTTGATTGGTTGAACTCTGTTGAACTACTGGAGGTAAAACTCCTTGAAAGTATCTTCTTGTATATAAATTTCTGTCCAACCCAACCTCTTCCCTCTCTCCCCTCCCCCTCAAAAAAAAAAGAAAAAAAAAAGAAGCGGGAAAAAAAAAAACTCTGGAGATTGTGATTTTGCACCTTCTTGTTATAGAATGATCATTGCTTCCAATTGTCTTGATCATTATTGAAAGAAATCATTTGGCTGCTGTACTCTACACTCTTCTTTATGTATGCTTCCATTTTCAGCTTTTTTGGTCTCATCTGTACTTTCCTGGGTCTAGTTGGTTGGACAAATGCCTTTTAAAGTGGTACTAAGATGGCGCCTGTGATGGCAATTGCTTAATATTGTGCAGTCCAATTTACAAGTTGTGAGCAACAATGTTTGAGCGAGAGAAAAGGCATTGGTGTATACTTCTTCTGATTTAAAAGCATAATGTCAGCGTAATGTTCCTGGAGCAAGGGCTTATTCTATCATCATGATGTCATTCTTTGGTCATTTCCATCTTGAGTTCTTTATACATGTTTATGGTCCTCATTTTTACACAATTTTTTTAATTTTTTTAAAAATGTTTTCTTCACAGGACGTTTGAATATCTATTAGAAATGTGGGATTCTAGTCTATGTGGCCAAATGACTTGTTTATTCTTGACATTTTCTTCGCTTCATAAGTGCAGTTGTATCCATCTGCTATTCAAGACCTTTCTTGTGACTATCCAATGATTATATCTGGAAGATGCAGAGGGAATTTGCCAGAGTCTCTGAAAGTTTCTGGTACTCTGGCAGACATGAGTAATTTTACCGCAGAATTGAAAATACGGAAGGCAAAAGATGTACCTTTGGACAAGGTAATGTCTCTGAACTGAAGATAACCCACCCCCTCACCAAATTAAAAAAAGAAAAAGAAAAAGAAAAGATAAAAAAATTGGGGAGGACAGCTTTTGAAAGTTATACATTGTGTCAGTGATCTTTCATATAGATTGTCTTTGTTGTTCTTGAAGATTTTTGGGTCATTCAATGGTCTGCATAAAAGATCTGGTGGATTTCGAATTCATACGTTGATTTCCTTGATCTAGACCTCAATGTTTTTGTCATTCATACCTTCATCTTGTTATCATTTCTGCTTGAGACCTTTTTATCCTATCTGACTAAGGTATCCTAGGTTGTGTATACCATTTCTTTTTATGATGTGATATATTTTTTGTCCAATGGGTTTTTGTCCAATTTATGGCTGTCTTACTCTCAAAACGTTGGTTTCCATTTGCATTCTACATGTCTGCTAACTTTGAATTGCACTTTCAGTATCAACCATGTGGAATTGGGTTGATGGCCTAAACATTTCTTTTCCTGCTTGTCCTTCTGAACTGATTAATTTCACAATAGGTGCTTGCAAGGAGATTGATTAACATACTCACTGCAAATTCATGGTTCACAGGAAACAAGGAAATTGAGAAGCAGGTTTATTGATTTACACAATGCTCTTGTCTACTCCTGTATGATTCAGTTGTTTATTTGCTGATCTTTCATTTATTTTGGGTTTTCCTGATAGGTTGCAGAGATTAGCATGCAGACAGGTTTTCCATCGGAATATACTCACATGATCTTGGTCCAGACTGAGTCTGCAGATCAAGGACTGCATTCTGTTATGAAGCAAGAGGTACGGAATTCTAGAAAATGTGGACTTCTTTCTTTTGATTTTTATGCTTTTGGATATAGTTACCTAATACACGACATACAACATTGATGTCTTTATCGTCTTCGCTTGTATGGCACAAACACATTCGTAATGCTGGCCGCCAGAGCTTCTAATCTAAATTGATGCTTTCTTTGGTGATAAATAACTGTTAGTTTCCTCGTTTGATTTCCAACACCTATTTACTTGTGACATTCATGGCCCATGCAGGAGACATACGACATATCCAGTCTTCAGAAGATTATCAGCGGCAGGAAGATAATTGAGTTGCCCAGTCTGGGGACAGGCTTTGGGGATTTGAAAAAGACGGCTGAAAACTTGCCCCCAGGAGTGAGAGTAAAGGGACCAGATGCAGCTGAGTGGATAGTTAAGACAGCTACCGGGTGCTGCAGTAAGGTGGTTGAACGTGTGTGTTGTATGTGCTTCATACAGGCGCTTTCCCAGATGAGCAACCAGTGCGTAATTACTCTGTCTCAGCTATGTGGCGCCCTTGCTTGTTGCGAATGTCTTGACTGTTGCTATGATCTTTGCGCAGATTGTTTGTAAGCTGTGCTCTCGTCTGTACTCAAAAATTTATGTGTACGAGTTTTTATGTATGTATGGATATACAAGTGATGATCGTCATATGTATAAACTTTGAGTTCGGTTTGGGATCCTTGTGTTTGAGGAACTCCTCACTCCCCGTCCCCAATCCCAAAATGGATGGAGAACATTAATTCGGCCGCATTATGTGGCAAAAAAGTTTTCTTTTTGTTTTTTTTTTCTGTGAATGATGTGGCAAAGTAATTTCCTGTTCAACCCATGCTACTCTCTCTCTCTCTCTCTCTCTCTCTCTCTAATTAATTAATATTCGGATTTTTGTTTTGTTTGAGTGGTGATTCTATTCGTTAGACTTTGAACCCCCCCCCCCCCAAAAAAAAGACTCAGGCATGTTTGACTGTGGAACGGCCAACGTGGCAATTTTTATTAATGCCAAGCAAATACAAGAAACTAGGCTTTCTCATACCACCCAAACCTCACACTTAGACAAGTTGGTGGCAGTTTCTACTCAGGAAGATTAATTATCGTTACTCTAAACTGTTGATCTCAAGCGAAGAAATCTGAACCATCTAATCTACTAGCTACAGCTTAACCAGCAAAGTCGATAGACACTATTTCTTTCTTGTTTTTAAATTTAAAAATAGAGCACAATATAGGTCAATAGATTTAGTTAAACGTCAATGGCCAAATCATTTGTAATTGATGGAACTTTTTCCTTTTTGGGCGAAAAATGTTGGTCTATGGTGTTGATGTAGGCCAGGTGCCAAGGTCGGTGGTGGTAGCTGTAACTAGGTTACAATAAGACACTGCTTTTATATTTTTGGGGGGATTGTGAACTTATTTTTAAAGATTAAGTTTAGGTAAATTGATAGAAACAAGTTCATTTCAAAAAATTGAAGTTTTGTCCAATAAAATAATTGTATATGAACTCAAATAATCCCAAATAAGTTAATTTAACAAATATACATTTAGGATGCATAAATTAACTTAATTCAATGTAAGTTGTGATAAGTTCAGGTTAAATTAGTTCAACAAAATAGGTTGAAAAAAAAATGGCTTAAAGATAGAATCTTATTTTATTATTTGATCCTAACTATTTGAAATCTTTGATTTTTTTTTAAAAAAAAGGGCACAAAGGAGGTGCACTAATAATATAGGCGGGATTGAATTCAGTCTCTACTAAGCTTGCGACATATAAATACTACATGATTTAATTATTCGGGCAATAATATGCAGCCCAGAAATCTCTTGGCCCATGTTAAACTTGTCGCCAGTTTCATTAATTGCCAATCATACGATTGGAAAATTTAGGCCGTCTGTCGGGCTCTTTCCTTATTTTGCCGCCTCTCGGTCCAATCAGTGCCTACGATTCTAAAACCCTCGAACTTCCAAATTTCGTACAGTTTCGAGCCAAAATTCTCCCTGGTGCTTCAAACGCTTCATCAATGGCTGCTTATTTCTTTGAATATCTCGTCGTCTTCATCTTTTTGGCTGGATTTCATTTCATATCGGTTAGGTAAACTACGCTTGTCCTTATTTTTTTGTTTTTAGATGTATATGTTTTCTGTGCCCCTTGAATTCATCCCAGACTAGTTCAGTTCTTCAATTGGTTTTATGCGATTATCTTTTATGCCTTCTGAAGAATTTGTTTTAGGCCGAAATAAGATGATTATCAGTGTTTATATTAGTTCCTTTCCCTGCCTGAAATTAGTTATCTGTTGTCTGTTATCCAAATGTTTAATGTATGACAAAGTTTGATTTGTATGAGCATCTTTAATGATACAATCGATCTTCAAATTCGTTGCTAGTTGAGGATTGAAAATCTAGGCTTGCATTCCAGAGATGTTGCTTGGTTCCTGATCCCTGCAAAAATTTGATTGAGATTAAAAGAGACAATCCAGTAGGCAAAAAATAAATTTCTTGGCAATTAAATGGAATTAAGAAAGAAGTATATCATAATTGGTAGCAAATTTTGGGCCAAAAAGTTTCTGCAGAAGGAAAAGGAGGTTATGATGTCCTGAATTCGATGTTTGCGCTTTTATTTTGGGATGGTATTAGATGCGGCCGAGGAGTGCATTTTATTGGAAGAATTAGTGACCAATCAATTTCTGCATTAAGGAAGTTTAATAAAAATCTTAATCTTCCTTCCCATCCCCAAAATGGCCCTTGTTGGCCCGGTTTGGCTAGTTAAATCACCCTAGATGAGGGAGTTGACTAGGGTGATGATCAATATCGTAAATTAATCAAATAAAGAGCGGAAAGATAAATGTGGACAAGACATGAGTAATTTTTTACTAGGTTACCATCAACCAAGCTTAGTCCCCGCCTAGAGTTCCCTAACTCTAGGATTAATCCGAACTTTTATTAGGAGGGATGATTACATATCTGTAGAGTGCACCTACTCTAAGTTCTAAGATACAAGTTGACCATTCAACAAGCCGTTGGTAGAATTGACCCTTCAACTCTATGATCCCACCCAAATTACAACTTGAATAATACAATGAAATGTAATATATAGAAGCAAATTTAAGCTCAAAGTATGCCAATAAATTCTCAAGAGATGTGTATGCCAATGAGTGCTTGCTCTCTCTTATACTTTAGCTCTTCATTCAACTCTATATTTGTAGCCAAGTCTTGAAGGAGCTCTTGCAAACTAGCCGTTGGACTTTCCTTAAAATCAGCTTCAGTTCAGGGTCCTTGAAAATCTTCCATTTTCAGTTCCAACGTTTAGTAGCTATTTTTACTGATTGCAGATTTCTTCAACGGCTACTTTCTTTGATTTGGGCCGAATATCTTGGCTGAGAATTTTCTAGAACCATTCATAATTTGCTGCATAATCTTTCAAGATATTCTATCACAATATATTATCATATTAAGAGCAAATCTTTGACATTTATAAGTATAGTTTCACAATCTTATATTCAAATTT
>JACYFF010019584.1:120858617-120919032 GCA_017589665.1 Selenicereus undatus | reverse complement strand
GTTATATAATGAGATAACTTAATGTAAATTTGATTTACATAAAGTTAGATATCTTTGTGATATTTCTAAAACGTTAATTAGTTTAACTATAATGTTTCCATAAATCCTGTTTTATGGAAAATTGTAATAAATAAGTTATAAAAACTTCTAATTCATGTTTGCATGAGATGATTATGAGCTTAGCGAAATTTTCGATCATACGACATGGATAATGGAGTTTTTTGATAATTTATTTATTTGAAGATATGCCTAATGTCCACTTTTACAGAGTATATACCCTTAGCTATGACAATTAAAATAAGGTTGGTAATTTGTTTACCAATAAGAAAACTTGATAGCGCTGACTATGATACATAATGTTAGAAGATTCAATTTCTTCTAAATGAACGTGAAATGTTAGGACACTCATTAGGTTCTAGGTCTCATAGGATGGCAAAGATGGTACTGTTAGTGAACAATATCTAGAAAACTTAAAAGCATACCAAAAGTGGTTCGAAAATAGATCGATCAAGATATCATACTTTGTCGTATTGCATCAATGTCGATCTAGTGGGGGAATTAAAAGTCATCCCACTGTTGAGTACGCGTGGGATTAGCTTAACATCAGGTTCGTCCGGATCCATTCCCTCAAAAGATTCTGGACCTAAGATTGGTATTGCAAAAGGGAAAAAGGATAAGGAAATAAAGAGAAGCATATAGCACATGTGAGTACTATGATTGTGGAAATTAGACATCTTATACTTAGGATTGTCTTAAATCGATTAAGGTACTTCCTTCCACAGCCCCTCCTGGATAATGTGTGCGCTCCCAAACATTTGTTGCTAACTATGATCCTTAGTGGATTGTAGATATGGGAGAAATAAAGTACATAGTTCGGGATTGAATTGATCTTTGTGAATTTTCACTACTACCTGGTGGATTCACAAATTGTCGTTTTAGGTAACAACGATGAAAAAGGTGTCCTTGAATTAAAGACGAATCATTCGAGGCCCCTTGAAGGGACTACGTTGTCTTTTCCCAAATACTCTTTATGCACCTGTGGTGCGATGCTTCCTTATGTCTTCTGTCCCTAAGTTTATTTTTCTTTAATTTTCGTCTAGATGTCTTGGGCATCACATGACATGGCGATTTATTTGGCTATATCACATTAAAAGGTGTTTTCAATGGGCGAAATAGAGCATTTGTTCATCCTTGTCTCATTTTTTTTTGAATCTGTCTTAGACGTGCTCATTTTGACCATAAGGGTCAAGATAGAGATAACTAGCTAAAGATAGCATTTTAAGACCAACTTACTAGGCTTAAAGTGCAAAATGTGAGTTATGTCTAGCTAGTAAAGCAATAGAAAACCCTTTTGTAAGGTTTCAAGGGCATCAAATCCCTTAGCGTTCGTTCACTTTAGACATTTGCGGGTCCATGAATATGAAAGCACATCATAGAGCCATATGCATCCATGATATAGGTATATGTACCTACTATCTCACCGATATTAAGTACTTGATGTGATCATATACTTTATAACGGTAGTAGGATTCAATTGGGACGAAATATTAAAACTCTTCGAACCAATTGAGATCATGAATATTTTCTTTGTGAAACAAAATCCCACAATGTTGATTTTCTTAAGGATGAATTTCTTAGCATTTGGTGAAATTTAAAAGGGCCTCAATTTGTATACGTTACAATAAGACCTTCAACCACCTCTCGGTGAGGGGGAGGATTTGAATTCTCACTAAGGCACCGAGGGTGGTACACCACACCTTCCTCATTTGATAGGAATGGTGAAGGTTTGTCTGTTAAGGAGAATGAGATTCGTCCTCAATCTTCAAATGTTGAGGAGAGTCATTCCTGAACATGTAGTTAGTCCTCACGTTCAGGATCTCACCTCCAACGGATAGTGGGAGTAATCTTCATTCCTTAATCAGGGTTCCATACCTCTTAGAGAAAGGGGGAGAAACCCTTGGTCCCATACCTCTTAGAGAAAAGGGGGAGGGATTTTCCACATAGGCAGACAAATAATGAAGGTCCCAGGATCCCAAGAATTGAGCATGGATAAATTCCTCGACGATATTTTCAAATCGAAGAGGAAATATTCCTATGCACATCCCTTGGGAATTGAGGGATCTACCTCCTGTCAAGAGACGGTTGGTTCACCAAATTACAAAGAGTGATTGAATGCAATAAAGGATGAGATGGACTCACCGACAGGGTTTAAGAACTCATTGAAACTCCACCCCGATGTAAGTCTTCAAGATAAAATAACAGGTGGATAGTTCAATTAATAAGTTCAGGCCCAAATATCCCTAGCCCTGGTTGTCCATTCGGACTTCGAGTTGTTCGGAATGGACGTAAAGGTTGTCTTTCCCAATGGTGACCTTGAGAAACAGATTTATATGGACCAACCCATTGATTTTGTATCAAAGGGATAAGAAGACAATGTGTGTCATCTTAAAAGGTCCACATGTGGCCATTGTGTATGTTGAAAGATCAACATGGGGATTACGTTCCTTATGTTGATAACATACTATTAGCTAATAACTAGAGAACAACTTGAAAATGATCCAAGCTACTAAAAGGTAGTTATCCCATGTCTTTGAGACAAAGGACACGGGTGAAGCTAGGTATGTCCTAGGAGTGGAAATAATCCAAAATTGTCCCAAGAAGCATGCGTCAAAGTGGCTTGGAACAACTTTTGGGTCTATAATTCCTACCCCATAGATACTCCAATTGAGAAGGGTCCAGCCCTGAGTCTTGCTCAATGTTCTAAAACAGATGACAAAAATAGAGATAGTGAACAAATGTCCTTAATCCTAGTATCATAGTAAGCTTAATTAAAGTCATGTTATGTACATGACCTGATATTGCTTTGCGGATAGTTTGATAAGTCGTTATCAAAGTAACCCAAGGCTTCCTGATTGACAAGTCATCAGGAGAATCAACTGCTAACTTCGTGGCATTGATAACTCAGCGTTTTGCTATCAAGGAGCAAACCTCAAATTGAGAGGATGCTCAAATTTTGATTGGGGTAGTAACTCGGATAAGTCTAAGTTAACCTCAGGACATGTCTTCACCTTGAGTGGGAGAGCCATGTCATGGTGCGGCAAAGAACCATAGCTGCACAACAATGTCGGCTATGGAGGTAGATTGTGTATCTTGTACCATAGAGACAAAAAGCATTGCCATTGGGTATATATATATAGACTAATAAGGTGATTATGTTCACTTAACTAAACTCATTCCTAGTGATGTGTCTAAAACTCGTTGGTTGAGTCTTGGATTTCATAAGGTTTGGCATCTAGACATGTTCTGTTACATGATGGACATGTTTTCTTCTATGAGCGTGATGCTCATTGTCGTACGTTAGGCATATTGAAATGTCACAGGTTTCTGATTGGCCTAGTCACACAGGCAATCGCCCTGACGCTTGAGTAGCGAGCAGGATGAGACGTAATCATATTGGCACTAGGTGTGCAATATCGATAACTCATACTAGAAGTGTATGAATAAGAAGTAGTCGCCTTAGTAAGACTAAGATGAGACTCAAGGGAGTCGAGTATGAAATAAGTTTTCATATTGAAGCCTTAAAAGCCGAATCTTGAGTGTTAAGACCAACATTCAGTATATTGATCTAGTGGCTCAGGTTAGATTTTTGAGTGAAAATCTAGACTGACGATTCGCATGGCATAAAGAGTGACGAACCCAGTTAAGTGGGAGCTATGCCATGACACACATCTTATACTGTGTGTGCTTGTAAGACGACCCATATGTGGGGGTGACAATTGAATTCCCTTTCACTTGTCACTGTGTGACCCTATGGACGATGACCCTCTGACTTAAAGCTATGATATTAAGTCAAAGCTTAATGATGCTACTTTAATGTGATTCTCAAGAGCCATGATATATACAGTTCAGCGAAAACACATTAGGAAAGCAATTAAGCTAAGATGAGATTTCATGAGTGTTTAAGGAAAATTTATCCACCATCACCATATCAGCCCGGACGATTATGTTGAGAACATAATCATATGATATATCAGGCATAAGGGATTGAAGATGCCACTGGTGATGTCTTGGGATATTTTTGGGGTATCGTATTTCGTGAAAGTGTTATGTTAGTTGGATGGTAACTTAATATAACACTACTTGTTATTTTTGGTCGCACGTTCTATTCCTGATATAAAACGTAAGGAGTTGTGATACGTAGAGAATACGTGTTTTACGGCCTAAGTAGCCGAGTGGGAGCTGTTGGACGGGCCTAATTAGATTAGGCCCGACGACCACTTAAGTCGCCTAGGGCGACAATCCTAACTACCCCCTAACCTATATAAAGGGGTTTTAGGGGGTTAGCCTCAAGGGTGATGAATAGAACACTCCTCTCTCTCCTCACGGTTACCCTACCATCCTTGTCGGTATTCGGGTTTAGGACGTGGACGTTATAAGGCGACTCTAGTAGCCGCTGGGATTCCTATTATTACTGAAGAACTGGTATTCTTATTATTGTGGACTATCACCAACAGTATACTTCCGCATTCAAGTTAGTCCTGTATTTATTTCCTACAGTATTGAATTAGGATTCTACATGATTTATTCTACAACTATACCACTGTCAACCAAGGACAATGTCTGGGTTTTTTGGTAAATCATTGTCACTTGTGGGCCTGTGAGGACATTAAGCACAAGGCTTAGTATTCAATAATGATTGGCTTATGTGAGCTGTTAATCATGTTGAGTCAAAATCGTCAATCTTGACTTTTTCAGCAGAAGCGTCATTCTGATGAGCTTTTCTAACATGTAAAGTTGATACCTTTACGATTGTTTATTTTCTAATGCTTGTACCATCCGAGACATGTTGCAGTCCCATTATTCTGATGTTTAGCATGGCAAATGCAGTAACAGAATCAACAAGATAATTCTGGATTCTGGCTTCAGCATTATAATGAAGATGGTGATTCAGATCCATGTGGATAACACGAAAAGTTTCTATGGCCAACGTCTTTTTAAGAGCTTTTTGGCTAGCCTTATCAAGTATATGACAAGGTATTTGCTTGTGTGTTTCAAGTCAACCACATCATTAGTTTCTTGTTAAGATCGTGAGTATTCTACCACAAAAGGGGGGTGAATTGTGGTGGCTGATTTTCGTGTTGTAAATAACAAACACCCTTGTGACTTGTTTGCAGAGGGTGTTCTCAAATATTGCAAATGCGAAAATCACCAAGATAAATGCGGAAAATAAAGCACACACAATTTTTACGTGGAAAACACCTCTAGCCCAACTGAGGTGTGAAAAACCATGACCTACCTCGTGTAGGATTTAACCACTTCACTAAATCGGGCTTAACTCGTTACAATTGTAACACACCTTGTTACACCTTGCAACCACGTAACCTCATTCTCTAAGGCAGATTACACCACGTCCAAATCTCACCAGATTGGACACGTCCAAAGTCCACACGACTGAGGACCACTCACTCACTTTTCTGATTCAAGATCAGGGTTACAAAACACCTTATTGGGTGCTTCTGTCTTAAGCAGATGTAAGGTACAATGAAGTCCTAGTATGCCAATATATTGAAAGCTTGGTTTAAACACAACTTGTATCGGTTTTTCTTTTCTCAAGTGTAGCTCGAAAATTCTTTTCACTAGAAAACCACTTTTTGAAATATTGCTTTTTGCGTGTGCTGTGTTTCTAGATATTCTCTTGCTTTCTTTTCTTGCTATTCTCTCGTGTGTATGTGTATCATTCAATGGGAGTAAAATGCTGTTATTTAAACAAGAATTCCAACGGTCAAAATCAAGAGAATCAGCTAAGTATGGGAAAAAGATTTTTTCCAAGAAAAAAATAATCCCCAACGGTTAGTGACAAGTTTTTCCCAAAGTATAAGGGATTTGTTATTTTAAGAGATAACCCTTATCTTCCCATAGCCATGAAGAGGATTCGAAAAGCAACCAGAAATCTTCAGCTTTGGAATTTTTATCATATCCGAAAATATGGGCAAAGAAAATCTTTTAGTTTTGGCAAATTCCCAAAAACCTATTTTCGCAAATCTCCCACAGTATTTTCAAGAAATATCTTTTCCAGAAAAATAGCAACCTTAGAGTTTAAGGAAGGTATACTGGAAATCTTGGCCAACCGAAATGAATTTTCAAGATAACCGGGTATGGCCACTTCAGTTCAGAAACACCCTAGGCACCCTGTTTGCAGGGTTGTTCGTAACTGGTGTTCTGAAGTACTTAGTGCGAATACCGATTTAAGAGGTGTTTAAAAGCATTTTCAATATTAGCATATTAACAAGAGTCTAAATAAATAAAACTTATATACCCAAGACTTCTTGTTTTGAATCTTGTCCAAGATTTGTAGAGCTGCTGTGAACACCAAGGTCATCTTGTTTGCTGGGGTTGTTCTTTGCATTGCTAGAGTTCAGGAACATGCCTTACAATCAACTGTCGAGATGACGTTCTTGACTTAATAAAGAATCACCACGTGAAACCTGTTTTAAGGACTTGTTCTCACATGTAGCAAAACCAGTTAATACAATAAGGATTACAAACACCAGTTAGGCCTGTTTGGAGATCGTGTTTGGAGCAACATTACTTGGACAATTTTTTACACTTGGATTTGTTATCATCAAAACTTAAATAAAATAACTCAACAAATTCCCCCTTTTTGATGATGACAAACTAAGTGACCATATTGACAAAACAAAGAAATGAATGCTGAATGCTGAAAGGGATCCACGTAAGTCAAGGTCAGGTTGAGATTCATGTATTGTCAATAGGTAGGTTCTTCTTCCACTTGGATTTGTTATCATCAAAACTTAAATAAAATAACTCAACATTTCTGTACCTGCATAAAATGTGTAGATGCCTTTGTTTACTTAATGAATTTTTATCCTCGTTTTTATAAGTGAATCAAAGTAATTCAGCGATGTTTTCTTTGATTTTCAATAAAGATGTTCTGCTTCATTCATTCATCAATTAATAGCATTTTATCTAGATCAAATTCCCCAAGGGTGCCATTTTAATTGCTCAAGTCCATGTGGAATCTGTAGAAAATAGATGTTAGATATAATGTCTTACTTCCTATATTAGCTATTATATGTTCTCAAGAATCTGAATAGTTTTGATTAATCTAAATATCTCATGGTTTAGGAAATGTTCATTTCATTTGCAAAATATTGTCAAGGCTGATGTCTTTTATGTGATCCTTTCTCTGACATATTCCATACATAAAATATAGACGTGGCCCAGGAGGAGTCTTAACGCTGCAATGTAGTTATTCATGAGAGTCTTCAAATATTACATGCTCTATATGCTTATATGTTTAAATCATGATCGACATCCTTAGATGTTTGTCAGTTGTTGTGTTCCATCATCATATTTATTCTTCGTACCATTGTGTAACTCTCTAACTTTGATGGGGTTTTTTTTTTTTTTTTCTGGTGATCCTTTTCTTCCATTTATTTGAACGTCAATTTAGTGAATATCTCACTGAAAGTTGAATCATGAGTGGATTGTTTACCTGAAATTTTTTGCCATGAAATTCAGACAATCCTTTTAAATTATTTTAACATTTTCCCTTTTATCTCAGTGGAACTTTCTTTTCCTTTTTTTTGAGGAGGGGAGGGGGGTTGCGGGGTGGGAGGGGTTGTTGTATTGGAAAGTTGGCACTTTAGGTTTGCTATTTGAATGATTGTGGTGGCATTTTTCACTATTTTGGCATTTATTTTTTGATAATGTATATCCATGTCTCGCTATAATAATACTTGCTTTAGTGTTATATTAAACTGTAATGATTTACTTGTTTGGGACCTGTTGTATAGTGATCCATTTTCTGGATATCTAAAAATTCACTGTAGGAATTTTTTTGGGGATAAGCCGAACATTGTCTATGAACTATTTTTTCGGCTTAGATTGTGGTGGATTGAAGTTAAATTCTCATAAAGCTATCAACTTGTGTTTGTGCAGTAGAAATACATTTTTTTGGAAGAAAAATCTAGGATCCGATGTAAACAACCACTGTACAATTTAAGCGGAAGGCTACTACATTTGACCCCTCCCACCCCTAACTGTGTGTGAGGATCTGATGCGGACCTGCTTAGTGATTCAGTACCGTGTTAGCGTGAGCTGCTTAGCAATATATGAACTAGCTTTGCGCCTATAAGGTCCCCCAATTTGAAAGTAATTGGTATGTTTGCCTGAACAGTAAAGAAATACTAATACGACCAGGTATTAGTAGTTATGCATATCAGCATACAGGCTGCTGGAATCAATAATCAAATAGTCCAGCTCACATTGAATTGCACACGGACATCTAGTCTAGTGTCAGCAAGGCAAAAATGTATAAAGTAAATGGTCACTGATTCAAGATTTTGTTGTTCATTTAATTCCTGATATTGTAGTGAGCTAGAACTGGTAACCATCAGGTTCACAGGCTAACTGGAAAGAACAAACCAAATATGGGACTTCCAAAAAGATTGAAAAAAAATAAACCACAGGGCAGGGGATGTTTCAAAGAAGACCCGAAGATCACCAAATATTGTCTTAGAAGCATCTAAGCTTTTAATTTTGCAAGAAATATGGATTTGAAGTTCTCCTGTTACTCCTGGATTATTTCTTTAGATATGCTCTTCTGACTGCTGCCTTATTACTGTCAGTAGTCGAGTATTCCTGTCAGAAGATTCTAAAAGATGTGTTGTTTGTGCAGCAGCCATATTGAGTTCGACAGTTTATATAGTTCCCTGCCTGGATTGTTTCCATATACTGTTTCCCTTCCTCTTACCTGACATATTGGCTTCTTTGGTTGGTGTATTCTAGTAATGGTATGGCATCTTAGCTTGAAAATTGAAATTGACGACTTACATAACCAAGATGAGCGACGTGGGTTGCTTGTGAATTCTTTCCTGTGACATGTTTTATTTGTCAGAAGGGTTAATTGCGATTAATTACCGCTCAGTATTTGGTCATATTTTTTTGGTCTTGTGGATAGTGAACAGACAAGAATCTTTTGTCCTGCAGAGTCATATTGGACCTTTTCATTTCCTATGAAGTTTATACAGAAATTTTGTTGATGTGATGCTTGTACCAACTTTTTCGCATTTTCCTTGGTTCTTCTGAAGTTTAGATGTGAAGGGAACAAGGTGTGATGAGCTGTGAAGGTGTCAGTAGGACAAGCTGGGATGACCTCAAAGGTACACAACGAGAACCTAATTACATTCTCTCCATTGTTGTTCATTCCAAAAAGGAAGAAAGCAGGAAAAAAGGAGAAATCTGCATGTAAATTTATAGAAACTGTATGCAATGCTTTCTTTGTCAAGGCAATTTTAGGATCAATCCTCAATGTCTATTGTCTCCTCTATTTCCTGCTCGAAGCTCTCCTCACTGTGTTATTATCATGTGTTTAGTTTTAATTTTTTGAATTTGGAAGCCCTACTCACTATGTTTTTTTTAATCATGTGTTCAGTTATTTTTTCAAATTTAGTATAAATGTGGAACAACTCAGAATGCTTCGCACAAGTCTTTCACGCAGAATAAAAATTTGGACAATTCCACAGGGAAAACATCCAAAACATTTCTTTGCTTCATCTTTTTTAGTTTTGCATTTTTGCCGATTCACTATATGAACAGTCTGTGCAAGTATTTATGTCCTGGGTTTAACTCCAAAGAGTAAAGATAACATGCACGAGGTCTATCATGCTCAGCAGAGGATGGAATATATTTGTATGCCCTGCTCGCATTACTGCATTGCTCCGCAGTTCTTCGAACACTTGCATGGAAATATATATGGATAAGCTACCATTGTAGGCATATAATCCTGGGCCATAGCCCACAGCTATCGAGTGTAGCTCTACTAGTATAGGTTAGACAAGTATGGGAAAAGATTGGTCCTTTCAGTTTAAGCCCTCTACAGTCGAGCCAAGAGGCCTAAGATTTTCATTCTTGATTTTCAGTGGGACTAGCTTGTTAAAATTTTGCTTGTGGAGGCTTGTGGTTGCCCCACTTAAATGATCCATCATTTTATAGTAACTTTGTTTATAGTCTTATCAGGATAGGATCGAAGGCTTCAGCAAGTAGAGGCCATATTCTGTGGTCAGACATGTATGATGTCGCGTTTATCTAAATATGCAGCTGCTCTTCTTACTACTAAATAAGGAGCTGCAGCTGCCCATCAAATTCGGTCTATGATAGTCCAAGGCCCCCACAAGATGATCTTGTTCATCTTGCACTGTCTTCATTTTACTACTTTTCAGGAGTGTTTGTTTTTTAAAATTGTGAAAGATCCAATGGAACTAACAGGAAGTTAGTGAATGTTTAGGCATATAATTACAGCCATTTCCGTGGAGGAGGGAGTTCCACATCATGGCTTCCCTATTTGCGAAGTGGGTTTCCCTTTCGGGTAAGTCCAGCTTCATCTTTACCTCTTTTAGTTATAAGGGTGGGATTCTCAAAGTTCTGTGCTTAAATCAAAGCTCCCCACTTGCATTAAAGGACCATTTTCAAGTCAAATATATATTTCTTGATGGCTGCGCAGAAAAATTTCCCCTTTTTCTCACAGTTTCCATCTCTTGCATCTCGAGGTCGATTTATTGGGGTTTTGAAGGAAGTCAAGAACCTGGAAAATCGGGCGAGATCAGAACTGTGGTCTAAATTAATTATATATGAGTCATTTGGGTCCCTCTATGCTCAACTTGATTGGTTACCTGCTAATATCTGTAATTATGCTATGTTTCTTTAGTGAATGTCTGACACGTTGTCTCATGCAGGGTTTAACGTTGTTAATGTGGAGTTATTTACGTGTCAATCATAGTGTTATAACCGATGCGAGAAAGTATAAACAAATTGACAAATACGCACAGATTTAACGTGGTTCACTAACAATGTGTTAGCTACGTCCACAGGCAAAAGAGAGGGATAGTTTTATTCATCCGATGATATTAGAGTACAGAGATACGCATTACATATATAGGGTTTTGGTTTTAGGGTTAACCCTAACCTATACATCATGTACGCCGTCAGTTTCAAGGCAAAAGGGGCTAAAAAAAACAGATTCAAGTCATTCTAACACATAGAAGCAACGATTATATTGTTTTTTAAAAGTTGACAATTTTCACGTGTCATAACTTGTGAGAACTGATTGCGGGGTGGTCCATGGAGCAAGGACTTTTGTTTCCGAACGTACATCGATGGCTTTGCTGTCCATGTGCCTGTTTCAATACCTCTTATTGGTTAAATGTGACCATTGGAGGGGATGGTATTGAGACAACCCTAGATGAGGGGCTCTAACTTTGTGGTGGCCATACTTGCTCTTGATTTGATCATGATAGTATTTCTCATGACAATTAGAATGAACTGGGTTCATTGATATATTAAAAGAGTGGAGCTTTGTGGTGGTCATGACCGGTGAGTCCTCATTCCATGACTGTTAATTGAAGATAAGAGGGAGTAGATAGAAATATTGGTGAGAACTAAGATTTTGAACTTGTTGAAGGATGTATGACTTTTGCATCAGATAATATTTTAGAGAATTATAGAAGCTGCAATTTCAATCAATTTAAATGGATGAGATCGAAATAGTAATTTATATTGGTGTATCATTTCAATTTTATTGAATTTTACCGAAAAATTTATATTGATATATCAAAAAAGACATTAATAAATGATTACAGAATATTGAGTTGTTTCTTTCCCTTTTGGCAACTCATGCAAAGGCCCCCATTGCAGATTCTGTTTCATTTGTTGAAATAGTAGTGTATTTTATTGACCTCGAGTCAAAATATTAGGTGATTTGTGTAAAGTTCAGACCTGCTTGTTATAGCTACCTAAGCTTGCCTGATTACAAAATCTAAGTGGAGGATAGCCTATACTAGTACAAAAGTTTTAGTATTGCTATTAAGTAGAGCCCCTTTTTTCTAAGTTTGGGTTGCTAAAACCTTGAATGCTTGATTGTAGGAAGTGCAGGTGAGCCACTTAAGTAGAACCCCTTTTTTGTATTGCAGCAGGTTTTCTAAAAGCCATAGCGGGAAATGAGTGAGATGGAGTCAACCTGACCAGCATCAGAAACGTGCTAGTTAGTCCGACATGATAGTAGAAATGTAGAACTTATAGTGTTATGACACTGAGCACACAGATACTGCCAAGCAACTTGTGCTTATCTATCCCACTTTTCATTGGCTTCCACTGTTGGAGAGCAAGTTTTGTTGAACCCCCTCCAAACTAAATAAAGAAGAAAAGAAAGAAAATTCCGCCGGTAAAATGTGCTATTTCATTTAAATCTTCTTGGTATGTTAGAACTAAGTGTAAGAAATTATGAGAAACTTATCTTTGTCGTATGCACAAAAGTACTAAATAAAAATAGAAAGGACCAAAAAAAAAATACAACAATGGAAATATTAGTGTTTCATATGATGGTTTGTTTTTTCTTTTTTAAAGAAAAAAGGACTTGAGAAATTTTACAATGGTTAGCATTGGAAGTAATGACATAGTGGTGTGAGAGAAGTATTATTTAAGAGGAGGCCACTGGTTGAAAACTTGAAATCCTAATATCCACAAACTGTTTTATTAATTGAGAAATAACTAATAAAATAATACGTGGGTGCAGTAGTGAACTCTAGCGAAATTATGCACCCTTTTCATATAATAAATTATAAATAGGACAATAGGTATGAGTTATTAGAGTATCACATGCTGTGCTGCCCTCCTTAAAGTGAAATGTTGTTCTGTTTATTCGTCCTTGTGGAAACTAAGAAATTTTATGCTGGTCCAAAAATGGTACAAATTTACAATAGACTGCTAAATCAGCAAATTGAATCTGCAATTAGATTTAGTCAAATTGCTGTTAACAGTAGCAAATCTCTCAATTGTAAGAATGTAAAACGTGATTGATCAGAGCATTGACCAGAGATATTATTTCAAGCCTACATTCATGTTTTCATACTGGATCATTTTAAATTGAATGTGTGACAAAGTGGATCTGACTCGTAAATCCAAACTGTTAGAATGCCTTCTATCTCAACTAGTGGCTGATACAAAAACTTGAAGATTCTAATATCTTGCGGACTACTCAAGCAGGAAAGGAGGTTGTTGTCTAACACGCAAATTTAGCGTAACTTTGGCTTTGGACCGCATGGTTGTAGAACATGGATTGGAGAAGGTAATGAGCAATCAATCCATGTTACTCAGTTGTGTGTCTCCACTATTGTTCATATAAGGTCATCTGTTTAGTACATTTTCCTTATATCTATCTGTTGGCTTTACCATTCCCACCATTCCCACTTAACCAATTATCCTTTGTATCCCTACTCTTGCCTAGTTGATAATAAACCAAGAATATCTTTGATTTCTTGTTTGTGTCCTTGATTTCGCCCTAAGTTATATCCTTTTTATGATGTATGAATAGAATGAGTCCACCTGTCTCTTTCTTCATTCCTAGGCACTGCAAATTTGTGCAAGCAGGATGTGGAACTTGTGCAGAAGTTTTTGATCATATCCTATCAAAACTGTGTCCCTCAAAGTTTAGTGGTATTCCTTTTTATGTCGAAGTAGAAAAAGTGAATAAAAACAATAAATTACTGGAAAGAGTTTTGAAATAGCAAGTGGCCCGAGCCAATTCTTGAATAAAAAAGTGCAATTTGCTCTAGTAAACCTTCATCATACAGTGTACTAGGAAGAGAGACATTTATGTTGAAAAATGGGAATAACAATAATCACTTGTAAAAGGTTTCTATTAGACAATAGACAGGATTGATTTTCGCATTTGCATTCTCTTTGGACGTTGGAAGTTTTGATCAAATTCTCTCCACTACAGGATGCAATATAGCTTAGACTTAAAAGTACTGTTTGCAGGTGCCTCATATTTTCCTTATGCGTAGTTAGGAGTCTTGAAATGAAGCTTTTCCCAATTGAAGATCAGCCATGGAGTTGTGAGTCCTCTTTGATAAATAGCTCCTGTTTCATTATAGAGGGCCTCTCAAAGTTCAATACCTGTCCTAAAGGAGCACTTCAAACAGTCCTGATTCACTTGGGAAATACTTGAGTAGAAGAGATCAAAACTTGAAGCTTATACACAGTTTGTTAGGAAAATGTAATTTTTGTTGAAATTTCACGCAAATAATCCATGCTTACAAAGTGCTTTCAGAAATTGTCCGAATAACTTGATTGTAAGCCATGAGGGGGCTAGTTCTTAGTTATCCGACCTCTGTCTGAGGCTCTTTATTGTGCATTTCATTCATAATTATTAAGTTTTCCCCCACATATACCGCTGGCTACTGTCTCTGACAAAATCATGGTTGCAATAGGTGCAATTTTCTTATATTCTGAATTGTTTGACAGATCATAGGACCACTGTTGAAATTAGTGCCGCACGCAATTGCCGTCAAAGTCTTCTGTTGCTCATGTATCTGTTACAACTCTGCAAACGAAAATATTTATAATCTAGCTACTATTTTGTTTCTTCTTTCATGTTTAGCAGCTGTAACTGGATACCTCTTCATTGAATATCGTAGATGATCAATATTAAAGGTTCAAATGAAAAGTATCTCAACATTTCTTCGAAAGCTTGTGGTTGATGCTGCACACTACTTGTCTCTTTAAATGGCATTATGTGAGATCGCAATTTGAATGCCGTAAGCAAAGTTGGGGACAAGCTTATAGATATTTGACTTAGACCCCTTTTTGTTAACGCGATTTATATTAGATTGGAGCTGTTGTTGCATTTGAAATTTTTTGCCGTAAGCAAACTTGTTTTGGGATACGAAATTATAGTGATCTAAGGACCCATGTCATGACACGAAGCCTCGGTAAGTTTGGCTAGGGAAGCATACTTGCGACAGATTCTCACAATCACGCATAGAAATATTTAAAAAATGCACATTTTGCCATTAAACAATATTAAAAGGGAATGTTCCTTAGGCAAAGCTTCGTAGTCAGAGAAGTGTGGGAGTATAATAGCTGGAAAAAAGGTTAAGAGAACACAGAGGAAAAGGTTGAGATCAACCTGAGAGAGAGAGAGAGAGAGAGAGAGAAAGAGATAGTAGCTGAGAACAGAGCCCCTCGTTGGCATCCTAAACAAATAGAAAGCTCCTAAGCTAGTGTTGGCCATACAATTGCTCGACGTCTCATGTTTCTTTGAGAGCCTAAATCTTGTTGGCTTATACTTCACTTTGTGAAGCCATCTCCCCCTCCCTCTGCATTAGCACTCCCACTTTGTTTTGGAAGAGGCTAATTGACAGAACGATACTGTGTGAAAATGAAGGTGAGACGAGCAAGTGGCATTTTCTAGTAGCTGTTGCTTTTGTGATGAAAGTAACCATAATTATTTGCTAAACAAGAGATATTTGGTTGCAAATTTTGCAGTTCTTTAACTGGATGCAAAGCAAGTTAAATGGAAGACCGGGGAATCAGAGACCAAATACAGTCTCCGTTAACAGTAAGTTTTCCTACTTTTGTCTTCCCGGATTTCACCGTTATTGTTTTATAATAGTTCATGGAAACCCAGATGCCTCATACTTTCATGGAAAGACGAGAAACAAAACAGTTAATTCAACTTGCTTGAAAATACATCTTTCTTATGTTTAAAACTTAGTTCTGCATTTATTCTGCTGAGAGTAGACCTGTGGTGTTTTGTTGCACTGAAGATCACATGTGTTTCTTACTTCAACGTTCATTGTGCGGTGATAATATGAAGGTAGGATCTTGTGTAGTATCAAAGTTCATCTGAGGATGAAACCGAGAGCATATGTTAATCTTGGATCTAAGCATGCTGAGGATGAAAGAGACTTTATCTCCTAAGCTCTATTAGATGTATCTAGCCATTAGTTTTTCAGATTGGTACTGAGGACACAGCTCAAAATTGGCAATTCTCTCCGATAAGCTAGCCTCCTGCAGGCTGAGTTGCCAAAATTTTTCCTGTTTTGAAGTAAAACGCCTTTCCCTAGTATTTACAACCAAATTTAGACCATGGAAGTCAAATATAATAGCATAGCACTGCCAATGCAGTGACAATGTAACCAACTGGTGAGCAGTTTTTCAGAGGGGTCTTTTTGAAGTATTTATGTTTTAGTAAATCCTGACTGAGTTTTATTTTAATTTATATGCTACATGTTCTGTCTTCAATTCCAAAGCTGTCCTCTGTTTGGAAAAATGGTATCTTTCTTCTTCTGGTTACATAAATTTGAAGATGTTACTTTATGATTTTAATAAGTGGGCAAAGTTCAGAAGGTAACGGCCAAGGAACCTGACCATAGTTACCAACACAAAAATAATTAAAAAGTTCACAAGCATGAATTTGAATCAGCCAATATCCACTATTTTCTACATAATTTTTTGGGCTGGCTGTTAGTCATTTTGCATCTCCACTTGCTCATTCCATCCAATCTGTCCTTAAAATTTAGTCAGACTCTGTTAAATCTCGTTGATATAAAATATTCAAAATGAAAACTAAAAAGTCTACTGAAGCACAGAGGATCATTGCGTAAATGTCTATTCTCAATACTATAAACGTGGACCCAGGGGCTCTGCTGTTGTAAGTACTATATTTTTTGTGCAATTGCTGACGGGTTTGTGTTCTTAGTGTTGAGATCCCACATCCACAGTTTACATTTTTTCCAGAAGCAACCTGTTTAAGTTATTGTACATTAAAGTGCTTGTATCAGAATTCAATGAACTCAACATAGCAGGTCTTTTACGCTGGTATCAACAAATGAGAACTATAACAAATTAGCAAAACTTTCCACTGAATAACTTTCCTGATTTGAATTGAATTGGTTCATAAAAATGAATCTAGTTTCTGCTTTCATCTTCCCCTGAAATCATTTTCTTTTTTATTATATTTTTTTGGGGCCCCAGTGAGGGCTGTACTGTTTTGTGACTTTTGATAAACATACTGATCATTCCTTCCTTGGGAAAGAATCCCCAGGCCTTGGAATTTTGTTCTTCTTTATGTCTAAGTTTTTGCCTTTTTGATAGCTTCAAGTTTCTCTGTAATCCTTCGAGAGTTCACTTTCTAGACAATGGAAGGTGCTTTGCTTTGACTCACATGCAAAATGGCCACTAGTTTGTCAACTTCAGTTTGGATATGCCAGACCAATTTTCAAACAAAGCAAACTACACCGTGATAGTAATATAAAATTCTGATAACTGCAATGTTGCAATCTATAGATCATGAGTATTCTATGAAAATAGCATTTCTACATAAAAGAAGTGAAATCATCTATGCCTTGGCCTCTAGACAAACTTTTGGTGGCACCCTCATCCACCGTACTTCCCTTTACTAGCAAATTTTCTCCGCTGCATTTCCACTCATGATCTACTGCTGTACTGGGTTGCAATTTCTGATCTTCGTCTCCATTTATCCACGGACAGATCATGCAAAGCATCCCTCTCAGAGAGAGGAGTTCAGTGACTGGCCTCATGGACTACTGACAATTGGGACATTTGGTAACAATGAACTGAAAGACCAAGCCATAAATTCGGAGATCCAGATCCAAACTGCTGCAGATGTGCAAGAGCGAGAACAAGAGCAGAATCATACCTCTGCCTCATCTCCAGACTTATCGGAGTTCACACCAGAAGAAGTTGGGCAATTGCAAAAGGAACTGACGAAACTATTGAAGCGAAAACCAGCCAAACAAGAGGAAGCGAACTCAGATCTTCCTCTGGACAGGTTCCTTAACTGCCCTTCAAGTTTGGAGGTGAGCCGGAGGATCTCAAATGCAGTGTGCACTGATCCAGAGTACCAGGAGGATGATATTGAACGGACCATTAGCGTAATCATTGGTAAATGCAAGGAGGTCCGGGCAGAGAAGACTAAGAATGCAATTGGGCAGAAGTCATTTTCTTTCTTGCTCAAGAAAATGTTTGTTTGTGCTAGTGGGTTTTCTCCTGCTCCTAGCTTGAGAGACACCCTCCAAGAGACAAGAATGGAGAGGGTATGCCTTTGTCCATCATTAGTTACTGCTGTATGATTTATGGTTTCTTTTTAGGCTTATTTGTTTTTTGTTCTCTTGTTTGCCTTATTCACAGTTATTGCGAACCATCCTTCGAAAGAAGATATACCCCCAAACTTCTCGTGCATCATCAATGAAAAGATATCTTGAAGACAAACACATCTCACAGGAGAAAAGTAATGAAGAGGAACCAGAGAGGCAAAGGATAAGCGAGGGATGTAAATGGGACAAGACTGATTCTGAATGTAAGTGTACTTAATTTGCATCTTCATGCTAATTTGGAAAGATTGCTAAAACTCAGAATTGCACGATGGGCATGTCACTGATGTTCTGAAATTCTTGGTTTGTGCAGATATTGTTCTAGAGATCTAACTTGGCATCACTCCCGTGGAGAAATATCATTACAAAGGTAAACCTAATGCTCCTTGAAAGTCTCCGTTGATAAGTGATTCACTCGGTTTGTGCTTCAATTAGTTTATAGCTAACTTCATACTAAATTTATTCTTCCAGATTGATATGTATATGCATTTACTGCCCAATTTGGGTTCAATAACTTGCAGTTGTGGGAGGAAATCTGATCAGGAAACTGGACAGGGTAAAAAGAAAGTCATTCACTTCAAAGAAACAAGCAGTGTCTTTGTTTTGTGAAGTGGGGAGATTTGTCCCTCTTTTTTCATGGTTGTATGTGGCCTACACAGAGCAACTCATGTTATGTAACAATTAGTAGTTTAGGCTGCAAGGCTGGACTCTTAATATATTCTCTGCCTTCTCCTTCCTTTTCCTCGTGTTTTGCCTCTGTATTTGTATGGAAACACTTCTTTTCCTTTTAAGTTTTATCGTTAGTGTTCATGTAAATCTGTTTGATATTGTTACCTAGTGCAAATAAGAACAGGGAGGTACGACATTTGAAGACTTCTTGGTAACTGCTTTGGTCTTGATCATATTGCGGTGTTCTTTCTGTACAGACAAAACTTTAATTTGGATAAGTTGGACCAATATGTATATCATATTCCTAGGAGCACATACTCTTAACAGCCACATCAGCAAATATATATTAAAAATTAATATATGATAAATATACGTAAAAAATATGTATACGTAAGCAATGAGAGCATGTGCTTTTGGGAGCATGTATAAAATTGCCCTCAATCAGTCAATGGGAATCATGCAGTGTCTAACCATGATATGTATCAAAAATCAAACAAATCATTTGAAAAGTTTATCCCATTTTATACCATAATATAGCCATATTCCTCGGGGAAACTGCTATTGGCTTTCATATATCGACGTATTTGGTTTCCAACAGTTTAATATACAGCATGCAAAGACATGGATATCCAAAAAAAAAAAAAAATCGATTTTTTATTTCAAACACAGAAATTCAGAGGGGGAAAAATGAGTCATTTTCCTGCTCTTTAAGGGATTAGAAGGCCCATTGTTATACATAAAATAAAAATTTTAATTAGAATATTAATATGTCAAATTTAGATGAAAGCTGAAATGAAGCTCTCTATGTTTTAGAAGACTACTAGTGTTATACCCTGCGATGCGGGGGCTGTTGATTTACCTTTTTAGTGAATGTATTTGTGTGATTCATTATTTATCTATTTATCGACTTTTTATTTTTTATCTCTTATAAATTGATATACATATGTTAGATAATTCCGTGATTAACAAAAATGTAGTGAATAATATTAAAAAATAAAAAAAATACCATGAGAATAATGGAATAAGATGAATCCCAGTAACAAAATTGGCCCAAAAGAGAGTAATTCAACCTTTCTAATTTATACACGTAACATGATCTCTATCCTACAATACAACAAAGAGTTTAGTGTTTCATTATCTCGCTCATTTAAAAATTTTCTTCCATAAATATTGGATTACTCAAAAAAATTATAAGCTCGTATAGATGTATAATATGTTAATCATGAAATAAATAAATTTTAAAAAAAATTTCCACATTATAGTTAAACATGTTTGAGGTTTTTTAATGCTATATTTAAAACAAGTAGGTTTTATCGATAATTAAAATTTTTCGAAAGTAGAAACTTTTGGCATGAAAATCCAAAAGGGTGAGAATAATAAAAATGAAAAAAAAATAATGAGAGATTACAAGTCAAATTGTTTGAAAAATATAGCATGAAATTTTAAAAGGGTGAGCCCAATAAAAATGAAAAGAATGAGAGGTTACAAAGTAATGATGGAGAGAATAAAAATTGATATTTGATATTTAAAATTTTAATTTGCGACAATATTTGATTGTATATTGTGGGTCCTCTTCGGATGGAGTAAAAATGGTCCACTAACCAACCTCTTACTCAATGATCAAGATATAAAGTTATAAACATATAGATTATTAACCAAATATCTCTCTAAGAAATTGTATTTTACTAATATTATAATATGTAAATATATCTTTTCGAATCCATACGACATAAATGTTGTATAGTTGTTCTTTTAAAGGGTCATTGCAAACCGTACTTTTTTTTCATAAGTTTTAAGACTTCAATATTTGTTTCAAAATCATAAAGCAATGACCAAGGCATTAAGACAATAATTGCAACTCACACATTTTTGAAATTATTATGATTAAACCAATTTTAACAGCTCCAGCAAAACTAAAAGCTCTGAATAAAATGTTACAGAAAGTATTAAAATATCAAAATATTTAAATATTGTAAATTTTAAATTTTAAATTATAAATAATAAGAATAAATATTTAATTAAAAATTAACCAATAATACTTTACCAGCTCAACATAAAATTCCACTTGAAAATATCATCCATTGATCTCACTCTTGCTGTACCCACATGAGAAAATTACACCAAAAAGAAAAATCTTATCTTGCTCCTTAGTTTCAATTTTCAGCAATTTCTAATAGATAGAATAATGGCAGAAAGTTGGGTATGAATGTGATTTTTTAAAATAAGAAAATCAATATTTTCATGCATGCGTGCAATAATGAGCACTTTAAATGTGAAAAAAAAACCGCTAATAAATTTTATTAGTAAATGAAAGACAAATTAAACCAATAACAACTTGCCATCTCATCTTTCAACGCCACCTAAGCCAGCCATATGTCAATTTCATATGCTATCACTCAATTTTATATATAGTTATATAGATTATATAAAATAGGACGAAGGTAACACGCAAAGTCTTGGGGAGAATTTGTTTATTTCATTTATGTTTAGAGTAAAGGGGATGTTTGATAACAACAACTTTTTGGGGAAAAAAGAGCTGTTTGGGAGTGTTTTAACTGCTTTGACTAAGTCAAACAGCTAAATAGGTGTTTGATAAACAGTTGTTTGGCCCCAAACAGCTCTTTTTAAAAAGATTGTTTCCATTAGCCTTTTCAAAAAAGCTTTTTGTGGAAATGACACATTTGTACAAAAAATTATACAAATTACATTACATTTTATTATATTATATGTATAGAATATTATCTTATAAAATAAAAGGAGTATATAGTATTATAAAGTATTCCTTAGTAGTATTCGAACCCAATTAGATCTTGAGTACTAACAAGAGCAAAGGTATTTTTTTTAAGGCAAAAACAAATCATTGAAGTTGCATTGTCTTTTTCATTATTTGTATTTTTTTTTTAATTATCCAAGTAGTGTACATTTTAGTGTAGATTTTCTAATTTCGCTAGTCTATTATATCACACTAATTTAGTTCTCTCACCATGCACCTTTATGAACGTTTAGTATTTTGATATTTATACTTTAGATTATTCAATCCCTTTTCCGATTACCTCGACAATGACCTTGGATCGATGCGAAGTAGCAATATTTGATATTTGCATGAATTGATATAATGAAGATAAAGTCATTGAATGTCGGTAGAGGTAAGATTGCCTACAGCTAGATCTCCCTAGACCCTGCAAAAGTGAGACCCACACTGGAAGGTGTTGTTGTAAGATAAAGCCATTATAAATAAAAAAACAAAAATAACAAAATAACCTTATAAAACATTAACATCATTCACATAAGAACAAATTGAAAAGAAATAATATAGATAATGAATACAAGTTATATAGAATTTAATAGGAAAGTAAAGTTTTATCAGTGAAGTTTTTCTTCTATTCGTTTTTTTTGTGTGATCACAAATGAAGTTAATTTATACCTATAACACCAATTTAATTCTTTTTTTTTAAAAATTGACCAATAAAAAAAAATTATATTAAGAAGTAATTTAGAGATAAGAATATAAATGAAATTTTACCAAACATCTTTATTAGAAACAGCTAACTTTACAAAGCAGTTTTTCTACAGATAGTTAATACAAACAACTAATTCAAACAACTAATAGCTAAGAGAAACAGCTAACAACTAACAGCTATTTGCCAAACAACGCTCAAAACATAGATATAATATCATTAAAAAAAAAAACTTACAATATTAGCTTGAATATTTATCGATCAAACTTCAGCTATTTGACTAATCGTAACGCATTGAGCCATGGGTCTACATCTGGCGTCCTTGAACCATAGAAGAGTATTATATAATCGTAACATAGTTTTTGCAGAAATGTGACGTCCAATGAAACTAATTCTATGTAAATTTTCTTAATTTTCTTCTCATTTCCAGGAGATGATATTGCAGATCATCTTATCAACATGTAGGAATGCCTCCCTGAAACAAAGGATATAGATGAACTGCAATCATCCAAACAGTTTAAAAAAAAAAAAGCGCTGATCAACAACCTTTCAAGAGTTTTAATCCTTCCCAAAAGCAGAACCCATGAGTTGCCCTTGCATACGTTTACAGTTTACCCAAATCCTTAGCGTTATAAAGAGAAACCATGAGGGTTGTAAGACAGAGGAGGGTAGAATCTCAACTGAGCATAAGGGTAAAATCCCAAGTGTACAAAATGTCCCTCGCGAAGAACAGAGAAAAGAGCGATACAGGCTAACTGCACTACCGAAGAATTGGACGCAACACTTCACACACGTGTGACACTTACAAGATTGTAACCAAAAGCAGCTGAGAAACATAAAATGAGCATGGATATCATATTTCTGGAAACAGGGCGCCAGATTAAACCCAGTTGGAAAAGTGGATCATCAAGCCAACTGCATCAATCACCTCAAGCATTTCACGATTTCCAAATCCCAACATGTGCGTCGTGTCTCCACTGTGAGGCAGGGAGTCATCCAGCGGTATAATTTATCCACTATTGTAAATCCCTTCAGAAAGAAAAAGACCGACAAAGACAAACAACATTAGCATTCGTCCTCCTATGTTGAGCTGTCCAGAGGGATATTTGGTCACCGCCATAGTGCAGGGAATCCCAGTGAGATCCAGCAAGATTGAAGCATGTAAGAATATTTCTTGGTTCCAACCATGGATTCAAAATGTGACTAAACGGCGACCAAACGGCCGTATTGGAAAGGTTTTAGAATCAGGCGAACCACATTTTCATGCCGCGACTGCTACGATCTGAAACGCAATTACCGTATTACAGTGATTTTGCCATCTCATGGTCAAAACCGAAATCGACCGACACTGCATTTTGAATACTTGGTTTCAAGTTTCAACCCAACTTTCATCACACAGCCCTGCTCAACCTTTAAGTAAATCCCATCCCTGAGATGTAAACACAAGGCATGTACTAAGGTTGAGGAGTCACTTTCAAAGTGATTCAGCACCTAAGCAAGCTAAAGCTGAGTCTCCGCCTATGCAAGGTGTCTTTCAGCCATAGGCCCATGACCACAAGGGAAGCACCCTATTTCCATGGAGACATATCCCCAGATTTCCTCCCAATGATTCCATCGCATCCCCATTATTATCTTTCAGGCATCACACCGAGGCATTTTTTCATGCATAAAATTGACAAAGTCTCTCAACAATTTTTAGGGTAAGGTAGTTCAGCACTGCAACTGAGGCAAACTATCTTGTTGACCCAGTAAACTCACCTTAAGGAAAGTTCAGCTCAAGCTCAATTCGACCTAAGCTTGATAAGCATCAGCAGCTCAAAATAATAGCCACAACAATCAGGCTATTATACACAATATTCCCATTGAACACAAGGATGATGGCCTTTTTATTCTTGTTGCCTCTTTATTTATTTCCTCTTTTTCTTGGAGCTCAGATTCCCCTGATTTACTTTGCATGGATGATTTCTGTGAGCTGGTCAAGGCCAGGATTTAAAAGATTTCAGCAAAGCAGTCAAACAGGTCACTGTCAACAACTAAAAGAAAAATAGCTGAAGCCAGAAGACTAGCAATGACCACCAGGTAAAACAGTTGTGAAACAGTAAACACGTGGCTGCATCTCCATTCTTCTGCCAAAAATTACTAATCATAGATCTCCATGCTATACAGCAGCTTACTGAAATAGCAACCTCCCTGTGGTCAAGCATTATGTTGGATATCTTCCTGCAGAGCATCTGGTGAGCATCTACGATAGTCGGATAACAGCAAGGCATAAGATTTTCAGCCATTATAGTTGCTTTATGGATTCAACGATGTCAGTAAGGAACGAATGAGTCTCCTCTTCCAGGTGAGGACCTTCTTAAGAAATTTTAAAAGTTCAGGCGTTAGCTTGTTAGATTAAAGATCAAGGGCAAAGAATAACTGTTCCTCACATTCTTTCTCCTCCTTCCACCCCCCTTATTTTCTCTCTCTTTTTTTCTTTCCTTCTTGCCATCACTCATTCACTCCGTTGCTTGTGCATGGCTGATATCCTAGGTCAATACAGGTTACAAAACCTAGGATGTACAACTTACATACTTCATTGATCACATTCCAAAATCTTGAGGATGTGATTTTGGAGGGCAAAACCACATGGAAAAACCCAACAGGTTACTTCCCTGGTAGCTAGCTAGAATAGCTCCTCTTGCAACCCTGAATTTAAAGGATTATTTTCACTTCAGGGCAACACAACATAAGACCATCAGCAGCGGTTTCCTCCTTAGCCAAAAAGAGGAGAGAGACGAGCGGGCGAGGCAAGCAAACGTCTCCAAGGAGCGCCTCGTGGCCCGTGCCTCACGGGGAGGCCCGCATCACCGAGGAGATCGACTCTCAGGCTTCCAAGCTGGGTTTTTTTTTAAAAAAAATATGTTTAATTAGTTTTTTTTTTAATTCTAAAAATAAAGTTGTGTATTGTAAAGTAGGTGTATAGATGTTATTTTATTTAGTGAGCCAAAGTGGTGCGTCTTTCATTTGAGAGAGTGAGGATTGCGAGCCAAAAAATTGGATCACAAGTTGATGTGACAGAGGTAGGCCTCTACTAATGAGCCAAAAAATGACTTACCGCTGGGAATGCTCTAAAAGAGCCATCATGGGAAATTATCACAGGAGCAACATCCCCTTTTTCAGCTCAATTTGATATACTAGTCAATACTAGTCGTCATTCTATACAATTGGTTGCGTTGTGAAGTTGATAGGTTTAATTGTAGCGGAGTAGTGTAGTTGGGAGATAATGACGGTCAGCGCAATATGTATATCATACTCCTGGGTGCATATACTCTTATGGGGTACATAATCAAATATATCTTAAAAAATTAACATATAATAAATGCACGCGTGAAAAATACATATACGGGACAATGAGAGCATGTGCTCCTAGGAGCACATAAGAAATTGTACGGTAAGCGTGGGTGACTGAGTGCTGTGGTTCACCCTTTTCTTATATTGTTCGTGATACTGATTCATTGTATTTATGTTGCCCTAGTTTATCCTCCGTAAATATGTTAACTTGTCAAATGATTCAAATCATTTAACTATTTCTACTTCATTTGGATCTTTGACTGCAGAGATATAGATGTCTTCTTAATGGTTGCGAAGGGGAAAAATATTGAGATGGTGTGACTTTTGTGTAGAAGAGAAAACGGCCGAGTGATATTTTTTATGTTTTGGCGATTTTCTTCTTAAATGAAAATGAATTCTGTTTCTTTCTATGATAATATAGGCAACTCTTCAAGAGTTAAAAAGATACACTAGTCTACAGTAAGCTGAGAAAAATCTCTTTTCGTAGTAGTAATTTAAATAAATTTCAATTAAAATTATAAGAACTTGTACAATAGTAAGTCAACAAATCATTATTGACTAATTAAGGGGCATTGTTATTGAGTTATTAATGTCATTTGAGAACTAATTAAATGATATGATCGTGCCATTGGTAAATATTAATTAGAACCTTCAATCTTGTGGTCGAGCAGCGGTCCAATTAGCTATTGGACATCGAAAAGGGGATGGAAAAGAAAAGAAGGGAGAATCCATCTAGGAAGGTAGGCGGAGAATTGAGTCGTCCAATCTCCACTCACTTAAAGGAAAAAGGAAAAAAAACGAAAAGAAAGGCAATTCTCCACCAATTACCATCATTAGTAGTTAACAGGAACAAGTACCCATAATTATGCAATGCATCCAACGAATTATAATTAGTTTATCAGCCAATGAATTTGCAATAACAATAATTTTCAGTATGAATTTTACTTTTGCAGAATTTAGAGAGATTTAAGTATAGACAATCTTACTCCTACGCACATAACAACAAATAGAGATACTGTTTTTAATAGATCCATGTAAAAAAATTTTAAAAAATATTTAGATGTTAAAAATTAATTAGTAAAATTTATCGAAAAATTTACACCCAAACAAAAAAAAAAAAAAAATCAACCAACGAATTTCATTTCAAACCGAAGGAAGCATCTGACGGTGGGCTCGGCTCACCGCTCACATGTGATTCCATAACCAAAGATACATCATACATTGTGAGAATTTCCCCCCAAAAAAATAAAAAATAGAGATAGGCAGACTGATGACCGCACCTTTGACTTTCAGTAAGGGCCAACAGTATTATTATTATTAACAATAGGTCTCGTGCAGCTGGATCTCTGGTGCAGTATGTGCTGCATTGGCAATTGGCATTGCATTCTCCACGTCACTGATGATCGCAGACGTGTTTAAACTTTCGGTTGGCTGTTCTTTGCTTTTATGTTTTTATTTAAATACTACTCTAATCTTGATTAATTTATGGTAAAAGATCTCATGAAGCTTGACTCTCTATTTGAATAATACTTAATTACTGCATGAGACTCTTGCTTTAAGATTATGGAATCATGAGGGGGACAAGTCATGTTGCATAATTGAGCTACATGCGTTTAGTATTAGTACAAATTACAAAATTTTGATAGAAATCTCTTAACGTGCAATATAAAGAAAAAGGCCCTATTTGACAATTAACTATTAACTATTAACTATTAACTATTAACTGATTACATTAGTTGTTTCATTTAGCTGATTAACTATTAGCTTTTTAGTCAAACTCAAAAAGCTTTTTGATCAACGTTAAACAGCTAATAACTCCCAAAAGCTCTTTTTGATCCCAAGCAGTTCTTTACCAAGGCCAAAAAACTATATCAAAATTATTATTCCTTACATCTCATATTTAACAACCAAATTTATAAAAGAATAAAATAGATATTGAATGTGTATACTTACAGTTAATTGTTGAAATAGTTTTCCAATTAACAAAATAAGTACTTTGAAAAATAACACTTCGATTACACTACGAGACATGAACAATAGATGTTTTAACCTTTTTTTCTTTTGAAATGAGGCACAAAAGTCAATATAAATAAGTTTTAAACTTAGATCTCTGATAACAACTCCCAAATATTTTACGAGTAGAGCCAACTAACGCAAACATGGATGTTTTAACAGTGCATACAAAAATAGAAGGTGAAATGAATGAGTCCAATTGTTGTACCCATTCAGTCCGTCTTCAACGTTTTATTTAAACCACGAGTGTTAACATCGCACACTCCCAGACCTCCAAAGATAAACTTAAATTTAAAGACTAGCTCGCAGTATACCGAGTTAAACACGTCCCTGACCAGAGTCCTAGAAATTTCAGAGAAGAACACAAAATGAACATAGTTGGCGCTATGCAGCTGTGAGGGAGGGGGGTTGTCTTCAGAGTAGCTCAAAGAAAGGAAAGCGCATAGAAGGGAAAACAAAAGGGTCAAGAATACCCCAGAGCTTCCACATGATATACTGAACCTATCCAAAGCCTTACTGCAAATGGTCAACACCAAACTACTCAGGCTTTCGCGCTCACTGCAGTGGATTTTCACAAATGAAATGACCAACACCCTTAAATTGCCCATGCTCGAAGCTTTCGATACCATCATGGGGATATTGATACAGACAGCAGTAGTATAGTACCAAAATCAAGAGTGAATATACATTGTTATCATTTAAATGATGTTGAAATATGAAAGTGGGTATTGTGTCTTACATTGATAAAATTAAAGGGTTTAAATATATATATAAAATCTTGTGAATTACTCTACCTATTGCCAATTGATTTTGAGATGGAATTTCATTTGAGTTTATATGCATGACTCCTTATTGAAGGTCCAATTGATATAAAAAAATTTAACATATAAGGACTTAGGAAAGCATTTAGACAATTTGTATTTAAGGAACATGGGAACCAAGAAACAGGGGAAGCTGCTTCCCGACAGGAAAGGAGCAAATAGGTGTTTGCACTTAGACCCAACGGGAAATACAAGCCACAATTGCAGCTCATAAACGAACCAGACAGCCCCTCTTTTTCAAGAGACAGGAAAGGACCGATAATGAAAAGCTTAGTCCTTGTAATTCAAACCAAAATAGTAATGGTATGAACTGAAGAAAAACGTCCACTGAATGGTGCAAGACACTCTATGCTCAGAGATTCAACATAACATGAAGCTCCCCACTGCAGCCATGAGTTCATTCATAAAAAGTCCCAAGAACTACCCTCATCCCAGAGCTCGGTCGAAAGAATTTCCTTTCAGTGTTGAGAAAACAGAGATCTCACAGTCTCGTTGAGATTAAGTAAAATGCAACTTTCAACTCTGTAGACTCGATCATGAATTCAGTCAATCAAACTTTATCCAACACCATATCTCTAGTTAACGCAACGTTTCAACTCCCATCCCCACGGCAGCTGTGTCTAAGATATGGGGACCTAGCAAATGAATTATTTCTTAAGATTTCCCCGACCAAGACCTAGTACACACAACTTTCAAGTGTATAGAAATGCAACCAGAAATGTCTTGCAAAACAAGAATCAGGAAACTGAACTCCAGGGCTGAAGAGAAAACTGAATTAAGAGTTTCAATAAACTCTACATACAGAGATCTAGCAGAACATGTGAGGCAACAGGATTATGGTGAACGAGTGATGATATGTGTCTTGCCGTAAGATACCCTTAAATGTCTTGCTTCATCCTAAATTAATGTATTTTATAACTTAAATTCACTAAATTCTCAATAATTATACTTAATTATAAATGACTGTTTAAATATGCATTCGCTATGCAAACCAAGTATTAAATGACACCCTAATAGAATCAACCCTGTCCGAGAAGGCATATGATATGCGTATTTTAGGAATGTGGTAAATTATAGATAAAAGAATTATAACTTGTAATATGCTTCCACTATTCGTTCATACCTTTTTTTCAATTTACAAATATTGTAATATGATTTTTAGACCAAAACAAGACGCTTAAAAAATGTCTTATAACAAGACGTTTATCATTTTCCATGACGAATTTTCTGAGCATATTTTCCCAATGAACACTGTTATGGACAAAATACATATCAAAGCACAATGAATGAAGCAAATGACAGTAAGTCATCCGTAGTACGTCTAGTGATGGCAACAAGCAGACGGGCAAATAACACCTGTAGAATTTTGAGGCACAGGGAAGTACGAACAATCGACTAATCCCATAGTACACTTATTTGGCATCTCATTTTATTGTTCACGTCAATATGCAATCATGCAGAGCATATACACTCAAAAAAGGTCGATGAATTGTAACCATGCACAAACCTAACAAAAGAAGTTCAAAGAACCTCCACATGGTTCCAAAATGAAAATCATGGTTGAATTTCTGAGGTTCAATTCAGAGATATCTAGTCTAGATTGAAAAGCTAGTAGGATGAATAGATGAAAGCACACATAAAAAAGAATAGAGCTTGTAGGTACTTAATGGTATCGGGAACCAAGAAGGGGGGAAAAAAGAAAACATTGAACAGTTTCATATGAACAAAAATGAACCAAAATATAGAATATGATGGTGGTACAAACAACAGACTTGCTTACAGGACAGAAGTATCCAGGCTCAGGGCATCTTTGAAGGGCTTTTTCCTTTGCTAGTCTTGTAGTCACTGGCATCACCCAAAATCCTACGAACTTTGTCCCACTCTAGGTGATCAGCACTTCAAGATCCGAATCCAGTCCAAATTAGACTAAATTAGTGGCTAAGTAGTGAACTGTGTTCCAAGTTCGAGCAATGCGGCTCCACTATATTCTTTCCGTACGAGATCACCCACGATCTTGCTAATGAAAAAATGCCCGTGCCAAACAGAGTCTTTCAGGAAGTCACCAGATCAAACAGAACCCCATCACTCAAACACTTACTCAAAAAATTTAAAGAATGAATTTCTAGCTTCTATTGTCACAGTAGGGCCTTTATCCTGACTTCCTCCTCAATTGTTGTGCAGCTGGGTTCCCTTCAAACAAATCCATCACAGCTGCATCCAAATCTTCCCACGAGTATTTGATATACTGCTCAGGATGCCTGCCACTCTCTATGTGGCTCCTAAACCGCCCAAGGAAAGATCGATAAGCAGGGAGCAACTTCTCAGATATGGATATCCTAAGCTCCTCCCTAAGCTGGGTATCAGGCACAAACCACGCCGATTGAGTCCGATGAACCTCTTCAAACATGGCATTAAATGACTTGAACCGCTCTCTCAACACACTCTTCGACACCCCTGAGGAGAAGCTGCCGCTCACATGCAAACCCTCATCTCTCAAACAATGCAACACCTTGACCCAAGCAGCCCTCTGATAGTTAGTGGCCGCAAGCCTGAACTTCCCCGTCAACTTCCTCAAATACTCATCCCCAATCATCTCCCTGAGTTCGGGTGACCCTTTAATCTTATGCACAATATAGTGAACATTATTCATCATAAACAAATGGGCTAATGCAGTATCCTTATAATGGTGTGACTTGCCCTCCAAATTATACTCCAAAATAACAATTATCCAGATCAAATGCAAAGCTAAGGGAGTCCTCTCTTCCTCCAATTCACCAAAATCAAATTCAGGCACTGATTGATCCCCAGCATACCTCGCCCCACTGGAGGACGGTTTCGACACTATAAGCTCATTTAAAGTCTGCTTGTAATCAGAAATCAAGCTAATGTAATTCATCACATACCTAGTAAGAGGATGGATGGTCCCACCCGGGACAGGAACCTTGGAAGGTTCTCGAAGCACTGCGTTCTCGAACTCCGACAAGATCCCTCTTGCTGCCTCCGCCAATCGGGAAAGAATCTCAGCGGCCTGAACCCTAATCGACTCGGCCTGCTTAGACTCGAAAACGATCTCAATATCAGGGAAAAGATCAGCCAAAGCATCATGCAAGTCGAGAATCTTGAAGAGCTTTTCCGGCGACCTCCGGCTGATACTGATGGCCTCGGCGAAGTTGAAGAGCTGGATTGCGGGCCCCTTCACGGTTTCGAGGAAGCAAGCGTCGTTGGACCCAGAACCGGACCCTAAACCCTCGAAGATCTCCTCGCTCAACCGCTTCTCACTAGCGAATAGGGTTCGGATGCACACTTTGGCGGCTTTGATCCAACGCCGGATCTTGTTCTCCAGTACTTCCCACTCCAACCGCTGTATATCCCCGATGCTCAGCTTCTCAATCCCTAGGTTTTTGAAGCTCGCATCTATGGCGGACTTCCTCACGCTGCCGTACACCTGGATGCACTCCCGGAGATAGCCGGTGGCGATCATCCGCTCCGCTATGCTTCGGAGATCGGCGATCGCATCTGCCGGAATCAGATCGATCTCGCGAATACTCGTCGCCGATTTTATGCTCCTTCTCGAGGAGGACGAGCCGCCTCTCCCGCCGCCGTGACTACTTCCATCGGTGAAACTTCCGGCGTCCACATCTCCGGCATCGCCGGCGTCGGATTCAGCTTCAGCTTCGCTGGCGGCGGCGGAGAAGTGGTCCAAGTGGGAAGAGCCGGAATTGGAGCGGGGAGTGTCGACGAGGAGAGAGTCGGAGTCGACGGCGGAGGAGTGAGAAAGAAGAATGGAGCGGAACTCGTCCTCAAGGCGAGCCATGGCGATTTGGAGGGTAGGGTTTCGGTCGCCGGAGGAAGGGGAGGAGAGAGAAGTGGAATGAAGAGAGCGTTGGATCTCGTCAACAGCTTGGAGATAACGGTCGACCTCTTGGCGGTCGCCGGAGAAGATCATCTTCTCTCTAGCCTCCTCTGAGACAGTGGAATCCCACCGGAGTATGATCTTCTCCGCCGTCTCCAGCCCACCTCCGCCGCCAGCTCCGGCATCTTCGGACTCCATATATCGAAACGTTTCAAACTAGACCGAGTACAAAAAGATCAAAATCTCGAAGAGGATTTAATCAAAGCTGAGAAGATAAGGAGGGTCTACTGGAAGAACATGCCAAATGGGAAGACTGAAGAAGAGTCGAAGGGAGTATCGAAGAATTTCAGAGAGAGAGAGAGGGATTTTCAGCAGCAGTGGACTGGAGGCCAGTGTATTTCGTGATGTCTTTTGTCCGGATGTGTTAATGTTTTGAAAATGATTGGAAAATGGGAAACCAAATACGTACTATCCTACAAATACAATTATTATGAAATTAGCAGGTCAATTTGTAATTTATTTTTTTTGTGTTAATAAGAAATTTGTGGAGGTAAAATGGTAAATCAACTTCTATTTCAAAAAAAAAAAACCTTATAATTGTCTCATCAAAGAAAAAAAAATTATTAGAGACGATATATATTTTACAAATTATAGATGAAGTAAGATTGTGTTTTTTTTATTGTTTCACTTATAAAAGTAGCAGTAGATGGTAAGAAATTGTGAAAAAAAATTTCGAAGTTGTGGCTCATACATTTCATATTTTTTGCTTGAGTATAATGCGAGGAAGTTAAAGTTTCTTTCCATTAACTATCATTTGTTAAAGCTGAATTAGTATAATTTTTATGTATAGTTGCTTCCATGTATACCTCAAGTTCTATGTATACGGTGCGAGCCAAAAATGACTACACTAAGAGCATCCGCAGCCGGTGCCTCGCGTGGAAACATGTGGGCCCCCCGTGTCATTGGCATGGCAAGGGAAAGTTGGCAGCCAGGGGAACTGAGGGGGGCACGCATGAAAACTCGTTTGTCCGTTCCCCCTTCCGTGCCTCTTTTTGTGATTTTTTTATTATGTTTTTGTTTTTCTTTTTTTTTGAAGTAATATATAATTTTTTTATGGTTAAAAAAATAGGTTGTATGTTATAAAGTAGGTCCATGATAAATATTTTTATTGGATTATTAAAATTGAGTTCTATGGATTGGAGAAGTGATGGAATGCAAGTTTCAAAATTGTAGAACTTTTACTGATGTGACAGCCCAGAGTTCCAAAATCCAGAACTCCTATTGAAAATGTTCTAAAGCACTTATAATCCTTGAAATTTAGGATAAATTACACTTATATGACACGATATAAATAAATAAAGCTAGAATTCCTAGAATAATTACATGAGGATAGCTAGACTTTGCTGTAGAGATAAAGCCAAGACTCAATAATCAAGAGTCCACCTCCAAGATTTTCACTATAGTAGCAACATTCACATCAGAGTGAAATAAAATACACATTGAAGTTCCAATAAATCAAAAGCCATTTCAGTTTATGTTCCCATAAAAATACATAGATGAATATTGTGTATTTGAAATTTTGAACGATTAGATTAGATATCTACTTAGTAAAAAGTCGTGTAATACTATTAGAGTTCCAAACTTACATTTGGAAGAGTAAAACTTCAGTGTAATTTTTTTGTAGAAGAGGGGAATGAGGCATGACAAGAAGCGTCCTATTACTAATCCTTATTAGAAATCGTTTGAATTTTAAGGACACAAGAAGTTGACTATTAAATTGAGTCATCACAATCAGCATTAGTATCTTAAAATCTGTTTCGAATAAGTCAAAAATCGACATATAATACGTGTGAGTTTATATTAACAATTAAATCATTCATGGATTCATAAATATTTTCTGCTGAGGCACTAATGATTTATAGTTCATGTAACGCCCCAGCCTAATCACCAATTAATTATTGCACATATAAGCATTATATGACCCCGGAACATGCTATTAAGCTGGGGCATCACCACCGTCCCAGAGGGACACAACTACAACTAAGCATTAGAGTCGGCTAGATGCACGCATTCATTAATTACAATACAATATTCACAACATACCGGGTCAAAGGTTGCCATTAGGCATACCCAAGCAGGTATCATACATCGGTTCAACCATGTCCAAAAGGAAATTTACATTGCATTCAGGCTTTACAAGTCTCAAAATAACTACTACAAAAGAAAGTTAACAGTCACTGCATGACCTATATCCCTTGGGCCCTTAGCCTCTGCTGGTTCCCTCTTAGCCATAACTTGTTTCTCTTTTCCTAAAATAGTTTGGAAACACAAAACCATACAAAAATGATCCAAAACTCAATACGTTACCTTGTACAGATAAATGGGCTTTCTCATGAGTCAATGAGTGAGTGAGTGAGCACACGTTAAAATGACGCTTTGTAAACATCTTTTACAAAAACATTGGTTTAGATAGCCGATTATTGGTTGTTTCTTCGGCCTGAACTAGGACCCCGTATCTATGAATAGCAACCATGGGCAATAGCAATGAACTATGAAATTCTCATTTAACTGGAAGGGTTCAACATTGAATTATGCAAGCAGATACTTATAAACACTTAACCTGGCACATCACAATGAACACTGAAATGGGTCCAGATGGTTCCTTAGGCCGAATAAAACTTGCAAAAGTTATTCAATGTAAATTTTAAACTTTTTTGAAGGGTACAAGCAGTAACGTACATTCGATGTTTTCTTAGTCCCTCGATCGAGTTGACCTTACAATTCTTTTGGCAACTCAATATGGTCGTGTGATTAAGGAGAGATTATTAATGAAAATTCTGGGTTTTATTAGTAACGCCTTTGCACATAAGAAGACTTTTGATGCATCTTTTCATTGAACCCCATCATGGCACCAGACTTCCTCTTCTTCTTTTTGTGGGTTGGTTTTGGTCAGAAAAGGCATATGGGTAATTTCCCAACCTTCTCTTCATGCTAAATCAATTCTAACTACTTAATTAATGGCTCTAATTTATCGCCCAAACTCATCGAAACTACCACATCCTCGTGCCAAATTTGGGCATATTTTTCCCCAAAGCTTCAACATTTAGACCAATTAGTTCCAGTATGTATGAACACTTAACCGCTTTTATTAGGTTCAACTGACTAAGCAAATTGTTCTTTATTTCCCTTCCTCACCTAATTATCACAAATTGATGTCTTAAGCAAGCTCCATCATGGTAATATAACTCATTAGTTTAGTCCCATGACTTGCTTACACTTCATTTCCTAGGCCACCACCATCCTAAATCAATGTAATCACATCCCTTTAATAGTGAAAACAAGAATTTCACTTGTTTTGTTCAAGCAGCTTATCATAGACTCTATTAAGCATTCCTCCTAATCTTATTTACATATTTAGTTACATCCCATCCCCTAACACAACATAATCCATAATAAACATTCATACACATGCATGCCCAAATTGATCTGTCCTTCCTACCCCCTGTGAATTACACATATCCGACCTATACATCTATATCCAAATTCATCTCTTCATAAATCACACTCATTACATCCATAGACATATTTTCCCAATTAATCTCTTCATAAATCACAGTTATACATCCATACAAACACAACCCAAATTAATCTCTTCATAATTCACACTTATCACATCCATACATATACAAACCTAAATTAATCTGCCCAAAACAGCCAGCATTCATCAAGATTAGCTCGTTAACCATTACAGACGCTTTTTATGAAATTAGATTTTAAAAAGGGAGAAAAGGGGAGTAAAGCTACTTTGGTTGAAGGGTAAATTATGGAGGATGAGGGTGGTGGTGGTGGCTCGCCGTTGGCGCCCGGAGCCGGCGCGGCTAGCCGGAACAGTGAGGCGAAACAGGGGCCGCAGAAACAGAGGGATGCGGTAGGGAGAGGAGGCAGGGGGGGGGGTAATGCCGCTCACCTTTCACTTCTATTTTTTTTATTTTTTTGTTGATTTACTAAGTTGCTTATTTTGATTCACCTCTAGTAAAACTCATATGGTGGCTTCCTTTGGTCAAACTAAGTAAATTTTGATCTTATCCCTTTTTTTTTTCTTTCCACATGGCTTAAAATGAACCATACATTTGGCCATAAATCACTTGCCCCTATTGTTCTTTAGCTATTAAGAATTTATCAAGGCTTGGAACTCCTACCTCGCTCTGGTACAAATGAAAATTTATTGAAATCGTATATTTTTGTATAACTATTTGATATTTTATAAACTCGTGAAAACTTCCACAGCAGTGAAATTCTTTAAATCAAGCATTATTTGTTCCACACTAGAAAAAAAGTGCGTAGCTCACTGCTCTGACTAATCATAACCATATAATTAATTACAAAAATTAAAGTTAATTAAACATAGTTATGTGTCAGGTATTACAGTTCATCATCCTCTACTTGTTGTTTTCCCTTTGAGGCTATATATTTCATTTGGATTGTTTTGTAGGGGGACAATTGGATTTCTTATATATATATATATATATATATATATATATATATATATATACACACATACATATATATATATATATATACACGCACACACACACACACACACACACACACACACACACACACATATGGGGATACTCAGATAAGATGAGCTACTCCGTCAGATGAGTAGAATGATCGCATGGACATAATAGTAATAATCACTTAAAGTACAGCTATTGATCACTAATTAAGATTATAAGTAAAATATATATTATGATTTTTAATGAAAGTAAAGTTCAAATACTTCAAAAATAAAGTTCTCATAACTATAATTGGGGATATGGTTCATGATCAATAAAGATGTTTACAATAATTGTCATAGATAAATCAACTTATCACTAAATATAATTCTGATATCACTAAAACTAAATTTATATGATCACTAATTAATATCATAAAGAAAAATATTTATGATGAATTTTCATGAAAATATTAATGAAATTGCAACAAATAAAGCTCACATAACTAGAATTGAGTGTATAGCTTATGATCAATAAACACATTCATTATGGTCATCATGGATAGCTCAATTGATCACCAATCATAATTATGATATATCGCTAAAATTGGATCTATTGATCACCAACCAATATCGTTAAAAAGACCTTAGCTTATGATTTTTGAACAAAATGAAGCTAAACTTATCACCAAAAAAAAAACCCACCTAACTACAAATTGAGCGTATAGTTTATGATCAACAAACGTTTTTATAATGATCATTGATCTTAATTTTACGATCACTATATAAATGAAACATTCTGCTCACATATCGATGATAGACACGATCACCAAATATATATTAACTATCATGACCGTTACAAGAAGATCTATTAATCATTAACTAATACCATACGCAAAAATATATATTATAAACATGACCTATGATAGATATGTTTGGTGATCAATAGTTTTAGTTTTAGTAATCATCAATACTGTGTTTGATGATCAATTATGAAGAAGACTCCTTTATGCGCTCATCTTACTCATTTTATACAAAACCTCATCTTATAAGTAGCCATATAGAGAGAGAGAGAGAGCGGTTGCGCTCTGTTCATGTCCAAATAAAGCCCAAAAGCTACTGGTAGCATAGCCCCATGCCGGAATGCTAAATCCACCTCTCAATTAAATTGTGGATTAATTATACTAATCAATATATCCCGCCAGATTTAAGATATAGCTTGAAACATATATATAGCTTATAGACTTGAAATTAACGTAAGTCATGGACGGGGCGAGATTTGGAGAATATAATACATTATAAAATTGAATTAAACAGAGAGATTTCAGTACGTTTATTTTTTCGAAGAAATTTTTGAATGGAGATACATACAATCAAGAAATTGATGAGCTGGCTACAGTTAATTGTCGTTAACCTACTATCACCTCTGATCTGGCACCCTTTACACTATTATTTGTGAAGGTCCTGCATGCCTATGTTATTTTGCCTTGAAAGGATCAGTAGGACAACTATCAACCAGCTTAACTAAATTAATTACAAAAACGTAATGATGTATCATGTATTATTAGTTCAAGTCAACTGATTATTGTATCCATCCAGCCCTGATTATAGTAGCCGAGATCCACGTGCATTATTTATGCATCATTTGCACGCATCCAAATGATTCACCACTAAATGCATTAGCAATATTCATAAATTAGTTCTTCCTCTCAGAAGAGGGAGGGGACGAGAACCATGTATCAATTCTCTTGGCAAGTTAAAATATAGCTCTAGAGAGCTTTCATTAGATCCAACTTAGAGCGTTTTGTATACGATATAATTCAAATTTATGTATGGATAATTGGATATGATTTAAATTAAATGTGTTAAAATAGCTTATAATTTTTTAAATGGTAAATGGTTCATTTACTGGATCCTTTGTGTATAATAAATTTTGTGTAATAAAGAAAGAAAAAAGATGGGTAGAGATCTTAAAATTTATTAAAAATTAAAAATGGTTGAAAAATCATTCTTTACTATCTCAAATCCAATTTTACCTATTATGAGTACTATATATGTAGATAGAATAAAAAAACAAATGATTGCTTGTAAGAACTCTATTCTCACATCACAGGAAAGTTAATTTTATTGAACCCTAATTAAAATTAATAATGGCCCAAAATTTTATTAAGGGAAGAGGGGGGGGGGGGGGAGAAAGACGAATGGTGTCCAGCTTCAAAGAGATTTAGAAGGTTAATGAAATGAACAGCAATAAGAAAATTAAAACAATTGTTATTAGGATGGTGCACGGGTGAACCCCTCTTCCGCACCCCCAAAAAAACAAAAAAATGGTGCACGGGTGGCACATATGATACGGTACAGCATTAAAAAGATGCTCCTGGAGATATTGTCCAATGCCATCTATGATATTAGAAGATTGTTGGTTGCCCTTTTTTGAAGGGCATAGCCAGCTGCCGACGCACGTTCCAATCGCAAGTCTAATTCTGAGACAATATTTTCAGAATGTGGACTCTATATTTTTTAATATCTATTTATTATATGAACAGTTATTAATATATATTTTATTGATATAATTTTTAGTAGTACATATTTTTGGATGTATGATATAGGCTTTGGGTTACATGCAGGGTGACACTCACTATCATTCACATTTCCAATTTTTTTGTGTTTTTTTCTTTTTTTCAGCTAAAAAAAACATTCTTTAGACAGTTTAAAAAAAAGTTGTTATACATTATAAGATGAGTTAAAAAATATTTTATTTGATGATTCAAATTGGAATTTCATTTGTGAGAGAAGTGATGAATGTAAGTTTCAAAAAATTAAAAGTTTTACTGATGTAACAAGCCTGAATTCCAAAACTAGAACTTAGATGAGGAATCAATTTTTTATTTTTCGATGACTTAAAATAGCCCTTTTCTCATGCTGAATCTTAGAACTAGGGACAACTTAGTCTTGTTTGTGTACTTACAAGCTACAACATTTTAGAGCATCTTCGATCACGACTCACAAGTGAGAGGACGTCTCCAATTAACCATATGCTTCTAATTTTTAATTATTTTTCTTGAGAAGTAAAGAGTTCGGTGAATTCAGACGAATATTTAGCTTTTGGCACAGACATTTCATAGTAGTTGATCATTAAGATGATCCTTTAATAATAATAAGTCTCACGAATATTGCGCAACCCTAAAAGAATAATTAGAGAAAATAAAATGTTCTAATTATTTCCTTTCAACAACTAATTATATGAGAACTCTAAACCTTAAACCTAAACACACAACCCGGTCCCAAAATCCAACCAACCTAGCTAGAGAGATAAGTAAAATTAAAGAGAAAAGGAAAAAAAAATACCGCATCAACTTGTACATATGTACATATGTACATATACATCAACATACACCAAAATTGTCTTTTGCTCCAGAAGGCAATATGAATTTAACATGCCCAGTATTATCTTGACTGCTACGACCACCATCCTCCTCCACTTCACCCTCTCTATCCTCTCCCTAACTTCACTCAAACCCGGCCTTGTACCCGGGTCGGGTTGGGTGCAAGCAGTCCCAATGTGAAGGAGCTTCACCATGCTCTTCCTACAACCTGTGGATTTTGTAATCATCTCAGAATCGATTAAACCAGCTTCTCTTTTCTCTCCAATGGCGGATACAACCCATTGAACCAGGTCGGTGCCATTCTTAGTACTTGCCAAGTACTGGGATGGGAACTTGCCTATTCAGAAAAAAGTTGCTTTCATTTTGATTTTCAGATGAAGATTTTAAGTTATAATTGTAGATGTCATAGATAGACCTTAACGGCAATTTCCTATGTGCTCCCGGGAGCACATACTCTCGTTATCCACGTATATATATATATTTCACGCGTGTATTTGTCATATATTTATTTTCTTAATATATACTTGATGATGTGGCTTGTTGGAGCATATGCTCCCAAGAGTATGATAGGCGTATTGTCATACATGGGTCATTTGGTTCAGTCATGAGTCGGATTAATTTCTGGGTGGATCACGTTCAGGTCAACTAAATTCGATTGTGCTTCAGTTTCAGGTTAGTCATTTTCAGTTCAAATTGACTTCGGGTCATTCAATTTTTTGATCTAATAGGTTTGTTTTCACCCAAACAAAAGGTTTGGAAAAATATTTAGATCAGTAGGATTAATTTCGGTTTCAGGAGTCGGGCTAGCCATGAGTTCAAGTCATCTAATTCCAATGTTGTATTTCGGATCAGTTTTTTCAAATTACTCATAGCCCTACAGATTTTACAAAATAAATGAGAATGGAGTTAATAAACTTGCCTGTTAGGATTTCAGGGATGACGACTCCTAGGCAAAATACATCACATTTAGGGGTGACTATTTTAGAGTGTATGGCTTCTGGGGACCGGTAGCCAAACAATGAATGAGAAGCAGCATTAGGGGTGGCCAGCACGTTGAATCGTAATATGAAAGCAATGACTGGTTTTTTGAGTTTATTAGGATGTTGCTTGATTTTAGGTCTCCATGAGGCAATTCATACTCACTTAATTGAGAATGAATGTAATATAGCCCTCTTGTTACTCCTTTGATGATTTCTAGATGCCTTGTCCCATACATTCAATTCTGAATGAGCACGTCCATGATCACCTAATTATGTACAAATATACGAAGAGATTAGATTAAAGAAAAAAGACACAAAATATATCTAACTTAAACTTTCAACATAATAAGTTAAGAGTAGTGATATATGTCTTGTTGCAAGACACTCTTAAATGTCTTATCTTATCATAAATTAATACGTTTTACGATTTAAAACCATAATTTTTTCAATGATTATACTTAATTATGAATTGCTAACCTTAAATGTTCGTCAACTACGTCGGCAAAGTATTAAATGATACCCTAATTGCACTAAACCCACCCACGAGTACATATGATATGTGTATTTTAAAAATGTGACAAATTATAGATAAAAAGATGATTATATACAATTTATAAGTCGTAATACACTTCCATGATTCGATCCTACCATTTTTTTCAATTTAAAAACATAATAGTATGATTTTTTAGTCAAAACAAGACACTTGTGAAGTGTCTTGCAGCAAGACACTTATCATTTTGCATAAGTTAATTTGATTGCGTTGTGCAAAATTTAACTAATATGAACAAAGATAATTGTTTAAGAGAATGTCATTCTTACCATGAAGTAGGTAATTCAAGCTGCCTCTAGAAACATATTCATAGACAACCAACTTCTCTGCTTGGCGATAGTGATAAGCCAAGGGGGCAATATGTTGTCATGTCTCAAAGTAGCCAACTTCCTCATCTCCCCGTCAAGGGCATCCTTGGTCTCAAATCTATTGAACTCTTTCATCGTCTTCACTGCCAGAACCAAACCAACACTGGCTTAAAAGCCGACCCCATCGATCCCTCCATTTCCTAGCACCTCCGCGGATGCCTTCATCAAGTCCGTCATCCCAAAAACCCCTTTCTCTTCATTCACCATTGTTAGGCCTCCTAAACTATTGCCTTGACATTGGCCTTGACCCTGACCTCCCACTCTTCTTGAGCTTTTCCTACTTGATGAGGAGCTCCTCCGGCTCCTCCCTGAACAGTTCTTCGAGTCCTTTCAAGTCATTGCTGGCCCTATCTCCACCAGTCCCCTCCCCCTCCTCCATGGTGGGGTTATTATGGTTAGTAGTTCCAGGGTTTACTGCAGGGGTATTATTGTCTTTTTTCTTCATTGACAAAAACAGGATGATCAAGAAGCACAACACAATCACAGCCACAATTATACCAAGTGCAATCAGCATGTTGGAGTTGCTCTTGTTCTTGGGTTGATCTCTACTTTGTGATTCTTCTTGGGCGGTGGTAGTTGTAGGAGGTTTCTCCGGGAAGCAAATTTTTCGCAGAATGTCGCTACAAAGATTGGGATTTCCACCAAAGCTTGAAGCATTGAACTTTGACAAGCTCGGTGGAATTTCCCAGTCCAGTAGGTTGTTTGACAAGTTAAGGGACATCAATGTAGGCCGCCTAAGGGGCGGGATCGGCCCAGAGAACTGGTTGTTTTCGAGGTGCAGCTCGGGAAGGTATGGAAGTTGAGCTAGAGATAAAGGGATCTCCCCTGAAAACTTGTTAGTAAGCCACAGCTTCTTCAGTGACCCCATGCATCTTTGAGAAGTAATCCAAGGGTATTTCACCGAGATTCCATTCAAAAGTATTAGCGGATAAGTGTTCTTATGGGAAATTATGTACATTGACTATCTTCGTGAAAATTTGCAAATTATTTTGAGATTCCATTTTAAAAATCACAGATTCCTAACTTAACGAAAATTTTAAAAACTTATTCAATGTTTCCCATCTCTTCGAAAAGTTAAAGCATATAAAGATGCAGTGAAGAAACAAAACACACTTTTAAAATAAAGAAATCATTATAGTAATCTAATTCACACCGAAAATGTTTAGATCTTTATTTAATATTTATCCTTAAAAGTTCTTTTAGATAAAACCTTTTTTTCCACTTTGGAGAAATTGCTAAAGAATATATAGCTAAAATGGACCAAGTTATAACATACTACGTATCCAATTCTTCACCATCTTAGCATGTGCAGTTCAAATGAATATGATTAACAAAAAATGAGAAAATAAGCACAAACAAACCTGAAAATTGATTGTTAGACAAGTAGATAGACTTCAATGCCCCTGACGGGCTGAATGGAAGAATTGGGCCGCTAAATTGGTTGCCTTCAAGGTCAATACTTCAAAGGCCTGGGAATCTAGACAATGCGTCCACATTTATCTGGCCTGGTAGGCCCATAAATTGCAGGTGGACGCCCAAAACAACGCCTTCGGAGCAAATGACACGGGGCCAATGGGCCTTCTGTCCTGGCAGGGGTCCGTGCCAGGAATCCATGTACTGAGGGCAGTTTCGGTATTACCTAGTGACTTCTTCAAATCAACCAAGACTTGTGACTCAGGAATTGAGGGCCTTGAGCCTTGTGTCGTTAGGGGCAACAAGATCAACAAAATTATTATCAAGAACATTGCAGGACAAGACGGTTGGCATGGAATGGCCATGCAATTTTCACCCAGAAAAAATAATTTTGCTGAGTTTTTCTGATGGTGGTAACAGCAAGAACGATCACAATGATAAGACCGATTCTATTGAAGGAGATATATGTGACTTTATTTTGAATTTTTCTTGATGAATGTTGTCTAACTTTGATTTTTCTTTCATGTGAATTTTTGAGCTCATGGTGTTCTTCTAGGTTTTTTCCCTTTCTTGTCTTTTTTTTAAAAAAAATTTGTTGTCCTCACTCAATTACTTATAAATTTCTTGTAAAAGACAAGATAGCTTCAAATTACAGAAGCCTTAGAGTAGTCAAATATATTAAGCGAATAGAGAAAAGGGATCGAAAGGTGTTTGAGTTCGACAGAGTCAAGAACAAAAAGAGTGGACATTTTTGCGAAATTTCCACTCCATTCAATTGTAGGATTTATTTAGCCCCCATCCTTAAAATTCAACCCAAACTTGATAGATAGAATTTACAGAAATTAACCTTCATGTTTAAACAACTTCCCTCTCTAAGGGTCCCCTCCCAGGGGAACATACGGTAGCAAAACCAATTTTAAACTAAAGATTAAATGTAAGTCTTGTGACTATTCACTAAGTTAATATGTTGATAATTTTTGTATTAAGGACCTGTTCTTTTCGTGGGTCAATTCTAAAACATCAACATCAATCCACTTCAATCTACTTCAGCCAACTTAAACCCATTTCAACCCATTTCCACTATTTTAACCAAGTTCAATTTATCAGCTAAAAAAAATTCAACTCACTTCAACCTATTTCGATCTACCTCAACCTACTTCAACCCACTTCACCCTTTGACCCACCCCAATTTACCCACAAAAAGAACAACCCCTAAATATCAGTTCAATAAATATTTACATATATTTTTGATAAAATATACTTCTAATTAAGCCTACTATCATATATTAAGCTTTTGGTCTTTAATTAGTTCATTGGACTGATATTAGAAACTTTATTACCAATATCATACTTGAATATCGACAATTCTTTACGTAAAATTTAGGGCTGGTAAAATTCGGATCTGGGTCAATTCGGGTCCGGATAAATTGGACATCGGACAAAAACTTCATACTCGGACCCTGTTCGGAATATAAATCGGACACTTTGACCGGACCCGGACCCGAATGTCCGATGTCCGGACCTGGTTGTTCGAATGTCCGAATTTGTGATATGATTTTAGGACATTCTGACCGAATTTTTGTGTGCCCAAACCCAAACCAGAACCAGATTTTTTATGTCCGAACCCGGTTGTCTAAATTTATTTTTATAAAATTTTCTAAAGAATTTCAACTTCAATTACATAAAAACATAGTTGTTCGATATCCGAACCCGGTTGTCCGATTGTCCGAATTTGTCCGAATCCGAAATGGTTCAAAAATCTGGACAACCAGAAGCCGACCCGGATTTAAATTCGGACATGACTGGTTGTACCCGATTTTTTCCGGCTATGACAAATTCGGGTAATCGGATCAAACAGATTTTTGCCAACTCTGCTAAAATTGATAAATAAAATTTTATATAATTTAAGTATGTCTCATGAACTGATATTTTATGTAACGGCTCAAACCTAAAGTTCTTGTTAATTACTTCAAACTACTCTAATCGCAAATTAATTAAGTTGGGCGACGCATTTCAACTTATCATTTTATGTATATGTAGTTATAACGTGCATCGTATGTTGAAACGACGACGTGACCTTTAAATGAACCTTGTAATGTTCTTTAAATAATTCCTTCAAGTTCTAATAAATATTTGAATGCCCACATAATAATATAAATAAAGAAATAAAGTAAATAAAAGAGCCTAAGTGTTAAAGAACTAATTTGTGAGGTAATGATAATAAGAATAAATGAAAAAATATAGTATCAATAATAAAAAGGAAATGAGAAATGTCTTTTCTCAAAATTTATATTTAAAGATGTAAAATTTAGATGTATTAATTCTAGCTAAAACTACTACCTCAATTATACATAAATATAATGATATCTAAAAATGCCTATATGTATATAATTAAAATACAAGGGAAGTGGATAAATATAAGAAAAATCTAGAATTTGGGTTATGTGTCATCAAATGAAAGGGGTAAAAAAACAGGGGGGGAGGATAATTAAAAACATCACCTAAACTAAATGAAGTAATTAAACCAAATAAAAACATCAAAAACCCCCCAAAAAAACCCCCATGTCTCTGCCCAGGACCTGACAAACCCCCTCCCCTGTTTCGCTACTGCTGCCCGGCCCTCCGTCGTCCTCCTACCCGCCGACCACCACCGTCGAGACCCACTGTTCACCGCCGCCGAGTTCCGCCGGTCAGCGTCGCCTCCAGCCCGCCCCTCCTCCCTTCTTTTTGAAGTGCTTTTGAGTGGTTTTAGCGGGTTGAGATGTGAGAACCCTAACCCCCACTTAATCCAATTTTGATCTTTTATGCTAGAATCTTGATAGTAAATGGTGTAAATATCATTTATGGGTATTTATTTGTAAAATTCTTAAGTTATTTTGATAGTTGGATTGAGTTACCAGTTGAGGAAGTGATGAGTGGGGGTTGAATCTACGTAATGCTTGAATTTTAGTTTGATTATGATGATTTGATGATAATTAGTGGGGTTCATGAAAAATTTAAGGAAATTTGTGGATTATATATATGAGATATGTTGTAATGTTTTAAGCATGGGTTGATGATTAGGGTTATGGCTTGGATGGTAGTCAAAGTTAATTATATGAGTTACTAATGTTCAAGTGAGTCAAGCGACGCTTAAATGAAGGAAAATATGCACATATATATAAGGTTAATATGAGAGTTATGTTTTGGTAATGTGAGTGCTATATTTTGATCACAATTAAGTAATTAGGGGTTGTAATTGAAATAAAGATACAAGGTTTATTTTGGGTTATTTGGTGGTTAAGCAAAATGTAATGAGAGTTTAGTTTGGGTGTGTGTGTTGTCATGAGTTGATAAGTAAGGTAAAGGGGTTGTGATTTAGCTAAGAAAATCGGCTATTTATGTTGCTCCAATTGTGTTTAGATTAATATTAATTACAAATGAATTGGGTTAGTGGGTTATACATGTGTTGAAAATGTATGTATAATTAATCATGGACGTGGAAATTTAGGTTCTTGGTTAACATGTATTTTAATTATGTTTATTTTTAATTAATTAGGTTGCTTCATTAGTGTTTGAATAAGAAATTATGCTAATCAAATGAGCGTATACGCGTAAGAGGCGTTTTGTGAATATATGTTGTGAGTTAGTTGTCAGGTGGAGATAAAGGATGAGATGAAGGAAGGTGAATATAATGAGTTTGGGTATAAAAGAGTGTCGGGTCTTGACGAGGTGAAAATTGGGGGAGAGTATAGGTTCAACTTTGAAGTTTGGAGGCTAATTTACGTAAGGATCGGAGTTGCGGATGTTTCGAAAGTTCATTTAAAGTTTAAACATGTCAAGTCTACCTTCCGGATTGTACTCAAAACCAAACCCATATTGTCACCAAGCCACGTCATGACTAATTGCCTATCCCCATAGCTATGATCAATAGCGATAAATATAACCATGATCATAATACTAATAATCATAATAATAATAATGATAACAATAATGGTAACAACGATAATGACAATGCTAACAATAATAATGATCGATGACGTCATTAATAATGAACTTGAGGTGAATCATACTAGTATGTAACTATTATACGCATTAAAATATCATTAGTCGTGGGAGGAAGAGGAACAAAAACACAATAAAATGGAATCCAATTGAATTAATAATAGTGGCTACATTCATAATAGAAAAAGAATTCAAAATGATTTCAATCGTGTAATAAACCAATAAATTTAATAAAACTTCCAAACCTCTCACTAATTAAGGAAAAAACGTCTTTGGAATAGAAGTAAGGCCACCGATGTTGCTTCAAGCCGCCGGCAAGCAATTTTTAATAAAACGGGGACAGATTTTCAAAGATCGAGTACGTACATTGCATGTGCTATTTGAAAGCTCACATGTTTCTCAAACTATGCAAAATCAATATGATAATTATATAATGAATCATTTTATGTAATGTTTTGTCACATAATCAAGTGACCTCATCAATTATCAATTATCAGGACTTATGCCTTTCAATTTACCCGTGCGGCTGCAACTCAAGCTCCCCGATCGGCCTGAGACGTGTGCACCTATCTCAAAATCGCTATAAACGTCAACAAATGTCCACTTCTAGATAATAACTTGCAAATCAGTTTTACTCATACATTCACTCTCTTCTGTTTGCTAACACAAAATGTTTTGAAATGCGGGCGCCCAACTAATTTAACTCAAAACTTATTTTACTGCATAGGAATGTGCGTGCTGAGCTTCGGCTCATATTTCGATTGTGTTTTGTGTTTTGTGTTTTAGGGAAGGGCTCAGTGAGCAGTCCTTCGGGCAAGCCAAAGAATAGCAGGAAGTGAAATAGAGTTCTAATTCCTTTTGCTGAGGTTGCACTAGCCAAGAGCTCATAGTGATTTCTAGGCTAGCACCTTAAATATCTAAGGGTTGTGTAACCTTTTGAATATCGCAGATTATTAGTAAATTGTAATCGTATTCTTGGGTTGCAGGTACATCACAACTTATGTAAATGCTTGAGTGTATGCTATTTCAATTTTGTCGTGAGACGAGAAAGTAAATGAGCAACACCATGGTACCTGTAGTTCAGTTAGCCTTGTTTCATTATGAAACAGCGTTAATGCCTCCAACCAAAAGACTTCAACTGTTAATCAATAATTTATGAATAATTAGGTTATATTAATATAGCACTAGGAGTTGGAGGCGTTATATTTTACTTCCATTTTTTTTAAAACCCTTCAAAACAAAGTAAGAATGAAAGATACCCTCATTTAATATATCGATCATGTACCATGTACTTGCCTGCCCAATTGACAAACTTGAATAACAAGTTGAGTCCTTGTAGCCAATCTAGCTCATGATTCCTAATTATAATTACTAAATTGACAGGTAGAAGGTTGTGATTTTCAAGCAAGAAACGAGTGCAAAAATTTAAAGCGGGGACTGACATTGACTATCTATATTGCCGTGTGGAACATACCAGCTGTCAGCGAACAACGCCGTTTGATATCGACCGTACGATTGCGACCCCTTTTAGGTCACGTAGTCCACGGGGAAGCTGCGTTGCGCTTTCCGGATGCCTAACTTCTCATTTTACACAACATGTGAACCATATGATATCATTTTTTTTATTCTTATTGTAAATTAGGATGCTTTTTACGCAAACGGGGACGGGACGTGTAGTTGTGTTATTGGGCTTTGTCCGCATCATTTAATTAAGTAATTAACAGAACTTTGTTCAACTAAGCCGCGATTATGATAGTGATGATAGACCTACCATCCTCGCCTTCGTGGATATTCTACAACGTTGAATGGGTATAATATATCGCATAGATCTAAATATTTAATATTAATGCTAGGATCGAAGTCGAAGTAGTCAAATATATTGCACTGTCACTAAGTCATAAATGACCGTGCCTAGAGCACCGTCACATAAAATACATAAATTTATATGGATATTATTAGACCTGATAAAAATCTGTCTGATTCGATTATCAGAATCTATTTAACTAAGAAAAAATTGGGTATAGTCACCGAATTTATTTTTGAATTTAAAATTCAGATAACTGGTCATGTTCGAATTTAAATTCGGGTCGGGTTCGGGCTGTCTGGATTTTTGAAACATTTCGGGTTCAGATAAATTCGGACAATCGGATTCGGACATCGGACAACTACGTTTATGTATAATTTTAGAGCAAATTCTTTAGAAATTTTTATAAAAACAACTTAGGACAACTGAGTTCGGACATAAAAAATCGGGTTCGGATTCGGTCACACAAAATTTTTGTAGGAATGTCCTAAAATCGTATCACACATTCGGACATTCAGACAACCGGGTCCGGACATTCGGATCCGAATCCGGGTCTGGTCAAAGTGTTCGATTCATAATCAGGACAAGGTCCGAGTATGAAGTTTTTATCCGAACGTCCAGTTTGTCCGAACCCGAATCGACTCGGACCTGAATTTTTACTAGCCCTAAATATTATGTGAATTAGTCCAACCTTCAACACCACCCACAAAAAAAAAAAAGAAATTTATACATGATTATAATTTTTTTATCTGTAATAATTTTATCCCTATTCTATAATGTTTCTTTCTTAACTCTGTATTTTTGTAATATAAAAATTTATATTGGTGAAATTCAATCAATCTTCAGTAATCTAATTATATCATTGAGTTTATATAATACGTCATGGTTGATAGGTAATAAATTAATGACCATCCCATAGATGAACTCAACATATTTTTAAAATGAGATATTTAAAATTTGAATTAGGCTTATATTGATTTATCTTTCTACTTTTAAAGGAGAAAAGAATGGAAGAGAATTAGGTGGGAGGTGAGTAAAAATGTCTGAAAGGGCGGGCATAAAGTTTTGGCTAAAATTCGCACCCGACGACTGCGTGGAAGACGTGATCTTAAAATTTGAACAAATCAAAGCTGCCACCACCTCCGTTCATGGTCGGACGCAATTAACACGTGAGCAAAAGAACTATTGGGAATTGATTATTCAAGTCGATGACTGGTTGTTGAATTTGGAAATTACGTTGTTGACAACAAAACAAAACGAAACAAGACAAAACCACCCCACTTCGCAAAAATTAAACCACGTGTTATACACGCTGTATTGATTGGTTGACCCCACCACTCACCGCTCCCACTTTCTCTCTCCTCCATGTATATTAATATTATCATTCTCTGCCTCTTCCTCCCATAACTCAAACAACATCCATATCTTCTTCAGCAAACCAAGCTTAGAGCTCTTTAATTTGCTTAAGGGTTCGTTGTTGTTAATTATTCAAGAAGACGAGATTAGACATGTTTTCGGGGCGAAAGGCGATGCCGGAGACGATGAACAAGTCGAGCTTTGCTCAAACATGCAACAGGCTGAGCCAGTTCTTGAAGGCGAGGAGGTCTCTTGGTGATTTTGCTTCCTTTCAGAATATGTCTTCTTCCATGCTTGATATCAATGGTATGTTCATGTGCCCTCTTCTAAATACTGGTTGGGGATAAAATAGAATCATTCTCGTTTTTATTCATAGAGGGATTTCGATAGTCATCAATTTCGTAAATTTTAACCATATTGTAACTGTCACAAAGAAAGGAAGTTAGATTTGAAATACATATTGACCTTATTGTCATCATTAGAAGGGATCGACCAAGTTTCATTTGAAAATCGACTTTTATACTTACGTATACATCAAGCAAAATATCTAGTAATATATATGGTCTTTTATGCATGACTCCTTTGAACAAAGAAACCAACCGATAGTCCGATACATAGATCAGATTTGATTTTAACTAACAAATATGCATCCTTAGTTATTCTTCTTCAAAATTTCTGTATCCATCACTATGATCTCTAATCATTTCATAAATTCAAATAAACTCAGAAGGTATACATGTGGAAAACAGAGTTAATTGATTTGGTATTGATTTAATTTTGTAGGTGCTAAAGAGATTATGAGTGGATCAACCAACACAACGATGAATTTGTTTCCAAAGAAAATGGCAGAAGAGAAGAATGTTTCAGCAGGAGAAGAGAATATCAAGTCTTTAGACCTCTTTCCTTTGACCAGTTCATCGGCTACTGCCTCAACTACTGATGAATCCACCAAGAATATGGCTGATTGGAGGTAAACTTAATTAGCTCTTTATTAAATTTCCATTTTTATTAACAAATTGAAAAATTCATAGTATTATTTCGAAATATGTTTAATCATTTACATTTATTTCCATATACATGTTAAAGTTGTTAACTTTTTTTTAAAAGAATGGATCCATAAATATCCATAAAAAAGAAAGTCATCTATAGGATTGATGATCGATATATCTGATTCTTTTTATTTAGATCTCTATTTTAGAGGTATTTAATTTATGGCTGAACTTATTATATCGAGACAAATAAAAATTATTTTTACATCTATGGGGGTCTTTAAAAAATTTGAATAAAAGGTATAGATCTAAAACCTAAATAAATACGGGCTATGAAAATTGAATGGAAGAGGATAGAATTGAGTGATAGGCCAATCAGATGTAATGTTTTTGTCCAAATATGTGAGTGATAATTACGACTAACAAGACATATTTCTCCCTTAACAGTGAATCGCCAATATCAAAGGAGGATCTTAAGACAACCGGAGCAAAGATGACTATATTTTACGGTGGACAAGTACTAGTCTTTGACGATCTGCCAGAGGACAAGGCCGAAGAAATTATGTCTCTGGCTAGCCAATTGGGAACTATGGGCTCACACTCGGAGACTCAAACTCAAGTTCAGGCTCAAACTCTGAATCTTCCAAACAACATCTTGATGGCTCAACCTACACACGGCTCAAGCTCAATCCTTCAACAACCCGCTAGCCTGTCCGATCTACCTATAGCTAGGAGAGTCTCTCTGCACCGGTTCATGGAGAAAAGAAAGGACAGGTAATTTAATTTCTTTACAGCATTGATTTAATTAGAACATGTTATCTTGTACAAAAGTTGGATTTTTGTTGGGTGAAAAGTGGTTGGCAATGAATTAATGTATGGTTGTTTCTATTTCAGGATTGCTGGTGCTTCACCATACCAAGTACAAAGGAACATGGCTCAGTCCCTCTCTGAGAAGTATGACTTGATGAGGCAACTGCGCCAAAAGCAGCATCAGCAACAAGAACTTGAGCTTAAGTTGTTTCAGGGATGAAATTTTAAGGAATAGCTAGGAAGTTGAGGATCATGATCGATTGATCTTAATTAGTACTATGTAAATATATATTTGACGAATTTTTCAGAGGTTGGTTCTGACTTGTCACTACTTGTTAGCTCAATATATTTCTTGTTTCATTTCATAAATCTTTCCTTTGATATATTTTTGTAAGGATATCGTTATCATTATCAACACTCTAATATATATATATTTTTTACAATCTTTGATTAGTTTTTCGAATATATGATCTCATCAGTAATGTTTATTTCATGCTTCTGAGTAAATATTTTCACATACAGTAATTTGCTAGATTCCATAGTCTAATAAACTAACAAAAATTTCAATTTGCATACTATCCAATGAAATTATTTCTTTTAGTACCAAGTGATTTCTAGTTTGAGTGTTATTAAAAGTACTTGAGATTCAAAATGGAGCCCAATCAACATTACCTGTTGGCTGATTGGCTCTAGGAATAGGATAACATTGAGTCGAGGTTTTTTTTTTTTTTTTTTCACACCCAACGTATTCAGCCTAGTTCATTGGCCCTATGACGATTTTGCGTTTCGCACCAGTCCTTTTTTTTTTTTTTTAATGTCATTATTTATTGCTGCAGTAAGCCATCTTCACTTAAGATGTCTTGGCCTCAGTCCAGTCCATAATGGCACCCCTTGCGAGACAGTCCAGGGCCCAATCCGTGATGGTCACATTAAGCTTGCTAATTGTCAACAAAATTTTCTTGCTGGAAGCTTCGTGAGTGTATCCACGTCAACCCCTTTAAGATGGACTTGTAGTTGTCACCTTACAAACATCATTTGCTGACCACAAACACAAAACAACTTACAATCATTGTTTCCTTCAATTTTGAACATATATATGGGTTGAGTTTGGTCAAATTGAGTTCGAGACAAGTTTTAATCGAGTTAAATTTTTATTGAGTTAAGCCTGAACTTTTTACAGTTGCTTTTTTTTTGTTTTACTTCAAATATTCACGCAACTTGTTTTTAAAGTTGTGTAAAAAATTCTTTTAAAATACTAGAATTTCTAATTAAAGTATGAATATCAAGTATATTCTTTGATATTGAGTAATGAACGTCCAAATTAATACAAAGTTTATGTATATCTATGAAGTGTAGGTTATAATTTTCCTTCCAAGATACCTACTAAATGAAGTTAACCGAATCGAGCACAACTAAGTTGAACCTCCATAAACTTCGGCTCAACTTGACCGAGGTTTAACTTAGTTGAGCCCAATGACTTACTGAACGGACTCGGTTCTTTTACGACTTTAACTTTATATCAGTAAAACTTCGATGCTACCATTATGCCAAAAGTAATTGGGCTAAATCAGTACCAAGCGTCAATCACTGAGCACACTCCTACCCTACAGTTTGGTGTGGGTGTTATAGGGGGGAAGACTAAGGTTAAGCTAATTATTTTACACAATTGTTCCTTAATGTTTAAGGGTTTCTCTTTGGCAATATTATCTTATCTAATATCATATAAAATACAATGGGACATGGGTAAAAGAGAATGGACTATAATATAAGTTTGAATAAAAAGAGTAGTATATCTCATGCAAATAATTTATGAGACCACTACATCATACGTTTGTGTTAGAATTGGTTTTCTAATCAACAAATCTGGTCAATTTAGAACAATTTTCCCCCTATTGGACGTGTGTGAGATGTTTGTTTCAAATGTATATCAATAACAACTGTCACGTCGTTGCTTTTATAAACTCAAATAATGTGTAAAGCCAAAAAAACAGATACGCAAGTAAACAAGTAGGAGGTGCTATATACCAAAAACTCTAATCTCAATCATTAAAACAAAATATTATTAATAACCATGTGGAAAATATTTAACGTAACTTATTATCTTGTTTACTGTTACAAAAATATTTTTTTAATCAAAAAGTTAACTAAACTTTGTTGCTACTATCACCATCATCATTTTTAAGTGTTAAACTAACTTACAAATTATCAATTCAGACAGCAAAGTTCTTAAAATTCTCATACTTACACAAATCATTAAAATATCTATCTGCCCATTTTGACAGAATGATTGCTCCTAGTTTAAAATTTAGTGCCAATCTGCATGCATGAATCAAGGCTCACAATCACACAAAACACTGTACGAGATAATTTTCTCATCATAAATTTCAGCGGTCAAGATTAATCACATTCCCCACTCACGGTGACCCTTTGGTAAAATATCCGAAGTCCGACCCTGCGCGGGAGCACCGTGGAGCGTGGACGGTGGACCGCCGATTCAAACAGACCCACAACAATAATAAAATAATTGAAGAAAAAGTCCACCAAATTATATATACCCGGGTGAGACCAAATAAATCCCCTCTTTTGGAGGCCTCTGTCTGCTTTCTTGTTTTCTTTCCCTCTACTCTCCGGTTTTTCCCATTCTTCGAGGGTCTTCCTTCCTCTATCGAAAGTGAAACCCCTCCCTCAAGAACCCTAAAATCGCCCCCTCTATCCAATTTAAGTTCGCCAGATTCTGGAGGGATTGAGAATGCAGAACCAGCGAATGAAGCAGCAGCAAGCTCTGATGCAGCAAGCTCTGATGCAACAGCAGTCTCTCTATCATCCTGGCCTCCTCGCTGCTCCTCAGGTCAGTTTCTCTCTCCTCCTTCCATTTCTTCGCTTTTTGTCTGATCGGTTTTCAGGGCTGTTTGTCTTGTGTGATTCTGTGCTCGATTTCGCTTTGATTTGATGTGTTTTGTGTTTTAGGGATTTCATTTCTTGGTTCTCAAACACTGCTGACCTGGAAAACTTAGGGTTTTTGTTTAATATTGTTTGGAGATTAGGTTTTTAGTTTTGGAAATGAGAATATGTGGTTATTACGCAAATATGAGGTTGACGGGCGAGGGCTTTTTTCTTTTTTCTGTTTGGTTTTCTGGAGTTATCTGCTTGCATATTGCGCGTAAAGATACTGTTGCCTGGCCTATTTTGCTATTGGCTATAGCCTTGCTCGCATTTTCTGTGTTGTATTTGCTTATTGTCATGTGAATTTACCGTCTGAGCACCGTGAGATTGTGACGTTACTGAAAATTTGGAATTCCTTCTGAATTGTCTAGCATGTGCAGTTAAATTTTAGTGTGGTCCTAATTAGCTTCAGAGTTCGATTTTAAGCTCCAATGACGATCTCAAATGTTTGTTATTGTAATTGGATTAGGATTGGTTATGATCCATGGGAAAAAAAAGATGCATTAGCAAATTCTTCTGTTTACCAATTTTCATGCCATGAACTTCTTATCCTTGAATACCATATACTTGACACATTCATTGCTTCTGTTGAACGAAGTTCTTCCAGACCATCTGCATTAAAAAAATTAAATGAAAGTTCTTTTTTTTGGGGGGGGGGGGTTGAAGAAGTGGAGTAAAGCTGCTGTCTTTATAGTTGCAGTCCACAGATAAGTCTAAGCAAACAGATTCATTGGTAAATATTGATGTATGTCCACAAATGCACTATCGCTTAGAGTTGAGAACTGGGTTCTGATTACATGTTGTCTAATTTGCTAATGCATGTTGCTCTCAATTCAGGGGAGTTTTTCTTTGAAAGAGATCTGTTACTTATATGAGCTTTTCTTTCTTGGAGGATATGTCATTCTTTTTTCCCTTTCTTCATTCAGCATGGTATCAATTTTTTTTAAATTTTTTGACCCTACCTTTGTCATAAGGATAGCAAAAATCAGCAACCTGTTTCATGTACGCTGGGACAGAATTTTTATGTTGAGTCTCAGAGTTCTGCTGGTGTGGATGAGTACTTGATTTTCTTGTGTGAGGCCGTGTTTACATTCATTGTCCTTGTGCTGCATTTTTGCTGTTTTCACAATTTACAAAACTCCCTTTACCACCTTTAAATGCAGTCTGAGTATGTTTACAAGGTGATGGATCTAATAACAGGGTCAATAATCAGCATGCGTATGTTTATTGTTAGGTGGAATTATTCTGTATCTTGTTGATTTCATTATAGTGACTGTAAGATGTGAGGATATAGGCTTGGCATGTCAGTCGCTATATGTTACTCTGCCCGCCTGGAGTTCTCAGTGTTGTCATGCAATTTCTCTCTCTCTCTCTCTCTCTCAAAATATATGATTCTTGATTCCATATCATGCTGGCGTAATTTGAGTTTCTTTCCTTTAATTTTTTTGGGATTTTTAGAAGGGGAGGGGGTTGCCTGGTTGAGGGTTTGTGATTTCTGTTGTTCTCTACTCTAAAACCAAAACTATGTACTTAATTCATTTGGTATGCTTCAGATAGAGCCATATCCCAGTGGCAATCTTCCTCCTGGCTTTGATCCATCTACATGCCGTAGTGTGTAAGTGTCATCTGCACATAAACTTGGAACTATTTTTTGCTATCCCCTGTAACCTTCCTTTCTGCCTTTATTTTTTTTATAATATTTTTGGTATCATGAAGGAGATTCCTTATAGGTTGATGTTTTTTTTTGTTTTCTTCTTTTTCTTTTTCTTTAATTTTCTAGTTTCTTTATTTTTGAGACAATGCAGGTATGTTGGGAATATTCATCCTCAGGTCACAGAACCATTACTCCAAGAGGTGTTTGCTAGTGCTGGCCCTGTTGAAGGCTGCAAGCTCATTAGAAAAGAGAAGGTATCGTCTTGTTATTTTAGTTATGTTGGTAATGTATCTTCTGCAAACTAGACACCCTCCCCCCCCGGACTGTATTCATGCTGATGAATTACAGTATTGGCTAGAAAGAAAATAAATCTAGTGGATTATGGTAAATTTCATTAAATGAGTAGAAAATATAATAAACAGAAGTGGGACCAAGGAAATGTTGTTTGTACAGAAGGGATGATAATAGAAGGATTATATTCATACTCATGAATCCTGCATGATTTTATGTGCAAATTCGGAAAACATGAGCCCTGCTCACACCATCCAATTCAGCAACATAGGAAATATTGCGGAATGTCTGTTGTGAAGAGCAGTGATAACCTAATGGAATTAGTAAAATTTCCCTGGGTGGCCAGAGGCTTTAATATTTAAGTTATGAGCATGTGAGTTTTTTTTTTTGATATTTGCTTGGTCGATTTAAGGAGGGAATTTACTTCCCTGTTTGTTGGGTGCAGTTTAGAATCACTCAGAATAATGACCTGATTCCATGCTACTTTATGCAGTCATCCTATGGGTTCATTCACTACTATGATCGCAGATTTGCCAGCATGGCTATTCTAACACTTAATGGCAGGCATTTGTGAGTATCAATTTTGTCTAATTTCCATGAGTTATGGATTATTCTGTGGTTCCCATATACCACCTAATTCAATAATTGGATGTGCAGGTTTGGGCAGCCAATAAAGGTCAATTGGGCATATACGAGTGGTCAGAGGGAAGACACTTCAAGTGAGTCCATCTACTTTTCCTTCTATGGGTTTGAGTATTCTTTGCTCTTATCTGATGTACTGGCATGGAGACTGATATTATCTATAATTTTTTCCAGACCATTTCAATGTGTTCGTTGGTGACCTAAGCCCTGAAGTCACAGATGCTATGCTGTTTGCTTGTTTTTCTGTTTACCCTAGTTGCTCGTAAGGCTTTCCCTTCCTTGGCCCCCGTTTCCTTTATTCTCCTTTTCTGCCTATAAAGAAACCTTAAAGAATTTGATCATGATTCTGTATTCTGGAAATATCTTTCATGTCTCGGTAGCTGTATCCATTGTATTAAGGTGTCATTTGCTGGTGATGCTAAATCCAATTATTCTGACTCTGTCAATTTTCTCCCTTCTCAGGGATGCAAGAGTGATGTGGGATCAGAAAACTGGCCGCTCTAGGGGGTTTGGATTTGTTTCCTTCCGCAACCAGCAGGTTAGTATTTTTTTCCCACTATATTCCTTTGGTTTTTTACGACTGTACACAGTGTTTGACATCCCTTTTTATGCGACAGGATGCACAAAGTGCTATAAATGACCTTACTGGTAAGGATCTGCGTTATTCATACTTTGGCTTTCTTCTGTGCTGTAGGTCTTCTATCATTTTGGAATGGGTGATTCTGCATCGTGCACATCAACGGTTTATTATTTGTTCTTCACCCCTTTGGCTGTGTCTTGATGTTTATAAATTAAAGTGAAATATGGGCAATTCTTAGGGGGAAATATTGCTTATGTTTGGGTAAATTATCTTGCCCATCACCGGTTTATTATTTGGTCTTCATCCCTTTGGCAGTGTCTTCTTGTTGATAAATCAAAGCAAATATGGGTAACTCCGTGGGGGAAATATTGCTATATTTGCTTAAATGTGACTAGTCCCAACTCTTTAAATGTGACGCGGACATAACGTTCCATTTTCGTGAAAAAAATTCTGTGTTCTGGAAGATTGACTTTTATCTAACCTGTTGCCATTGCTTTTTTCGAAGTTCTGAAGCTGATGTGCTGCCCATATGGCTTTCTTGTTGCAAGCCCTTGAAAAATTTTGCCTTTATGACTGGTGCGTCAAAGATACATAAACTTATGACTTATTATGACCTGGTTTTGGCTTCTTGTTCAATTTCTCGTCAGCTTTCTGTACTGCTTATGAGACTGTCGTTGCCACTGAGATGTTGTCTGTATTAATGTGATCTGGCTATTTGATTTCTTTGGTATTATACTAGAATATCTTATTCGGGTGATTGGGACTTTCGGTGTGTGGATATGGATATGGTTACACTTGAATGTCAGCGACGATATTTTTTCTCCTTGTACTTCAGGAAAATGGCTTGGTAGCAGGCAGATACGTTGCAACTGGGCAACTAAAGGTGCTAACGCCAATGATGATAAGCAGAGTTCTGATGCAAAAAGCATAGTGGAATTGACAAATGGCTCATCAGGTCTGTCATATCACTGCATGTCTGCATATACTAGGATTCTCGAGACATGATGATGGAAGATACTACTGTGTGAGAATCTTAAACATGTTGATATCTATAAATTTTAATGTAAACTGATGGTATATTAATAAAAAAAATTGCAATTTGGCGGTAGAAAATGAAAAGGCAAACAAATTTTAACATACATAAAGAGCGTATGTAGTTTTTTTGTTTTAACTTCAGTATGGTGAGGTTGATCATGTTTATTCTTTGGATATATCCTATTCTTCTTTAGGGAAAAGTGGCCACACTGTTGGCCATTGTGAAGGCTTCATACTTGAACGTCTTCTGAGTTCTGATTGCATCATTAGGGGCATTTGTAATCTCTAATAGCCTCTCTCTGCATGAGTTCTTGAGCTGTTTCTTGATTCTAGAAATGCATTAATTGTTTCCCTTTTATTGATGATTTGGAGGATGCTTTCTGCAACTACAATAATTTTGTACGCACTGAAAAGGAAGATTGTAGTTTGGGGAAGTCTAGATGTATGTTGCTACCCTCCTGACGACTGGAAAAGCTTTTGAGCACATCGAGATACTCCAAAAATCTAGTGAATGAGAATTGATTCATACGTTTGATTTAGACCATTTAATTGAAGGCCGTCTATCAACCTTGTATCTGTTCAACGCTCATCTTAAAAGATGATCACCAGTATGGGTTGAGTGCCTGTAAGGGGAGAGCAGTGTGAACAAATGTGGTTGAAACCCTTTTCTCAATGAATTTAAAGAGACATAGGAGGGGGGGGGGGGGACACTTCCGAATTTATGAAATGAATGGCCTTTGTTCTGGCAGTGCCTATCTTCTTTAAGGCATTTTTTTGGTTGCTCTTGGCCCAATCATGTACCTTTTTGCAAAACCCGATACATATACCAAATGAGTATTGTGCTTACAAGATCAACATTTGCCCCTTTTCAGAAGATGGTAAAGAGGCTAATAATAACGAGGCCCCTGAAAACAATCCTCAATACACAACTGTATATGTTGGGAATCTTGCTCCTGAGGTAAATGATGTGTTTTATCATATTGCTTTACATGTTTTCTCCCCCCCCCCCC
>JACYFF010019584.1:120816939-120853617 GCA_017589665.1 Selenicereus undatus | reverse complement strand
CATATATATATATATATATATATATATATATATATACATATATATATATTGCAATATATATATACATATATATATTGCAATATATATATGCATATATATATATTGCAATACACACACACACATATATATATATATATTGCAACTGCCTCTTCACAGCAAGAAATCGATTGGGTGTTTGTGTGTTCTTTTTTTAAAAATTTTTCCTGGCATGGCAGGTAAGCTGGACATCCACTTGGCCCACTGTGGCTCTGTTCTTTTCAGTGGGAAATAAGGGGTGTGGGATGAGTGATTGTGGAAAAGGGAGGGAAGGAATGGGTGAGTGTGGTTTTTTTTTTTAAGTGTGGGAAAAAGTGGGTGAGTGTGGGTGAAAGTTGAATGTAGTTGAATGAAGTTGAACTATTAGTTATTAATATTTTTTTGTTTTATAATGTAATAATTTTATTGTGATAATAATTAATTATGATGATTTTTTTTGTTTTCGTTTATTCTGTTTTGTTATGTTTTATTTTGTTTATTTTTTATTTTTGTGTTTTTGTATTTGTATTTTTTATTTTCTATTTTTTATTTTTTATTTATTGTTTTTTTATTTTTTGTTTTTTGTTTTTTATTTTTTATTTTTTATTTTTTATTTTTTTATTTTTTATTTTTTATTTTTTATTTTTATTTTCATTTTTCATTTTTCATTTTTCATTTTTTTGTTTTTTTATTTTATTTTATTTTTAATTTTTAATTTTTAATTTTTAATTTTTAATTTTTAATTTTTAATTTTTTAATTTTTTAATTTTTTAAATTTTTTAAATTTTAATTTTTTAATTCTAATTTTTTAATTTTTTAACTTTAATTTTCTTAAATTTTTTTTGTTTTAATTTTTTTATTTTTTTGTATTTATTTTTTATTTTTTTATTTTTTATTTTTGTATAAATTTTTTTATTTTTTATTTTTTTGAAATTTTCCATTGGTTGTTTTTCTGGAATAAAAAAATAAAAAATTTAAAAAATTAAAAAAATTTATAAAAGAATAAAAATAAATACAAAAATATTAAAAAATTAAAAATTAAAAATTAAAAATTAAAAATTTAAAAATTAAAAATTAAAAAATTAAAAAATTAAAAAATGAAAATTAAAAATAAATAAATACAAAAAAATTAAAAATTGACAAATTTAAAAATTAAAATTAAAAAAATAGATTCAAAAAATAAAAAAAATAAAAAATTAATGAAAAAGAAAAAAATAAAACTGTTCCATAACATCCGAAAAATTAAAAAATTAAAAAATTAAAAAATTAAAAAATAAAAAATTAAAAAATAAAAATAAATACAAAAAAATTAAACATTTAAAAATTTAAAAATTAAAAATTAAAAAATAGAATTAAAATATTTAAAAAAATTTAAAAAAATTAAAAAATTAAAAAATTAATGAAAAAGAAAAAAACAAAACTGTTTCATAACATCCGAAAAATTAAAATTGCTTATAATTGCTATCAGATTATTCGTACACACAATTACGTAAATTATAAAAGAAATGGTTGTTTTATGTAGGTGTGGGAAGAAGTGGGTGAATGTGGGAAGGATTGGTATTTTTTTTTAAGTGTGGGAAAGAGTGGGAAGAGGGGGGAAGAAGTGGGTGGGTGTGGGATGGGTGGATTTCCCCACGAAAAGAACAGGGCCTGTGTAGGGCTGACTCAATGGCCTGATGGTTGGGGGAGTGCTGAAAAAGGGGGGGGGGGGGCGCATTTGCTCCTCCTAATGATTTGATGCTGGGAGGTAGCAGATACAATTCCAGGGATTTCACAATAACCAACTGCTCATTGGTGCACTTGGTTCTTAGGGTGCTCAGATTTAGTATTTCAGAAGTACAAGTATTTGAAAATGATTTTGGTATACGTACCGTAACCGGAAAATCCAGCTTATTTGAGGTTTTCAGATCAGGCTTAAATTAGTTTTTCGAGTTTTGGGATGATAATACATTACTTTCTCAAGCAAGATTCTTGGCTTAAACTGCATAATAAGCTGACTTCCAAGAACTTGAAGATTTCTGAGCTGTTGAAATTTCACACCATAATCCTCTTTTTTCTCTTTGCTTGTGTATTTTGTCTGTTACATTTGCCTTTGGTTACTCAGATTTCGAATATCAGCATTGATCTTTATGTCCGTTTTGCAGACCACCCAGCTTGATCTTCATCGCCACTTCCATAACTTGGGTGCTGGTGCCATTGAAGAAGTAAGGGTACAACGTGACAAAGGTTTTGGTTTTGTCAGATATAGTACTCATGCTGAGGCTGCTTTGGCTATCCAGTTAGGAAATTCCCAAAATTTGCTGTTAGGCAAGCAAATTAAGGTGCGCCACAATGTGACATCTATGTTTGTGTTTTCTTTTCTTTCTTTATTGTCGTTCTTAATGCTAGTCCTATGGATGGTATTGCTATCAATCTTAGCCCCGAGTATGGTGGTGGTGGTCTTAACAATAGTCCGTAATCTGCATCTTTGGACTTATAACCTACACCCCCCCCCCCCCAAAAGGGGACTGTAGTTTGAGCCTTGGGAGGTATATATAGAATATGTTGCTTGAATTTCCCTACTCTGAATCCTAATGTTCCTGCGTATTTTATATTTTTTCTGGTTTAGTGACTTTAGCCAATTCAGTGTGGTGGTTGATACTTGATGTAAACTTGTTTTAACAGTCTACGGCCTTTTTTTTATGATGCTGATTCAGGTGAAATGTGCCCAAAGTTTGAGTTGTTGAGGTTTTCTTGGGACCATGCTACTTTAGACGGATGTATACGACATTTTGGAAGCCACATTTTAAGTTTATTTTCCAGTTAACATACCTGGGACTTACTTTAGTTGAGACAATCTCAAGGGGGGGGGGTGCGCTCGGGTTTTTATTTGTTCATTGGCTCTGCTTTTGTAGGTGAAGCCTTTATTGTGTTTTTTGTAACTCTCTCTCTCTCTCTCTCTCTCTCTCACACACACACACACACACACACACACACACACACGCACAGGTCTCTGGGCTTCTCTCCGGTGGATTTACTTGAGGTATCTTGTCATGCTTGTAGTGTTCGTGGGGCAGCAAGCCGACTCCACCAGGGACAGCTTCAAATCCACTCCCTCCACCCGCCCCTGCACCTCTAGGCCTTTCGGCTGCGGATCTTCTGTCCTATGAGAGGCAACTAGCGATGAGTAAGATGGGAGGAATGCATGCCCTGATGCACACCCAAGGGCCGCATCCTCTCAACAAGGCCAGTATGGGGATGACAGCTGCAGGAGCTAGCCAGGCCATTTATGACGGTGGGTTTCAGAATGTTGCAGCTGCCCAGCAAATGATGTACTACCATTAAACATCTTGATGCACAGTAACAGTCTCCAATTTCACCTTCGTGCATCAGCAGATATTGCATTTGTGTGTCCGAAAATCTCTTTATTAGCTATTTTTATGTTTTCCCATGGTGAGGGAGGGAGGCTGATTACCCTCCCTCTATATGATTATCCTGTGTGTGGATGCATGCTGTAACCCTCTTTCGTTTTTTATTATTTTTCTTCCTTTTTTAGTTTTTTTTTTTCTGCCTTGCAGTTGTGTTCCTTTCTTTTCTTTTTTATTTTTTTTCCTTCTGTCCTGTAGGATATGTCAGTTATGATTTGTTAGAGGAAGATGGTCCATGATGGACACTGGCACTAGCTCACGTCTAATGTTATACGCGACCCCTCCCTGCGTTTTTGTGCGTTTGAAGGAATGAGGATTGACGGGGCTGCCTCTGACGCAGCATAGCATCCTCCTTGCAATATTTACGAAATTTTTCAGTCCAATGTTGACGCATACGAAACTGTAGAAGTAGCACCTTTTATGGGGCTAGGTTCGAAATTGATCAGCATTTTGCAAATTTCAAACGAGTTGGTGATGTAAGCATATACTTAAATATAATGCACAGCTTGGGTGCTGTGCATGCAAATTTGACTTGCGATTAGGAAGCTCTGGGCTTGATTCAGCAGGCCTGAGTCCAGGTGAGTTTTGGATGAGTCGAGTTGTCACCGAGTTAATCCTAAGCTTCAATAGGGGAATCTATTTTTTTCACTATTCAAATTTTTATCTAATAAAACGTAAATTATTGAAAAATTCTCTACCTTAAAATACAATCTCAATTCAATGAAAAAATATCAAGTATAGGCTTTAATATTGAATTATGGGTATTCAAACTAATACAAAGTATCAATGGAAAATAGGTTATTTTCTACCCAAAATATCTAACTGAGCTTGACAGAGGTGAGCCGAACTTATAGCCCGGGTTTGGCTCGATAGTTAAGCCGAACTTTTGTCAAATTGAGCTCGAGCCTTGACTTCGTTGGATCTGAGGGTTCGATGAGCTGGCTAGATTCTTTTGCAGTCTAATTGCGATAGTACTAGAATACAATTTGCATACGAGAGCACTAAGCACCCTTTAAGTGAAATGTTCATAGACAATGGATTTCGTAAACAGGTCATCGTACCTTTCTCAGCTGTGCGAAGTGGGTCTTATTTTGATCAATAGTACAAATAATGGGATATTTAGGTGTCTTCCTTAGCCGTTTGGCTTTGATTAATATGTGCATGTAAGATCGAGCTAAACAAAGTTAGAAATTGCCAAATTGAATTAATTTTTTCACCAGATAATCCAATTAACTATTTATACTAGTTAACTTTGATGTAAAATTTTCTGTTGACAAAAAGTTTTTTTGGCCTAACATTCCCAAAATGTTTTGAAATACATTCTGTTGTATTGCCCATTTCCCCCGAATGCAAATGATAATTCCGAATATTGTTTAGTGTTTTGTTTCTCTTTGAAATTTTGACTACCTGGAGGTTGGAGCTGTAGGATTCCAACTTCCAAGTCTCCAAGGACACTGTTAGGGCATTAGCAGCCAAGGACTTGCGTTCCACGCCCATGGGTCCCATTGCCACTTGGCAACTACCCATTGTTTGGCTTTGCACATGCTACGCGGGGAGGAACTTGTGAGCGTTCTCCCTTGCCTGCCTTCATTTATTGGTCAATTTGTAATGTTTTCTTTTTTCCCTTTTTTTTTCCTTCTTAAAAAATATTATTTAGGTTATTAAAATTTTTTTTTATGTTATTAGGTGGATCTATTATAAATATTTTATTAATTAATTTAAGTTAAAAATTTAGAAGTTAAAGAAATAAAAGAATGTGAGTTCTAAAAAATTAAAACTTTTACTAATATAACATGATATAGTTTCAAAATATGAAATGTAAGTTGGGAATGCACTTAATTTGATCGAGAGCACAGGGCGAGCCTGCGATTTTCCAATAATTTCACTCGGTAAATGGAGATTCGAAACCATCGATTAAGACCAGCCGACCATTGCTATTCCGTACTCATATTTCTATGATCTTGACCCCTGCTGACCCGCCAGAAGCCACACTTGCTCCCTTTCGCACCTCTCTCTCTCTCTCTCTAAGAATGAATCGAGGGCGAGGGCATGGAACAACAAGAGGCAAAGGGCAGCAGCAAACATGGCGGAGTGTTTCTGCTGATTCATCTGCTGGTCGTCAATCCCATGTATTTACTTTGTCTTTTTCTCTCCCTCTTTTTTCAGTCCCTTGTATTCTAACCCGTTCTTGTTAATTGTGAGTTTGCCCCAATTGAGTTATGACATTTTAGATTCTGGGTTCTGGCTATCTTCTTGTTGCTTTTTAATTGCATGTAATTTTAAGCTGTTGACGATGATGTGCTGTTGCGAATCCGCCAAAATTGTAACTTGGGTAGTTCAGTGTGTTGCAAAATTTAAACCTTTTGTCTCCGACTGTGGAAATTGAAGGTCAGTTTTGGTTCATGTATAAGCTTCAAGGCAACGGTAATTCAAACTTCTGAGAGGGTTTTTCTCTTTCTAAGGTTGTTTTCCTTTCAATTGTACTTCACTTCAGGTGAAAGCAGTATAAGCTTCGGCATTTTGTCATTTTCTGGGAGAATTTTTGTGATTCTGAAATGGGATTTCCACTTTACTTAAGTGGCCCGGGGGGGGGGGGGGGGGGGGTTGAAAGGGGTGCAACAAATTGACCCTTCACAATTCGCCCTTGTCCATATGTTTGAAGGCCCATGGCGTAGATGTATGAGTTAGTATGAATATCTAGGTTCCCCCCCCCCCCCCCATTCTAGTTACCAAAGTCATAACCTGATTTTATATGGTGCAATTTCTTTCATTCAACGGTCGAGTCTTATTTTTTACCCATGATCATATTTGTTGTTCGTAGTGGTTTGAACGTTCAAGAACAGGTGTTTGGCTGAAAACCTTGATAATCCTTCATATTGGTGGGGCTTTTGATGCGAATCATGTTCAACTGGTTAAGTCAATTTATTACATTGGCAATGGGTTCAATTTAGGCAAGGAGGATTTTATTTTATAAATAGCATGTACCGATCTTATGTTTATACATTTTCACTTGCGTTTTGGTTGTCTGCCTACTTTCATAACACCATGAAGTTTTTGGGAAGGTGGAAGAAGTAAGTGATCTGTTGGGGCTTGGGCGGATGGCTATCACAGTGTCACATGTTGATTTGTTTGATTTGGTTTCCTTTTTTGTTGGTTCATAACTTCATATGCATATATGATGTGGTTAAGATGTTTTAAAGAAGCCTACTTTACTGAGAAGACTTACTATGACACAGGGCAGAGCTGATCCATCTTCTGATGGGCATGTATATAGTTCCAATAGGAAGTCTTATAGCTCACCACAAGCAAGGGGGCGTGGTCCATCAGGTGATGTGTCAGAACATCATGAGAATGTGACTCCCCCTGGCCAGGGACGGGGTTGGTCTACATTTAGTGGTGAAAGTTATTCTTATGGAGGAAGGGGAAAACAACAATGGAGAGCCTCCTCCAAGGCTGGCAGTGGTTCTGATTTACGCCATGATAAAAAAGTAGGGTCATCATCTGGCGGGAATGGTGTCAGCCATCCGGCTGGTGAAGTTTCATTGCCTTCTTCATTAGATCTTAATCAGTCATTTGTGGAAGACATTGATAATCTCACAGATGTGTCTTGTGTATTGGAGCAATCTGATGTTGGGAATTGTGGTTCTGAAGTCAAGGTTTCTGAAAGTGCTGAAAACCTATGCGACAATGAGAATTCAGAATCTTCCATTCCAATTGAGCGTTTTGATATCTGCCCTCCAAAATCAGGTTCTGTGGTGACATTGAAACCATCCTTGTTAGCAACGAACAGAGAAAAGAGGAATGAGATGAAACGATCTGTTGGTGGGCGGACTATTTTGAGATCCGGGATGGTGTTATTGAAGAACTACCTTTCAAGCAGAGAACAGGTACTTATTTTTCCTACTGCAGTTCTCACATAAGATTGGAATGCGCAAACGGTAGCATATCTGGAGCAATTGGAATTTCTAATGATTTCTTGAAATGTGAACACTTTTGTTTTGCCTGAGACATTGTATTTCTGCCAAAAGAAAAATATGATGCCATTGGGTCCTGCCACGACAGGCTTGGGTTTGGTGGATTTTAAACAATGTTCATCCCTGACAGATCCTGTTAGAGAGGCTGTTTCTGACTTTATTACATGATAATGGACTGAATATTTTGGAAGGTGCTATTGGACACTTGAATGGTGAACGCCCTCATTGTCTACCCTATTAAGTAGAGGAAAAGAGGTAAGGAAAACAACCTAGGAAGCTTGACCTTGTAGTATTTGTTTATTTGAACTCAAAACTAGTCTTGCTCTTGTTTATTAGCGTCCTTAATATACCTCTTGAGAACAAAGTTGTCTGTAATTCCTTTCGTTTGGTAGGGTGAAGAAAAGTAGATGTGACTCAAACTCTATTTTCTGTTAGGGTTGCCTAATGATTTCCGTTTATTAACTTGGTAAAAGCTGAATTGTGCAGGCAAATATTTTGAAAATATGCCAAAGGCATGGTCTTGGCCCTGCAGGTTTTTATCAGCCACGTTTTCGTGATGGTGGGAAGTTGCATTTGAGGCTGATGTGTTTTGGGGCATTTTGGGACCCTGAGACCAACAGGTATGGGGAATTACGACCGATGGACGGTGCTAAACCTCCACCTGTGCCACTGGAATTCTTGCAGTTGGTTGATAGAGCGATCAAGGACTCTCATTCTCTTATTGCTGAAGACTCTAGGGTTAAGAATGTAGAGAACATACTTCCCCCGGTCAAGCCAGATATCTGTCTCGTGAATTATTATGCATCAACAGGACGGCTTGGTCTTCATCAGGTTTTTCACTTTTTATTTAACATTATATTACGTACTTCAGTTCCCAGGGCGTCGCATGAGTCTGATACTGAATGACATAAAATTGTTTTGTGATCTTTGAATTCGTATTGAAAGTTTCCAGAGATTTTCTAAGAACATCAAAAGTAATTTTTCAGAAGATGCCTCCCTCACCATCAATATAAACCCAAATGTATACGGGGAATTATTGCATCTTTGTATGAGGAAGCTGATCGTCTGCTTGCTTTTCCAAATGTGGGAAGCTATTCTCCTGGAAAACCATTTCCATCCCACTAAACATAAATTGAATTTCAACCAACTTACTAGGGCACTGTGCTCCCATATTTGACAGCTTTATCTTTCAGGACAAAGATGAGAGCCGAGAAAGTCTAGATAAAGGAATACCAATTGTATCTTTCTCCATAGGGGAGTCAGCTGAATTCTTATACGGTGATGAGAGAGATGCAGAAAAGGCAGACAAAGTCATCTTAGATTCAGGAGATGTTCTAATATTCGGAGGGAAATCTAGGCACATCTTCCATGGTGTTTCTAAAATTGTACCAGACACTGCTCCAAAAACTTTGCTCGAAGAAACAGATTTCCGCGCTGGTCGTCTGAATCTAACGTTCCGACAGTACATCTAGTCCTTAGTTTTTCCTCTTGTATGTCACTTTTTACATGGTGTGTATCTGTGTGCTGTCCTGCATGTAGCATGCTTGGAAAAATGAACACGAGAGAATCTACTCATTGTTATTGTATATTCCTGATGGCATCAGTTGAACTGCTTCTAACTCCTGATGAAAATGTGATGTCGTGTTCTGTTTGAATCAAAATTGACAGGCGCTAAGCAGGAATCCACCAAGGCAAACATATATTGATTACCAGAAAAACATATATTACCATAAAAGCATGTATTACTATAAAAGCAAACGTCTTTCCCTGTTGTCCTGTTGATCAGGCATGGTTGGTGACCAGCCTCTAGGTCGTCTCTAAAACTTAGCTGAGTGGTAAAGAGGGAACTTGTCTACCTATCCAAACCTTCCTTGTACCTGCCCTGTCCTGTGCTGGTAAAACTTCTGATATGAATTTTTGCCTTTTCTAGTTCAGAAATGCCTAGCAGTCTAGGTGTACAACAACTTCCAATGTAGATTCTGCTTACGCGGGATTTGGAAAGATCTAGATGTTGGCAGCTTTATCTCTTCAGGCATCGTTGCCCTCAGAGAGGCTGATTTCAAGAGATTCACATGCCTAGAAGTCAAGGTGTGAAATACTATTTCCACCACCACATTATCCTCCGAATTTTGATGACTGTAGTATATTATACATGTTAAAAATCCTTCTCCCACAAAGTCAATTCAACTTGTGTAAGCCCATTATTTTCACCTTCCTCCTTGCCAAGATTTGGACCAAATTTTCTGGCGGCTTCTTATCAAGAAGGACGTTCTGGCAGCCAAACTTCAACAGCCATCACTACCAAGAACAATCGCTCCCCAGTCCCCACCTTGGAATCGCCTTGGAAATGACTCTTTCTAACCCAGAACATCCTGGGTCAAACCCACTAAACTACAATTATTGTTTGAATAACAACACGGAAAAGTTAAAGCTGCGATCACTGTATAAAGCTCTGATCAGTCGATTGTTTATAAAAATAAAAATATGTTAGCAATATTAAAAGTTTTAGTTTTTTAAATTTGAAAATTCTATTAAAAATCATTTTAACTCTTTAAATTTTCAGACATAAATCAAACCATTATTACCCTAGATACTGTAGGATATTCTCTAACACCATTAAATGCCAATAAAAGCAAATCATGTCAACTAGTTAACATTGGGTAGTCCAAACTCTGCCTAATATTTTAACCCCTAACGCATCTTCCGTCATCACATGTCTGTATTTATCATCTATATATACTTAAGATTTGATGCATGCAGGACTCCTCATTCATAGTTTTCTACTTCTGAAGATGAAAATGGGCAGAGCATGAGAGGGCAAGGTAGCCTAGCTGGAGAAGCAGGGTACATGCTTGAACCAAAACAACAAAAGACACTTTTTATCAGGTCTTAAGTACTCCAGGCTTGTGCCCTGTTTCTCCACCTTGGTGCCTTGTCCTGTTTCCTTGATTGCCCCTTGTTTGGTGATCCGAGGATGCATTGACATTCGAGAGGGCGATTAACAATCAACTGGTAAGTTTTCCTGGTGGTTAGGGGGAGGATCCAAAATGTGTCCTTGAGGGACATGCTGAGCATTTTTGTCTCTGTTTATTTGCGTGCATTTCATTTGCTGATTTACATTTCTTTACGGTCGCTCTGCAGATATGTCCGTGCTTGAAAAGCGGATTGGCACATTAGCTATGGGTTAGGCTTTTTCTTATGTGGCACTCAGAAACAACTTAGGAATAGCATTTAACACCCAATTTGGGATCCTAATAACACTTTATAAAGGAAGAATTGGCTCTAAATTTGCCTCACCAATAGAAGCTGGCTTTTATTGGTGAATACGAAGGTATTGCCAAGCACAGAACCTAAAATGACTTAATCCTGATGTTCCATCAAGCTGACCCAAACTAATTCAAACCCGAATAAAACAGCCCATTTGCCAGGTCAAGTAGAGAGCAAATGCTAATGCCAGGCAATTAAAGTTAGCCAGTGTAAAATTGGTGTCAAATCTCATGAATGATAATTGAAGTACTGGCACGTTGAGATGTAATGCAAGAGACCTCGATAGCCCCAGTTTTATGTTTGGCCAAAATGCCTGGCAAATAATTTACAGAGATTGAGACATCAGAAAATACACTTCTTTTCAGGTTTGGTAGGTGCATTCCCCAAGGGGAATAAATATCACTATATCAGTATAAATACCATAAATTAAAGCACTAACAATTGCCAAATCAACTACTGAAAATTGCCTTTGAATTAGCAACTCCTCCCCCCACCCTGTCAGTGATAGTTTTTAGTCATTTACGGTCTGATCTGCTCTCCAAAGCTGAAGCAGCTGAGTCTACATGAACGAGCAAGCAAGCGTAAACCTTCTTCTTAAGCTTATCAACTCTATCAGCAGCCCCTTGATGAGCTTTCTCAGCAACCAGATTTCCTTTCAATCTATCCAACCATTCATTTGCTTGCTTAAGCTGTGACAGTGTGATCGCTATGTGGTTATTAGGCTCAGTTCTCCTCCCAGCGCTATCCTTAGCCTTCTTCTCCACCTTAAAACCGCAGTCCAGTGCACCATCTAAGAACTTCAAGAACCATTCTTGGGTCTCTTTCAGTAGGGTTTCTTTCAAGTCTTTTATCTCGTTGAGTCCCTTTCCTTTAGACCATTCGAACTTCTCAGCCAGGCTTAGCTCTGGGGGAGGCTTTGTGGGTTTCGTCTTGGTTTTCCCATTAAGAGGAAGTGGTGCTAGACTTGGCTTCTCTTTGCTTGGTGATGGGGAGGAGTTGGTGGGCAAATGAACCGATTTGTGATCCCTGGAAGAGGAAGAGATCGGTTGATCTAGGAGTTGATACAGTGTGAAGAACTTGGACAAGGGGAGGTGAGGAGTTGTGGGCGAGGCAGATGAGCAGAGATCAGCAAACATGCTGGGAGAACAGAATGAGAGTTTCAGTTAGCTATAATGATTGACAGGCAACAATTAATAGAGCCCAACCTGGCCCACATTTCCCTAAATAATGTTAATTGCATTTTCTCGACAAGCTTATTAGAACAATGTAATCGAGACATACTAATTACTACCTAAGACTTGAACTTGAGGTGATGCGACTCAACAATCCATTTTGACCCAAACTACGGCCAACGCAGATTACAATCCATTTTCGTGTTGTAATATGTCCCTTTTATTTATGTTTCATACTGCTTATGTTTCATGATGCTAAATTTGGACGGGAAAGATCAACTTACTCTATGCACTTGACCAGAATTGCAGCTGCAGTTGCCTCTCTTTGAGCTTCTGCTGCAACCAAGGATGCTAAATTTCTTCTCCTAAGCATGCCCTTATGAAACAACCATCATGAATTATCAGAAAAACAAAGCTGATAATTTCAAGCATTGATTTCATCTCGAACAAAGAATGGCAACAAACATAGTAGTATAGTACCTTTCCAGGCTTTAAGAGACTAGCAGGAAGAGAACTCCAGGGAGAAGTGAGCTCAGAAGTCTGAGTGCTCTTCTCCTTAGCATTCGCCGAGCAATTCAAGTTGATGTTTTCTTGTTTACTAATGCTTCTTCTATTGGTGAGCTTCAGCGCTTGTAAGGTCTCTCTAGAAGTCTCAATCTTAGCTTCAAGTGGGTCTGGGCGGGTTCTGCAAGGAGACACTGGACGGCTCCGAAAAGGTGTCACTGGATGGGTCCGGGTAGGAATCATGGGTCGAGCCCGGGAAGGGGTGACAGGTCGAGCACGAGATGGAGTCACAGGACGGCTAGGGCAAGGAGTAGAAGGGAGGCTCTGCCAGTAAAACACCATTTATGTCAGCACATTATCTCTGACCTAACTTTGAGTTTGCTAAAAATTTGTCCACACTGATGGTGGTTAAGCTTACTAGCCAAACTAAGGTGATTCAAGCCCAAGATATTCCTAATTAAGTCATGTCAATTCATTTTGACTCAATCTGAAGTTAACTCAATCCAAATAGCCCATTTGACAGGTATTGCTAAATTTATGTTCTTGGCTGAAGGCTAACTGAGTTTAATTGATTCAGATCACAAATGTCCTTTTAGATTTTAAACGTTCTGCCAGAACTAGCAACTATTTAATCCCCCATTTGTTGTCTTTTTACATTAAACGTCGGTATTAGTTAGAAAACCATACCTGACCTCTGGGCTTATGGAGCTTGCTCCTCAAGAACCCATGTTTACCATCTCCAATGCTCTCCGTATCAGTACTCTTCATGCTGATAGAGTCACTGCTACTCACCCTCTGGTGGGATGAAAACACACCCTCCATGTACCTCGATGAAACCACCGATCTCTCTTCTTTAATAACAAGCTCATGTCTCGAGCTCCTCACCTTACTTTCAGATGCCCTGCTAACCAGCTTGGTTGCCTTTGACTTGACACTAAGCTCATCACGATCAACCTGAACCGGCCCCTCTGGGGGTTCCACAAGCAGCATCAAGTCCTTGGGGTTGCCCACAAAAGGGTTCCTACCAGGGAGGGGTCTGACACCAACTAAGGTAGGGACCGGGGTCCCAGCCTCTAAGCGATCAGCGTAGAAGAACTGGCCTAATTGCAGCTTGTTGTTGAGAATGAGCTCGTTGTCTTCTTTAGATAGGGAGACATAAGTGGAGTGGGAGGAGTCGGAGACCTTGAGGAAGAAGCCGTGATCAGGCCAGAGGTCACCCCCGGTTAAGGCTGGGACTATGCTGATCACTTGGAGGAGGACAGAGCGGTGCTCTCCGCAGATTTTAACATGGGAGTCTACGTTCTGAAGTAGCTTCAGTAGCACCCCTGGTGTGAGGGACGCCATCCTTGGCTTTAACTTCTTCCACTATTTATCAACCCTGTGTTTTGTGTGTTCTGAAACACCTGCCTGTCCAACGAAAATAAGAAAAGAAGTTCAAGCCATTATGAATTATCTTCTCGTACAAATGTTTGTTGTGTTCTTCATTTCAATCCAAATTACATGCTTTGAACACTCTGAATTATGACAAACAAAGCCAGGATCACAGGGTGCTCTGAGCATTGACTCGTAGCCACTACTCGGCCTTCAGTCCCTGGCCTCGAAAACCAATCCTGACGTTCACTCCAGCCTATTTGAATCTAGCTGACATATGAATTGCTGATGTTGGTTGCGTTTTATCAAGAAGATGATAAACTGAAAATAGACATAAATTGAACTCAGATACAACACAAACCCATTTGACCCAATCTAAAGTTAACCCGACCAGTTGGGTACTTGGTCAGGACGACCTGATTGCTAGGTCTAATTTGATCCGTTCCTACGCTGTTATCTTGTGTCAGAATTCGATTAGACCCCAACCCAAAAAAAACCCAAGAAATCGTCTCTCTGTTCCATGAGCTACATATCAGAACAGGGTTGTGCTTGTGAAACATCAATCTAACTGTAGAACATTTGACATAGAGCATGTAAAAAGACAAGGTGAAAACCAAGAAACTGAAAAATAAGGAGACCCAAAAAAAAAAAAAAAACCAGAAGTACCTGAAATGAAGACCTGAACCAGAATCAAATTACATAAACTCAGCTACTATTTTCGCAACCCGAATGACTAAAGAGATGGATTGATGAAGAGAGAATATCCCGGTATCGATGAAGGGAAACAAAACTCAATGTGGAAGGATGGTGTGAGGACGATCAGAAATCAGAATGATCAATAATGTCTAGTGTTGAGGAAGAAATCAAAGATTAGTTTCCTTTGAGCTAGCTTTGCATGGCAGGCACGTAACCATCTACCTCTCTTGGTTTTCAAGGCAAATAAGGAGAGACCTTGCTCATTGCTCAATGCTCATCAACTCAATGCCAATCTTCCAAGCTAGGGACCAGGTCCACTTTTTCAATGTTGACTTAATTTTGATTGGACCCACTTCATTATATTGTTATCAACATGAAATTGGGATGAAGAAGAATAAAAAGATCATAAGGTTAGATGCATATATGGGTCCCTTTCAGGTAGAATTATCTTTCAGGAAGAAGGGATGAAGCTTTTGGGAAAGGTGCGGAGACAGACAAAAAGTGACAGTTTGATCTTAGGTCAAGTTATTTATATTCACAAGAAAAAAGAGGATCTTAGCTTTTGCAAATCATCAAATATAATAATTACTAGACATCCTAATACTAAAAGCATGGATAAAGATCATGTAAGCATCTAGCTTTACATGACCCCTCCACCTCCACCTCCACCTTTTTTGTTGGGTATGCTTGCTAGCTTTTTGGGTTTTGTATGACTTAAAGTTTACTCCATGGTAAATAATCATTCTTGATCATATTTATCAATATTGTGGGTTGTTTGTGTAGTGGAATTGCCATGTAGGATTTCTCTAACCACTAGTTTAGTGTTGGTTTTTAAGTCTAGATTATCCAAGAAGATACTATATATGAGTGACAAGAAGGTTACAGGTGTATTTTTTTTAAAATATTATTTAGAAGGGTCATATGACCAGTATAATATAGTGGGTAAAATCAACTTTTAAATCAAGAGCTCCTTATAGTTGTGTTTAATTAAGCTTTTTTTTTTGGGTAAGTTTGTTAATGAGTAGAGTCTCCATAAACATATAGTATAAAGTAGTTATTATTTCTATGAAACGTGTGATACACAAACATGGATGGGGAAAGGAATACATGATGGCATCAATAGCTTAAAAAGTTTATGTCAAGAATGAATATGACACTTGAGCATGTTTGACAAGGATTTTTTAAAAAAAAGAATGGGTAGGTCAAGCAATCAATTAAGATTAGTAAATATCTTTTGAGCAAAGTTGTGGTTGGAAGGTTAACATTCGGTACCTCAACATGTTTTCCACTTTTGCAACATATATATGCAAACTTTTTCTTTTGGAGGGGGTTTTTTTTTTTTTTTTGGGAGAGAACAAATTGGCAATACCGGATTTTAAAATAAGCTGTATTATTATAAATTAATAGAGAAGGCTCCGTCCCTTTCGGGATGCATGTCCATTGCTTTAAGCTTGTGGGTGAGTTGATTATTCACTCAATTTTATTCATTGTTGTAGAATATATATGTTAACAAATGAATCATAATCCTTTCCTTAATTGATTGCATGATTTGATAAAATATACCTATTAAAAATTTAGTAAGTACGAATGTACGATGTCATTGTTCACCATACCTTTGGCTTTTTAACATATTAATTTGTATATCAACCAATTAATTTGCTATTCAACTAATCGAAAATTAGTAGTGTTGAAAATGTGAATATAAAATTATATAAAAATTTATATTTCTAGACGTTGCTCATTGAATATGTTTTATTATCTTAAGAGGTATGGAAAGAAGAAATATCTCATTAATTTGTAAATGCAAAACATGCAAACAATAGAAAGAGTTATTAAACAAAATTTCAAAAAACAAGGATGCCCCAACCCCCACTCCCCAGAGATTCTCTGGAAGTTGCGAATTGAGTCTCCAATAGAAAGCTGTTATTAATAAAGGAAGAAATTCTGGCAAGCAAGCCCGTCTAGCTCAGTCGGTAGAGCGCAAGGCTCTTAACCTTGTGGTCGTGGGTTCGAGCCCCACGGTGGGCGTTTTTCTCATTGGCCGAGCTTTCTTATTGCTTTTGCTCTTTTATTAGTTTCTCCAATTCTTCTTTTTGCGCATTGATTGTGCTTTCCCTAGTTTCCCACAATTCTTCTTTTCGCTAAATCAAATGCTAAGCAAATTATTCAAGGAATAATGCAAAACATAAAGTTAAAACTTTAAAAAGAAAAGAAATAATGAAAAACATACATTTTTTTTATCAACAGGTAATACAGTAAGAGATACAATACATGTATTCCTCTAACGAGCTAATACCCTAAATCGTGAGCTTCTTTAACTAGCTATCTATACACTTTAAACACTTTGAAGATACTAAAACTCTAACCTTAGACTCTTAAAGCATCCACAATAGAACCTACATTTAATCCCACCCAAATGTAAGTTTGCCAAAATTATCTTTTCTTATTGCGATCTCTCATATTTGGGATGAAGAATCCAATTTGTGGGTTCAAATCTAGCAAACTCAAAATAAAATGGGGACTATACATCTGAAAAAATATTGCAAGTTGCCATTCATTTTATGACCCTGGCCATTTTTTACGTGACACATGGATTATTGTGGGATCTTGTTTTGTGGGTATCTTGGAATCAGCTTTTCAACGGACAGTCATGCCTGTTGGGATAAGACTGTCTACATCTGGATCTCCCTAGATCCCGCGAAAGCGGGACCCACACTGGGAGGTGTTGTTGTATGAATTATTGTGGGATTCATATATAATCTAAAAAACTATCATCCTTACGGTGGGATTTCGTACATTTTTAGTACCAAACAGAGTTTGGTTTTTTAAGTATCATATTTGATGATGTACAAAGAGTAGGAATAAAATAAGATGAAGATTATCGTGGATGCTCTTACAACTAGTAAACAAGGCTTTAGCCTGCACCAGAACAACTGACCATCCATTCAATGGTCGTACAATGTTCCACAAATTTGTCCATACATTGATTGACAAACAGAATGGAATTGAAATATTGGAAGTATTATACAACAACTCTCAGTGTGGGTCCTGCTTTTGCAGGGTTTGGGGAGATCCAGATGTAGGCAACTTTACCTCAACCGACATCTTTGCCCGTAGAGAGGCTGATTCTAAGCGACAAACAAAAAAGAATTTTGTGAAAACATTTGAAAAAGACGGGTTAGAGAGAGAGAACCATGTGTATCGTAAAGTAGCTGGGGGGGGATACCATACCTTATCGGCGATAGACAAATAGTAACCTCTCCAGAAGCAAGTACTACCTGCAAACAACACAACAAACACGAGCCCACAACAAAACACGAACCCGTAATAAAACCTACCCTACTACAACCGAAAGACACTATGCCAACAATACTCCTCAATCTACGACCTTAATCCTATCCCGCCAGAGTCTTCTATCCTGAGCCATGTCCTCCGTCAGTCCTACAGATTTCAGGCCCCCTCTGATCACCTCATCTAAGCTCTTCTTTGGTCGACCTCTCCTTCTATTTCCACCGAGGATGGTAATAGTCTCACATCTCCTTACTGGTGCGCCCACACTTCTTCTTTTCACATGGCCAAACTATCTTAGTCTTGATTCCCTCATCTTGTCTTCGATGGGCGCCACTTTGACTAAGTCCTTTATCACTACATTCCTAATTTTATCCAATCTCGTATACCCACATATCAATCTGATCATCCTCATCGCTGCGACCATCAACCTTTGAATATGAGTCTTTAACGCCCAGCACTCCGAACCGTACATCATAGCAGGTCTCACTACTGTACGATAAACTTTATCTTTTAAATCTACCGGCATCCTTTTATCACACAGCACACCCGTAGCATTCCTCCATTTTAGCCAACCGACTTTAATGCGCTGGTTAATATCTTCGTCAATCTCACCACTCTGCTGAACGATCGAACCGAGGTATCTAAACTTTTCGACCTTCGGTATCGGCACCCCGTCCATGGTGATATCTCCCCCCGCTCCTTCCCTCCTGCTAAAACAGCAATGGAGGTGTTCAGTTTTGGATCTACTCACTCTAAAACTTCTAGACTCCAATGTGTGCCTCCAACACTCTAACTTGCTATTAACTCCCTCTCTAGTCTCATCAATAAGAATATTGTCATCCGCAAATAATATACATCAAGGTAACTCATCCTGAATCCTTTTTGGAAGTATTATACCAGTCATAAATTTGTACCAAGATTGATATGTCAGTGACAACCTCATAATTATTTCATCTCCTTTTTGAAGTCCAGTTAGTTGGACTTATAATGATCAATTATTAGACTAAGTTTCGAGTCATTTTGATTAGTTGATCTTGAGTAAGATTGTTTTACATAAGACTTATCGTGAGAAAAACAAATTTATGCTGACTTTTATTGAATATGGGGTTACTGATATTTTCCCTAGGGGTGGCTATGACAAAAATTATAACTTCAGGAATTATAGTCATTTTCGAATTAAAAAGTTAACCAAATATATATTATTAGTAATCCCAAAACCTGCAAAGTCACCCTCAAAGAAGTTTGTTTCACCATAATTCGTACGTGAGACGATTGCGCCTAAGAATTTGTATTATGCCTTTTGCAAATCCCTTTCCCAAGGCTGGAACTAGTGAGCATGAATGAGCACATGATGACACGGGCATACAGGCAACATGCTCAAATTTGCTCCGTCAGTCACCATTGTTCACAAAGCTTATCTTAGTTTTTACCAAAAATTTGAGTCCAAGTCTTAAGAGTGTTCATAAAGCTTGTCTTAGTTTTTTACCAAATATTTAAATTTCATTCTTCACTAAGACGGCCTTTGTACCTCAATACACCCAAAACATTAGAGTCATAGGGCATTATGTACTTGCACATTGGGGTTGCATTTCAAGAGACATCACTTGTAACGCCCCCAATTGCTAATGCCTGATTCCTCCACTTTAACCACTAATTTATTATTACTTTGCACGGGAAGACTTTCAATTTGATTGGAGGCATTACCGTCGTTCCATGATGGAACAAGGCTATATGATTTACTGTACTTTTGGAAACACAGGTAAACATCTATCTATTCATGCAGTTCATAATGGATATGAAAACTCGACAGATCAACTCTAAGTATTACCCATCCCAGAGTTTCAAAAGCACAACTTTAAGCCGTTCTCCAGAATGCTACCTACCACCACTGTGAGCCTTAGGCTAGCTACGCCCAAATCAAAACTGCAACTCTCGTTCACTTCTTGCTACCTTCTGGTTTGCCAGGAGGATGAGCATTCATGGGTCTTTCACCTAAAACAGAAAACATAAAAACATTCGAATGATGAGCCCAAGCTAAGCATGTACATTCCTATGCAGTAAAATAAGTTTTAGGTGAAATTAATTGGGCCGACCGCATTTCAAAAGCATTTTAGTTTGCAAACAGGAGAAAGAGAATGTACATGTAAAACTGCTTTGCTGATTATTATCTGAAAGTGGACCCCTTGGTCGACGTACGTCTTGATGCGATCTTGAGATAGGTGCACACCTCCTAGATCGATCGGAGAGCCTGAGTTGCAGCCGCACGGGTAAATTGAAGGGCATAAGCCCTGATGATTGATGATTGGCGGGCCCAGGGATTCAAAACTCGGTCGTTCCGGACCGGAATGGCCGAGTTGACGCGGTTTTTCACTTTGGCGTTCCGAGTTTGGGCGAAAACTCGGTGGGTAGAACGTGTCACTGTAGAACGGCCGTTCCATCAGTACCGGAACGGGGAATGGACGAGTGGACCGGGCGAAAAAAAGACAATTCGATGACTTTCAGGCTGAAGACAAACAAAGCAGAGCAAAAAAACCACAAATCTACAAAGTTAACAAATTATTTGCATGTTTTTGACATACCTTCGTTGAAGAGGACTAATTTGCTTGCTTTATTGCCCATAATCGAGCAGGACAAGTCAAGCACCATTGGAGGTTCTGAAGCATTCGAGCAGGCCCAGAATCGTTGAAGAGGAACAGAGAGAGAGCAGCATTCGAGCACCCAGATTCATTGAAGAGGAATAGAGAGAGAGCAGTAGCCAAGTAGATCGAGAGAGAGACGAACAGAGGCAACGAAGCAAACCCAGAAGGCCATAACAAAATTGAGCTGAGCAGCTGACCCAAAGGAGAGAGAAGAGAGAAAAGCTGTATGCGTTTTGGTGAGGAAGAACCGAAGAAGCCGTGCATAATTTTGACGGGTAAGAGTCGGGAAGGCTTCCTGTGGAAGCTTCAAGTGGAATTTTTTTATAAAAAAAAAAAACTTTGATTAGAGCTTCCATCGATGTCGTGCTTTGGACGCGGGACTCAAGCTGTAATTTGTAAAGGGTTTCTTTTTCTTTTTTTTTGTTTCAAGTTATGATTCTAAGGTTGCATTAGTTTTTAATATTTATTCATTTCAATCAAGGTGTAATTTGTAAGGGGTTTCTTTTTTTTTTTGGTTTCAAATTATGATTCTAAGGTTGCATTAGTTTTTATTCATTTCATAGTAAGTTGTTCAGGTAGTTTAATTAATTATTCATTTCATAGTACATTGTTTATATAGTTGTTCATATTAAGTTGTTTATATAGTTTAATTCATTTCATATTTAGTTAATATTAGCAATTTAGCATATAAATTCAAACTTTTAATTAATCGCAAGGCATTAATGGGTAATGGTTATAAATGATCTCCGTCTACAAATATGACCAAAAATTATGTTAATAATACAATTACTTACATAATTGTAGTACAAAGCTAAAAAAGTACAAATTTAACCGAAAAAGCACTATGTAAATCATTTCACGCCGCGACAACCGCGATCCGTTCCGCAACAAGCGTATCATACCGTTCCCGCGCCACCCGACCGAAACCGCAACCGCAACCGAATCCGTGTTTTGAATCACTGGGCGGGCCCACTTGTTTATGTGACAAAACATTCAGAAATTGGTTCATTAAATGAATCTTGTATTAATTTTTCATTGCTGAGAACTTGTGAGTTTTAAAAAAACATAGGTAATGTACGTACTTGGTCTTTGATATTCTCTCCCCTTTGAAATGGAGAATGTGCATTGGTAGCTTGAAACGACAGAGGTGACCTCACTCCTGTTTCAAATATGTTATTTGTGCAATTAGTGCAAGATTAAAGAGTTTAATTGAGTTTCTTGGTTTAATGAATAATTTAATTTAAATCCCTTGATCTCTGTGTTAATCATTACCATGACAAACGTTATTGTTATCATAAATGATATTTATATTATTAAGCTATGATAGGTCTTAATATTACTACTCATAGTGTTATAAATAGTAATGTTATTATCGATAAACCTATTATAGTCATTGCCGTTAGTGGTGTTGGATGTCATGCTTGATATTGTCATGAATTTCCTTTCCATTATTATTACGATCATTATGAAAAGAGATATTATGGTTAGCTATAGAGATTTAGTTATGAGGGATTAAGTTACTAACTCGAATTGCGGTTCTAGCTCGATTTCCGACGTCAAACCATGCTTTCCTATACCAATTGAAGATATTTTTGCTCCTTTAAATGAGCTATGATCCTGTTTATTCATTTGAGTCTCAAAACATACTTCATTCTCCAACATTCAACAAGAATTAATCTTTACTCATCTCTTCAAGATACCCAAGCACGTAATTAATCTTTAGCATCCATTCCACCCCAGTTACCTTACCCTTTTACTGTGTCACGAGAGTTTAACCCAATTCACCCCTAAAATTCGTCCAATGATTCTTAAATTAGTCTCCCATATCCATCTCATACTTAATTTGTTTTCCAAAATCCCAAATTAATAGCTCCACTAAATTCTTATATAAAAACACGTTTTCCATTCCTCAAATTAATCTCAAGAGTTTAATTAGGCTACTAATCTCAACAACCCAATAAACAATTCCTTCCTTTAATTACCAAACCCTAGAATCAAAGTAACCCACACTTAGTTCATGATTTGCAAACATTCAAAGTCACCATATCTCCCTCCATTCTCTCCACCGTCCATATTTGGAAAATAGGTCATGTCATACACTTATAAAACCACCCCAAATATACATAATTCTCGTTAATTCCATTCAATTATTTATTATAATTCACTGAAACCATAAATCATCCACAACCAAATTTGTATTTTTGAATAAGCCGTGATCATAACATAACCCACACCTTCATTTCATTACATATATCCACACATTCTATATACATAACTCCACCCATCTCGTTTGAATTTTTTTTTTTTCTCACTTGGCCACTATGTTCATGGTATGCTTCAACTCATTAACCTTGCACATATATATACATATATATGTCGATATAATCATCACTTAATTCATTAACACCAATAAATCAACATAATTAGCTTAAACTTCATTTAAGCCATAAACCTTAAATTTCCATACCCATGACAATATTGCACGTACACATACTCCCAATTTTCAATCAATTATAACCAAATTTCGCCTCAAGTCTCCAAAACAACACACACATCCAGCATATATAATTCACTGATTTCATTCAATTGTTCATTGAAATCAATCTCAATCTCATCAAAATAACATGATCAATCCTTAACCCTTACGCCCGAAAATCACATTCCCAATACCACGTTTATCCCCATCCCCACTTTATCCACTTAATTTTTCAATCAAAGATCAAGAAAACTGCCATTTAATAGATATTCAAACTAACTATATCAGTATTCACAAAAATTGAGTCACAAACAATCAAACCCAAATTAGGTGAGGTTAGGGTTTCACACGTTTCACTCCAAATTGGAGTTTGAGCAAGAGGAAGGACATGGTGATCTTGTTGGGTAGTGGTGGACGGCAGTCAGAACGGCCGACGTTCGGCAGCTGCTGGTGTGTCCCGGCCGTCGACGTGTGACCAACAGAGTGGAATGGGCCGCGCAGTACAGGGGGTCGAAAGAGTTGAGGGAGTGATGGTGTTGGCTGGTGGTGTGGTCGGCGACTGGGGTTGTCGATGGCCAGCGATGGGTGGCGACGGGTGGCCGGTGGGTAGCCGGCAGATGGTGAGCGTCGGCCAGAGCAAAGAAGAGGAAAGGGACGGTGTTGTGGGCTGCGAAGAAAAAAGCAGAGGAAAATGTTTGGGTGCCTGGTTTATTTCGAGTTCTGTCGGTTCCCCCCCCCCCTAATTACATACATACATATTCAAACAATTGAATTAATCATTATTTGCTAGTGTAAAATTTTGAGCGAACGCATCTTTATTTTAACAGACGTTGAATTATTCATTAAAAGTTTAATGAATTATTTAGGAACATAACAAAATTCATTTCTGATGCTACATTGTCGTTTCAATCTGTATTGCACAAATACATATGTATATATATAAAATGCTAAATGAAAATGCAACACCTAACTTGATTAATTTGAAATTAAAATGAATATTAGGTTCCGGCTGTTGCATCACTCTAAGCCATATTTGAGAGGTTGGAATGTAATTTGATTCGTAGAACAAAATTCATTTAGATTCTATTATTTTACGTTGCATTGTTGTATACACATTATCAAACACCACACAAGAAACAAGTAGTGCTTCTTTGAGTTCTTTCCTTGAGAAGTTACAAATGACATGCTATATGGGAGATGAGGTAGCATATGCAAACCGACTTCAGCAGAGACGCTAGCTCCAAGCTCAGATCCAGAATCTTCATTCCGACTCACAAATCTGGTTGAACTAGTAGTACATAATACCGCACAACCAAAATGCAGTCAAGCAAAAAGAATGCTTTTATGCACTACCAAAAATCAACAGTACATAGTTGGCCAATTGGGCATCTGTTCAAACCCATTACAAATATACAATATTTCTGAAAACCAACTACATCCCATCTGTGTATAAACGCAAATTAGAGATACGCTCTTTATGGTGCCTCAGTGCGTCCAAGCTATTTTGATGTCCCTCTCACCCCTCACATTCCATACTTAATGGAGTATGTGTTGCCTTCAATGCATCCTTAAAACGAACTTTTATCTAAGCTTTGAGTCACTCCCCTTGCTCCGGAAATTCGAAAGTGAGAAGAATGACTTTGGCGCTGCAAAACAAGAAACAAACGCCGCTTAACCAAAAAGAACTTCAAGGAGATAAACAAATGATTGTATGAAAGTATGTCAAATATGATCGCTTTGGGCACTGTAAGCCCGGAATTTTGAAGTTCTAGACTGCTGAATTAGTCAAATATTATTGGCCAGTTTTTCAAACCTTGGATGATACAAGACTAATGGACTAAATGTAAATGATTTGATAGCCTGTTCTTGTTCTATTGTGATCAAGTCATGTACGTCACACCTTATAAAATCTGGACTCCAACCGCCCGGGGGGGGGGGGGGGGGGCGCATCTTGACAATTGTAAGGTAAGGTTATGTATATCTAAACACCATGTTCCATCCTAAATGTGACTTCAGGCTAATACCCAACTGCTTGGTTCTGTAACTTCTGTTTGCCACTCCAATTTAGCAACTTCAACACTAGAGAGTGGATGACCAAAAGCTCAACTGAGCTGACAACGATGGTTACAAGAAGATGACGAATACAATAAAGGAACCTAGGGCAGATGGACGAACAACCTTTCAGAGAACTTCCAGATAAATGTTCTTCCCGCAATTTGAAATTTGCTGGTGGTGTTGGGATTGAGCTTTGTAAGGCTTGAACTACAATAAAAGAAGCATGTCTAGTTATCCCTTGTAATCAAACCATAGCTTTTCAAAGGTCTAAAGTTTAAAGAGTTCGCATAAGCAATAGTATGCCATACACAATTTAATCAGAGCAAAGCAAAGAGAAATCAAGACAGAAACTTGCACATTGGGGTGATTAGAACATCCATACTAAAACCATGGAGAGTCCAGCCAAGTAACCCTTAATCAGAGCAAAACTATCAAATACACAATTTAAAAAAAAAAAAAACAAGAAGAAGAAGAAGAAGAAGCAACAGAAGAGGTGCACAATTTTTTTCAAAAACAAAGAAAAAAAAAACAGAAAAAAGCAACAGATGAGTTCTAGACCCTCCAATTCTTCACATAGGAGTAAAGCATGCAAGGAAACCTCTATTATGACCAATATAGCTCAGCTCGATTTTCCAACTAAGGGTTTTGTGTTCATTTCCCACAGGGTGCATTTGGGAGGTCGCGGGGGAGCCCCCGCCCCCCAAAAATGATGGAGCCGTTTGATGAAAGTTGTTACCCCCCCCCCCCTTCTTCTCTTCTCCCAATGGGAAAAAAAGGAAAGGCCAATCCTAAACAAGGAAATCAAAATTTTCTCAACCCATAAAACGTAGCAAGAGAGGAAGACGAATCACCTTGTTCATTAAACATGTAGCTTTCAGCAAACCCATCCTCAGCATGATGGCTATGTGAGAATCCCATTCTTGACTTCCTCAAATCTTCCGATGACCTATAAGCAGTATCCCTTCCATCTTCAGTGTCATCATCTCCCTCGGAAGTCGTAGCAGAAATCCAGTCTGCTAGACTCTCAGAAGCACGGTTTTTCCTTCCAAATTTCAGAAATCGCTTTAAACCTCTAGTTACATCCTTGCGCGAGAGGCTATGAGAAGACTCGGTACCAACAATGGGTTTCTGAGCAGCTCCCCACTTCTTTCTCATTCTAGCAGCCTCAACCTCAGACTGTGCAAGAGTCTGGAAGTTCCAAGATGCAGGGCTCCCAATTGGCGAGTCAGCTGCATCAATGTCTGAAATTTCATGGGGAAAGGAAAAGGGATTGTTTACACGTGAATTCCAGAATCCAGGGCTTTCCCCTGGAGAGTCCTGTAAGGATCCCATTGAGCCAAAAAGGGAAGTCATGGAAGTAGGAAATTCTGTGGCAGAAGCAGGGCCTGCTTGTGAAAATCTGAAAGCATCACTGTTTTCATACCCAGAATTTGCTGACTTGTCAGAACCCTGGCTCAACCTTCCTTTGCCATTGTCAGGGTCAGCAGATTCTCCTCGCCTTATCACGTTCTCAAAGTTATCATCTTCTTTCACTATATCTATCATCTCTTCTGGTTCAGAGCACACATCAGGAAAGGCATGCCCATTTCCCACAGGCTCTGCCATCATTGAAGCTTTTGATCGACCAATACCAGAACCTGCCACACGTCCCATGCCATTGCCTTTTCTTGGGACAGACTTTGGCCCCTCATTCTCTTCTTTGTCATTGTCAGAACTGCCAGAATCATTCAACCCGACAGCATTAGCGGTGCTTTTTCGTAAGGATTGAGACCGTCGTGGCTTGTCTTCATTGACAAACGGTAAGTCTTCGCTGACACTCTTTTTGCGAGCATGGTTCCTTGCTTGTGAACGAAGCGGTTTACTTCCAGAACTTAAGGGCTTTGTATTCTCCTTTCGCAAGTCAGAGAAATTAGGAACGGACTGTGCAAGAGGGTTATCAGAATTCAATCTTCGTCTACCAGCAGCAGAGTTAGAAGCTTTCCCAGAAGATCGAGGAACAGGTGCTGCTGAGATACGAGGTGAGGATGCTGTTGTATTTTTGTTTGGTAAAGCCTTTTTGCTATGAGCATTTCTAGAGCTATCCCCCACATATGTCTCGCTTGGCTTCTTTCCGAATAATTCAGCTTGATCATCATCCCCATCACTCATGAATGAGTCTATCAGCTGCGTGAGACAAAAAAGATAAACAGGGTGCAAGGTTATAATATAAAAAGATAAAAACATCTGTATAGCTGAAAAGGGCAAATTTGGACTATTTTTTTCAGCTTGGATTGTACGGAATAAATCAAAATGTCTCTTTATACTTCCTCTGCTCCACTTATGTAGAGTTGGAGGTAGTCTACAGTTTTTAAATCTAAGACCATTTGAAACTAGTCACTCTATAATTTTGCAATTCATGAGTAAGGTTGTTACATCATAACCCCCCCCCCCCCAAAAAAAAAACCCGCCCGCCTGGTGGCTGGATTTTTGGGTATTGGCAGGTCATAATATAAAAAGAATAATAAGATACAATTACCGCCCATTATCCTGGATTTTTGAGACTATGCAAACTACTTTCAGAGTTAGATACCTGGCCTCTCTTCATTGCTGATCGAGCACTAAATGACCTAAGCTTCTCAGCTCGTCGATGAGCATCAGTGGCAGAATTCCTCTTTTCTGCAGACCCTGCCAACTTTGCCTTCAACTCAGCTTTGCTTTTCTCAAGGCTATCCTGCAATGCCTTCAACTTAGCTTCCTTTTCAGTCCTCCTAGAACTCCAGTCGTCTCTTAACTTTGCATCCCTCTTCTGCATATATTTATGATAAAACTTTCCTCTAGAATCATCTGAAAAACTGGGAGTATATATATTCTGCATTGGCATTACATCATAGTTGCGAATATCAACAGCTTTTGTCAATGGTGTAGAGAACCTCTCCATACTACTAGAACCTGAAGCAGGCTCAGCTTCCATCTTCATGTGGATATTAGTCAACTGCGCAGAAGAAGCATCCAACCCAGCTTTCCTACTGACAGAACTCCCATCAAGCTCCTTTAACATCTCAACAGGCCTGGCTCTCCTTGCAGAATTTGACTGTTTGTGCTCTGCAAAAAGCTTCTCAAGCTCATTCGCCTTCATTTTCAGCTCATCATTCAACCCTTGGTTCCCTTTTGATTGTCTCACCCTTGGAACTTGATCCATAGTGGGATTCGATGATGAAGGAAATGTTTCTTGAGTCTCAATGGCAGTTTTCCCTGACCTAGAACCACCCTCCTCTCTTTTCCCCCCACGTTTCTTCACCTGTTCAGAGGTGGGATCATGGCCTTGAAATCTACACCTTGATGAACCAGATTTCTCCATTTGCGCCACTATACCTTCAGCTTGATTCTCAACTGCATCTGTCCTTACAACCTTTCCGGCCTGTTCCCCAAAAGATCTCCACCTAGGCTCAGGAGCGGAATCAACCTCACCTCCTTCGTTCTGAATTACAGGTTGGAATTGGACATCGGAGGGTGCTGATTCTGACACAACTTCTACTGTTTTCTTCTGTGCTACCCTGAAATTCGATTTAGCCTCAATCTCACCTTGATGACCGTCCGATCTGCCCTCTAATCTGGATGCAGGTACTCCAATGTTCGTCCCAATGTCCTGCTGTGGTTTGCTTTCATCACCAGGCAGACCCTTTGCTTTCTCCTCAGAGACGTCCTCTTCAGCAAAACCAATCTGCTCTGTTTTCCCAGGGCGAGATCTAAACTGATTCTGAACAGGGCCTGATCGTTTTTCTGACCCTGAATCCTCACCCTTACCAAAAGATGCCACCTTTGACCCAGCCCCACCAACACCAGTGGCTTGATCCTTCAACCCAACATTGTCTGACGACTGCCTTGAAGGCTCCTCCAACCCAACTCCAGGACCAGACCCACTCCCGGAGAAAACGCCCAACTGGGCACCAAATTTCTCCCTCACAGGCAACTTACACTCCTTATCCTTATCCCCTTCATCTGCCTTCAAATCAGACTGACCCTTAGACTTAGGAGGGAAAGCAGGAAAGGATGAGGACGACGACGATGTAGGCGTAGGAGTGGTGGCATTGGCGTCAGATTCCTTCTTTTCCCCACTAACATCGAGGCTCATGTCGCTGGCCCCACTCCATCGTCTTAACACGGCCTTGTCAGAGGACGCAGCAACGTCGGAGGAGAGACGTCGAAGCTCGGGCTTAACTCCGGCAGAAGAAGCAGAGGGAGTGGGAGTAGAGGGAGAATTCTCCTTCTGCTTGCTCTCAAACAGACTAATTCTCTCCTGCACGCTGAGTCGCCTCGTCAGCTGAGGCTGAGGCGTCTGACAAGAAGACTGAGTCGAGGACGGGTCTGACTCGGTCGTTGAACTGGTAGTAGTGGTGGGGCCCAAGTTCTTGTGTCTGGGATTTTCTCTCTCTTCTCCGTCATCTGCGGGGCTGGGCTCCCTGGAAAAGCGCCGCAACGGGACGGTGGGTTTGGTGGGCGGATGACACGTGGCGGACTTGGATTGGTTGCCGCCATCATCGGAGGTGGATTTAGTGAAGAGTTCTGGGCGGCGCCGGGAGAGGTCCATAAATTTGCTGCATGCTTCGCTGCAATTTTTACAAATTAAATTAAACATATTACAAAAGTCAAACCCATTGAAGGGGGGACAAAGAGCACGTGGCAGAAGAATAAAGCATGCAGAACAAGATTATTTTATAGATAGACAAGATTAACGGTAAAAGAGCCTATCATTGTGTCTGACTGTCTGAAACCGCATATTTACCAAAGCGCCCTTTATATTAATTAAATTTTGCCCCCATGCGTACCTGCCTCTATAATGTACTGTTTGGCATGCCAATTTATTGAAAGTGTTACAGACCATTGTAAATAACTTATCACCTTTCCAAATCAAAGCCAGCAATTACTTTTCCATCAGTAAGGTTCTTTGACAACAAACTAGGCTGCGCTTTTGACAGAATAGAAAAATGTATGACCTGAGGCGAGGAGCGCGAAATCGATCTGCAAAGAGTAGTAGTTCAGAGACAGAGTCAGGACAGAAACCAGCAGCAAATGCACGACTGCAAGCTGTCGTCAAGTCCTGCTTCACCGCCCCAAGCCTTACATCGATGGCTCGTACCAGCTCCTTCCTGTTCAAGTCGCAAGACAGTATAAGGGGAAAAAAAAGGGAACTGGATTAAATTAGAAATGGAAAAAGGCAAATACAACATTCCATGCATCCTCCTGTATGAAAATGCAGGAAAGTCTTCAACCAAATTAGAACTTCACTCTGTAATTGAGTAATTCTCTGTTACTCTCTTGAGGTTAGGCATATCAAGAGAATAATGCCAATTTTCAACTACATAATTTTTCATGAAACATAAAACAAACCCATCCAAGGAATTCAAAGCAAGAAGCAAAGTTTTACTTTGTAGCATCCGATGCTGCAGTGGCTCCTGTTCCATCCCCACCTGAAGCTCATTGAAGCATAAGAAATAAATAATCAGAGATTGACATTCAAATGCCAGAATGGCTACAATACTCAATTTATAGCAGGCAGTCAGTAAAATGTGATTTTCATTATAAATGAGCAAACATGCTTGTAAGCTGTAACATTCTAGTACAAATTCAGAACAAGAATATGGTTGCAAAGGGGGTAGGCAAACTGGAACCGGTTCAAATGCTTAGATGTTCTTTACAACCACATCTCTCTCTTGGGTTCTCATTAGAGGATGCAGGCATGGAGCACATTTATCACAATCAGGTGGCCCATTCTTACTCATGAATAATATAGCTTTTAAGCTTTCCGTTGAAGCCTAATGTGATGATAATGTTGTTCGCCTTACAGCAAATCAAACCAAATATACACAGCTTTCTCGACAGGTTTGAATCAGCCGTTCAGCTCACCAGCCAATGCTAAATTTCAAATTTCTCAAAATAGACCCAAATGCGCATGTCTTCACTCACCCTTTATCCCAAAACTAAAAAACCAATGTACACTACAGCACTCCTGCTATGGCAAATAAGATGAAAGAGTACACAGTCAAATTTTATACGGCAACATCGGATTGGATCCTGGCACTGTCTCACATCAGGAAAGGCAGGGCCTAGAGATTCATCAGCAACAAAAAACAATGATCGCAATTACAAACAAGCAGGAGCAGAAATCTTTGATAGAGACCATGGCTGACTGTCAACTTGAAGAAATTTTGCACCACAAAGTAACGAACTCACAATTTGAAAGCACTGAGACCTTATGAGTTACAGTAAAGGTGCTACAAGTTTTGAACGTACCTCGGAAATTCCAACTGCTATTAAACTTTTAAAATACCATGCCCTTTTTGGGTGTGGCATGATATGCAAAGATTGAAATAACCTTGCTCTAAGGCATCAAGCACAAAACCCTAGGTGCCAAAGCTACCATTTTGAGCTTGTATTGTGCATGAAAACTATACTGCTGATAAGATTTCATAATAAAGTAAAACCCAGAAATATGAACTTGAAAATATAAGTCACTCACTAATATCTCTTCTACATAAAATCCACTGGTTTGATCAATCTGAATTCATTCCAAATATGAAATAACGTTGCAGCATAAGATATCATCTTTAAATTGGGATGCAAATTGACTCACGAGTAGGCTGTTCGGCTTCCTGTATCCAACAAGGTATATCTTCCTGCTATGTACTTGAGATAATTGACTTCTTATGTGATCTAAACCCCTTTAAACGAAAATTGCAGCCTGTGTCGGTTTGTACATGGAACATCAGCCAGAAAGAGTTGACCAACCATTTGTGTATTATCCAGCTGTCGATAAGCTCCAACTTATGTTGCCTTCCTACTCTTTTAGTTTGAGATTGAGACCCAACATAACATAATGTTGGCAACAGTAGTCCATACACTGGTGCTTTAGTTCTTTCTGCTTGCAGCATATTTGGAAGCATTGAGAACTAGGATACTAGGACATGGAAATCTACATTGATATGGCAACGTGCAGTTAAACCCTGCATGCTTAGTTTCATCATGAGGTTTGGACCCTAGAAGGTAATGTTGCGTAGGATGCTTGTGCACTTGTATATGCTATATTAGGACGCTAATCTATTGCACAAAAGGTAGCATCACAGCTGTCCGCAAATTTTTGATACGATTACTTACTATCACAGTTCGATAGCTGCGTCATGCAACTATAAAGAACCAGATTTTGTAAGGAATGCCCATCATTTAAGCTGGACAGAACTTGAACGTTTCCCTTGCTTATTCTTTTATTTTATTTTCGGGGAATTTGGTGGATTAGCAGAATTACTATTTAGTGCTTAGTAGCAAGTAAATCACATCACTAAGCTAGTCAGAAGCCAAAAGGATATCCAAACATGCCGGGAAAATGGTAGCCTAACAAGGAGCTCATGGAGTAATCTTTGAACCAAACAACTCAAGCGTCGATATATCCTAGCTAGGTTTTGATTAAAATGTACAATTACAGAATGAAGCAAAGAAGTATGCAAGAATCTGCAAGCATAGAGCTTCTCATAAGAACTGAAGATGTTGAGAAAGCGAAGCTAAAAACACAGAAGGTGCCCCCAATTAGTTAGGCTATGTTTTGGGGTCTCTATAAGTGGATTCCTTGACAAGTTGAAGTTTAGAGTCTGAAGACAATCCTTAATGTTTCTTTCCTATTGCCCTCAAGCTCAGATATAGCACTTTTTCTTCGCCAAAGCACCACATGAACAAAGCACAAGTATACGGAGCACCTTTTAAGATGCATACAAGGCTTAACCTAGCAACTTCTGTGGCCATATAACTCAACAATCTCACCAAGTAATAAATCTAGAATTATTGACATCAAGTCTAATATGCTCTGCCAAAATAAAATCAGTGCTCTCTTAAGCCTTACAGGTCTCCTTTTGACCTTTGGCAGCCACTGGTTAAAGCATCATATACGTAAGCATGACTAGCAGTTCGAAACCATCACATCTTGTGTTAAACCTGAAATCAATTTCTAACGCTCAGTTATCAATCCTAAGATCACTCTTCGATGTTTCATTCATCAATAAAGCATTTTCAAAACCTGCACTTACAGACCTATTAGTGTATAGGCTGCAGTCATCAATTTAAACCATTCCATTTAAGTCTCATCCATCAACAGAGCATTATCAAAACCAGCAAGCACAGCTACAGTAGTTGTATATATCCATAGTCAATCGAAGGCATGATCATTTTTATTCTAGGATCCACCAAATTGCTTCTCTCAACAAATCTACCCTGAAAACCTCCATGTACTATCCTTGCAGCTCTAAATCCTCCAAGATGATCTCCATGCAGTTTGCAGATGGTGAGTATATTCTTGGTATCCTCATCATACACCATGCAAATCAGGAGATACAAATGGGAAGAAAGTAGACAACAAACTACAGTCTTGGGGGTTTTTTGGGGGGGGGGGGGGTTTCAATTGCATGGTTGCATTGTTTAGCTCCATGGAGTACATAAGAAGATAATTATATTACATAAATGCAAAGAAAATGGACATACCTGACGCACTGGATTGGTGCTCTCCTGCCCCCTGAAATAAAATGTTTGCTCAATTATGTGAATTCCCCCAAAAAAATCCGAAATGCACAATGTCACTAGAGGCGTAGATAATACCTGCGAATATATTCTTCGAGCTGCTTCTAACTGAGACATCTCTGCATCAAATGTATTCACCATTTCTAGAACCTCAGGTGTACTGACAAACCGCACAAACCTGTAAGATAGAAGAGACGATGAACAAGAAAGGGACATAGCAACCCTAGTAGCAACTAGCAAGGGCAGTAAATGTTCATCTCATGATGAAAGAGTATTCCAATTGGCAATGTGCAAAACCTCTCCAGAGTTCCCTTAGTGAACCATGTTTCCGCATTTTTGTACTTCTCCACCTCAAGTTTGATCGACTTTTCAGCCAAAGCAACTTGCTCTTCCGCAACCTTTAAGTGAGTAACAAAAGGCTTTACAAGTCCAGATGCAAGCTTCTCCGTAGCACCATCATAAGAAACAAACAACTCACAACTGCCAATCAAGAAAAAAGAAATAAGTGCGCAAATACACAACAAGATAATTTCACAAAATATGTGTGGTAGGTCATGGAAATCCTTACTGTGAGCGTTTGGGAGACAACTGAAATACAGCATAATCAAGAGGTACATCCGACGCCATTTTCTTATCTTCAACACGGCAACACTTGTCTTAATGCCCTTTCACTCTTTATGTTCTACACCCTTTTCTCCACTAACACGCAACCTTCTTGGGACCAATGATGGTCGTGATCAATTAGCAACAGGACAGCTCCTACGCTGAAAGGGGATTAGCATTCAAAATGGAAAATTGCTCAATTACCACGACAGGGTTACTGGTTACAATCAAAATGCATTAAACCACATTTCCATATATATATATATATATATATAAATGCTAACAAGGCATCAAATTGTTTGAGCAATTTCCGGCACTAAATAATGTCCGCGGCCGATAAGGCTGAATCTTTACTGCTTACTAGTGAGTACCTATCTGAAGGAAAATATGAAGGCAAGTACACTGAAGTGGTAATCAATTAACCAATACTGAAACTGGCGTTAAACCCAAGATTAAACCACAGCATCTACATCCGCAGATCTTAATTCCAAAGACGAAGATTTTGTAAAGAAATTTAGTTGAATTCATGGTTCGGATACCCATGGATCTGACTGATGATAAAATTAAAGGTAAAAGAGCCAATCTTCAACAATGCAGCATCAAATCCAAACATGTCTGAACTTATTAAAAGAACCCAGAAACCCAATTGCACATGAAATTGACAGCAGATCATGGGAATTGTAACTTACCGAAAGATCGTACTGTTGAGATCTTCGATTGCCCACATAGATCGTCCAAATTCAGTTCAAACTGGAACCAACATTTCCCCACTTCCAATCTTGAAGACCCAATTAATTTGAAGTCTAAATCCCACTATCCCAGCCAACCAAATCTGTTATCTGTGCATCTATCCTTGTCTATCACATTGAAAGAGAGCAAGATAGAGAATGAGAGAGGGTGGCTTTCAAAAAAAAAAAAAGGAAAAATTTATGGGGGGTTATGAAAACCCTACAATGGGGATGGATGATGATATACTAATACTAATAGTACTACCACCAATGGTTCTTGCTTTACTTCTTTCTCAAAGTGATCCCCCCCCCCCTCCTGTATCTTTCTCTGAGGGGTCACTTTCTCTCTCTACCCCCTTCCCCCTATTTCTCTCTTATGTACAAAAAGAAAAATGTACTACAGAAAGAGCTTCCAAAAAAACCCCAGAGCGGAGAGAGAGCGAGAAGAGGTCGAGACAAAAGTTCTTCAAATTAAAATGGGAGAACCACAACGAACCCGACGAGCTCAAAGTGTCTCATATACATCATGTGTCAATTAATTACAGCTTTTAGTACTAAAAATCCTTATTTTATCCTTTTAATTTTGGTTTTAGAAGTGTTTATTCCCACAATTACTCCTTTTTGTCCCCATATGTGATATGCAGCTCGGACCGAAGATGGCTTTTTTTTTTTTAAATTTATAACAAAGCAACACCATACCATCATGCACATAATTGGAGATGTGGGATTGTTGAAATCAGTTTAGAGTATATATTTAAATAAATCAAACAATGTATAATAATAAATATTTAAAATTTTACTTTATCTATTCTTTTTTAGATAAATTGGATGAGTAAAAAGGTAAAGTAGGTTTAAGTAGATTGAAATAGGTTGAAGTAGCTTGAAATAGGTCGAAGTGGGTTGAAATTTTTATTATATGATAATTTAAATTTGGTTAAAATGGTGAAAATAGATTAAAGTTGGTTAAAGTGGGTTGATGTTGGTATTTTAGAATTGACACACGAAAAAAACAGGGTCCAAGTTGTAATGTTAAGTGAGTTAACAGACACCTTATAAATGTGATATAGAGTGATCATAAATTAAATAAATAAAATATTTATATTTTCTTAGTCGTGATAATGGGCATTAAGTAATTCAACGATTTAAAGCAAATTCTCGAGAAACTACTCAGTTTCACAAATAGAAAAGCAAGAAAAGTGTATAAAAGTGTTGAATAAAAAAGAAAGAAAACGTGTACTCTGATTTGTTTATGCAATTCTCCCCCTGTGTACAAGTCTAGGTAGGAGGAATCTTTATCCTAGGATTAGTCATTATGTAATTGGTCTTGTCCTCTGGCACAAAATGTACTAAATTACACCGGATACATAATTTTTGCCTCATTACTCGTCATAAATGCTATCATCCAAATCAACGGCTAACTAGAAAATTAAAACTATCATACGAACAAGTTTTCAAAGATGACGAGTTGACAAATAGTGGTTTCATGCAACAATAGTAACCAATATTATTCGTGATGGGTCTTTCACTAGTAAGGTCCCAAAAAAAATTTCTATGTAATTCTTATATATCCCTATAAGTAAAAACATATTAGTAATGTTTTTTGTTCACCTTCAAAATAATTAGACATATATATTGAAAGCATCAGTACTTATTAACATATATTGTTATCATGAAGAAAAAACTGTAAAGTAAAAAAAAAAATCAAAATAGAGTGCATTAGACGTGTAAGAGAATGATGCTTGGCAAGGCTGCCAATGTGAAAAGTGGGATATGTAGGGCACGGTTCGTAGTAACACTTTTGGCAAAACTTATATTATGCACTTGAGTATATATACTCTCATGTGACACATAAGCAATTATATATTAAAATATAAAATACACGACAGATACATCCCATATATATATATATATATATATATATATATATATATATATATATATA